>JANAVB010018399.1:8751872-9214372 GCA_029216955.1 Iris pallida
TATATATAGATAGATATATATATATAGATTTATATATTTAATATCTATATATATATATAAAATGACCTATATATATATATATATATATATATATATATATATATATATATATATAACAAAACCTCTAGCCTAGTGGTTAAGGGAGATGCATGCGGCCCATGTGGTCAGGAGTTCGAGCCCCAGTGTAGGCGAGTCAGTTCATCACAATTATCCATTGCTTCAAAAATACGAGCCCCAGTGGAGGCAAGTTCGCCACCAATTACCCATTGCTTCAACATATATATATATATATATATATATATATATATATATATATATATATATTATATATATATATATATATATATATATATATATATATATTTTGTCAGATAATATAATATATTAGTTTAAATATAATTTGAATATTGAATATTTTGGAATTTCTTGTATGTTCAAGTAGTTAGAAGGATTTCAAATGATTTATATTTATTTTTAACTACATGAGGGTGTATATACATGGTCGTTAATTTATTTATTTTTAATTAATGTGGGATAGGCATACGTCTTAGACCGAGGTTTTTGAGCCATTTTCGAGCCGCATTAAAGAAGTAGAAATACATAGGAAGATGAGAGTTTTCCTTTTACAACTATATCCAACTAGCATGGAATTAAAGTAGACTATACAGTCACTATAACAAAAAGGACTTTCAACTATATCCCCATGTATTATGCATTGCACTAAACAAATTTTATAATAATAAGTAGAGAATGAGTTTTTACAAAGCTAGGGCCTACCTTTTTTGATAAAATAAATGGCAACTTTACCAAATATGAAATTAAATTATATTGATTATATAATTCAATACAAGACGAAGACATTTTAGGCATATCGGAGCTACGTGGATGAAGGTTGAATTTGAAGATTTCTCCAAAATGCTATCCCATCTTTGTCCCTGGTAACTCCTCTTCAAAATGATACCATCTCTTCAATTGCATTATAGAGAATTATTACCCAAGAAAGCAATTATTAAATTTACACAAGATTACAAGTAGGTATATGACTCACAGTTAGTCAACGATATCATAAAAGGAGAGCTCTTTAGTTGGAAAAATTATTCAGTTGGACATTCTGCGCCCAGTTTGTAGTGATAAATGGTGAGCTCGTACAATAACATAATGATACATGGTAATATCAAAAACCAATTGTCAAATATTATTAAGATAGGATTACCAAATTAGTAAGATACTATCATGTGTTATTATACTATTGGTCGCGTTCACCATTCACCACTACGGTGAGATCGTCCTACTGAATAATTTCTCCTTTAGTTGGTTCCAATATGGAAACAAAAATTAAAAGTGCTTCCAAATTACGTGTAGATGAATTTCTCTAGATAAAGGTGTTGGCCTTAATATTAGCGTCTACACGTGCCATACTAATTACATGGACTTATTTCACCCACAAGGCCACCGGTAGGAATATGATGTTTTTTTTTGAAAACAAACTTCATAAACTTAATGAGAAAGAAAACTCATATCATGAAGGATATGAGAAACCATACAATCTGGTATCTCTTCAAACAGAGACACTGAAACACTGTAAGTTAAAAACAGAGCATTAGTTGCTAGCGAATGTGCACATTGGTTAGAACTCCTATGTACATATGAAAATGACACTGTAGATGCAGATTTTATAGCCTTCCTCGCGTCTGCAATTGTGTGACGAGCACGCCAGAGTGGAATAGAAGACGGGATGTTGATTGCATCAATTAAAGGCTTACAGTCTCCTTCGATAATCACATCTTGTATATTTTTCATGCTGCAAATTTTAAGAGCTAAACGAATGCCCGTTGCTTCAGCTTCTAAGGGTGATCCACCACCCTCAATATTTGTTATTGCATCTTGAAATCTCCATGTGAATTACGTTGAACAGCACCCGCTGACATCTTCTCATCCAAGTAAGCTCCATCAAAATTAATCTTCCAGGTTTGTTGATGTGGAGGCTGCCATTTGAAATCCTGTTGGATCCTGAGTATATCATTGAGTGAAGAAGAATGATCCGTACTGAAAGCGACTGTTCTCTCCTTTAACCTTGAAGCATCTTCAAAAATTTGTGTTGCATTGAATGGTTAATGATTAAAAATTGCTTTGTTTCTCGACTTCCATATAATCCACATTTGGTAGAATAGAGATGAAATTAAGGATGGATCACCCTTCTTCAGAACAGTGGTGATGATTGATGAAACAGTAGAGTCTTCATGAATCATAGTTGCAATCTCAGCAATATGATCCCAAGATTTACCTGTGATAGGACAAAGAAATAATAAATGGTTAGTAGTTTCAGGATTCACCTTGCACAGAGGGCATATGGCATAAATGTGGTTGATTTGAAGGTGGATGTTGTCTTGTGTAGGGAGAGAATTTGTAATGGCACACCAAGCAAAAAGCACCACCTTAGGACTGATATGTGTTAGGGACCAGAGTCTCTTCCAATATTTGAATTCATCTTCATTACTGCTGATAGGATTAGGGAATAGCTTCTCATGTATTACTCTGTAAGCTGACTTGGAAGTAAACACTCCATCAGCAGTATGTATCCACATGAGTTTGTCACAAGAACAATTAGCAGATAAAGGAATTTTCAGAGTTGTATTTGCTTCACTAGGAGGAAATAGGAGGTGGATGAGGTTGGCCTTCCATGATAGGTGATGAATGTTAATCAGGTCACTGACTTTATGAATCCATCGATTACTAAAGCTAAAGCCTTTCACTCTAAAATCTGGTAATGATGGAACCCATGGATCATTCCATATGTTGATATCTGAACCATCTCCCACCAACCATAAGATATTGCCCATAAGAAACTCTCTGCTACGAAGAATATTGGACCAAATGCAGGAGGAGGAACTGAATGGCACTGATGTCCAGAAGGAGGCTGAATGTAGATATTTACTGGTAAGGAGAGATGCCCAAACTGAATCTGGTTGCGAGATGAACTTCCATGCTACTTTAAGAACCAGTGAAAGATTTGCAATGTATGGATCCCGAATACCAAGACCCCCTTGATATTTTGGTTGAGTGAATCTAGACCAAGCCGAGAAATGTATTTTCCTTTTATCATAATAGTCCCACCAAAAATTACGTTGATGTTTGGACAAAGTATTGGACACTAATTTTGGGATGAGGTATGCAGAAAGAAAGTAGGTAGGAAGAGTGGCCAAAGTAGATTTGATTAAAGTGGTTCTGCCAGCGTGAGATAAACTTTTCCTCTTCTATCCCAAAAGTTTAGATAGACTAGTATCCAGAAGAGTGTGGAAAGTAGACACTCTTTTCTTAGATTGGAGAAGCATATAACCAAGATATTTGTCATTGGAATGCATCAATTGGACCCCCAAGAGATTACGGAACAATTCTCGCATTATAGGATCAGTTCTCCTACTGAAAAAAATGGAAGATTTTTCAAAATTGACACGTTGGCCTGACCAACTTTTAAAAGTTTGAAGAATAATCTTCACTTGAGTAATGTTATGTAGGGAACATTTGCCAAAAATGAACAAATTATCGACAAAGACAAGATGGGAATAATTGTGGTGTGAGTTACGAATAGATACACAATCGTAAAGAGAATTTCTAACCATTGTATTGATCAGAATAGTTAGAATTTCCATACACAAAATAAACAAATATGGGGAGAGGGGACATCCCTGTCGAATTCCACGACCAGGAGAAAATGAATTAGATGGAACACCATTGATTAGGATAGCAAAGGAGGGTGTAGTGACACATTGCATGATTAAATCATGTGATTTCCCATTAATACCAACACCACCTAATACTTGACTGATAATACCCCATCCTAATTGATCATAAGCTTTAGACATATCTACTTTGAAGGCAAAAGCACTATTTTGAGGTTGGAATGTAGAAATTGAGTGAATAAGCTCTTGTGGAATAACAATGTTATCACCAATATTACGATCAGGAATAAACATATTTTGATAAGGACTGATCAATTTGTGCACGATAGGACGTAATCTAATAGCCAGAATCTTTGAAATGACCTTGTAAATAACATTACATAGGGCTACAAGTCTGTAGTCCATTGGTTTTGAGGGGAACTTAATCTTGGGAATGAGAGCTATATGAGTATGATTGAGATATGGTGGCATGAAACCATTTCTAAATTTTTTTTGGATGAGATTAGATACCTCTGGTCCAACTTGGTCCCAACATTTTTGATAGAAAATAGCAGGTAACCCATCTGGGCCAGGAGACTTGTGTGGGCTCATACTCTTGATTGTTGCCAAAATTTCTTTTTCATGAGGAATGGAACTAAGAGAATCATTTTCTGTACTAGAGATGACCGGAAGTTCCATCAGGATGTGTTCAGGAATAGGGTGTGTCTCTACAGCTTGAAATAGAGGCCTGAAATGACCAATAAAGGTATCTGAAATGTCATCATGCTCTGATACTTGTAGTCCTTCTTCATTGATAACACTATGGATAACATTACATTATTTTCGCATAGTTGCTGAGAGATGAAAAAATCGAGTGTTTCTATCCCCTTCCTTAAGCCAAGATATGTTGGAACGTTGCTTCTAGTAAAGTTTCCTTTGAAGATGTAGTTTATTTAGAAGAATTTGTACATTTTGTTCATCCATATAGCTTGCTTCAGATTGATTTTGTGATTGAAGATCTAATAATCTGCCCACTTGATACCTGATATCTTGATCAATATTGCCAATTCTAGATTTGCCCCATCGATGCAAACGAGATAATAAACCTTTGAGTTTTACCAGAGTATCAGTAATGTTGAGTTTGTTCCATGTCTCAGAGAGGACTTGTGAGAAATCCTTTTCGACCAACCAAGCAGCTTCAAATCTTGGCAAAGCCCTTCTTTTTCTGTAAGAAATGTTCATTAGCAAAAGTATTGGATTATGGTCACTGTTGATCTAAGGGAGATGTAGCAGTCCTGCTTTTGGATGGAGAGAACTCCATTGAGTGTCAACCATAGCTCTATCCAATCTCTCCGCAATATAGTGATGAGGTCTTCGTCGATTATTCCACGTAAAAGCATGACCAGTAAAACCAATATCCATAGATGCGACTCTATTGTACCATTTAATAAAACTCTTGTGATGATTATAGTTGAAACTATTACCTCCCCTATTCTCCTCAGCAGGCAGGATTCCGTTGAAATCCCCAATACAAATCCATGGATCAGTAATAGCTGTTATGGTGAGCTCTAATTGCTGCCAGAAAATACTTCGACCCTGAAGCACAGGGGGACCATAGATATAGAACAGCTGCCATGGTTGTGAATATCCTGGATACTAAATGGAAGAGTGTATACAATTGGCATAAGTAGAGATAATGTTTAGAGATGTGATAGAATCCCAACATAGCAATAATCCTCCTAAAGAACCATTAGATGAAACAGAGCTGTAGTTATCGAAACCCAACTGCAGAGCTATAGTAGAGGCAACCATTGACGAGCATCTAGTTTCGAATAAGAAAATGATTTTTGGTTTAGATGCTCAGAGGAATGATTTGATAGTACGGATTGTAGGCTCATTCCTCAAACCCCTACAATTCCATGATAGAATCATGGCTTTGGAGGCTGTTGGAGGCCAGCCACGCCTATAACATCAGTAGGGGAACACATGATTCGTTTGGATGGTCTGTCATGTATGGATTCTAAATCCTTGTCAAGACTTGAGGATCGATTTATTTTGCTTGTGGTTGTGGGAACAATAGTTGTCGAAGGACTGATATCCGATGGTAGTCTGTTCATGTTTGAAGTGGGAAGAATAGGAGTAAGGGATTGCAAAAGAGAAGTGAATGTGGCTGCAATGGAGATATATGACGATGAAGTAGATGATGTAATTGTTTTGTTCGATGAAAGGTTGGTGCTGGATGAATGATTGATATGTTTATTTATGGTTGGCGAAGAATCAGATAGATCTGTAGTGTTGGTTAAATGTGTTGAGGGAAAGGTGACTTGAGTCTGATCACTGGAAGATAGGATAGGTATATTAGATTTAACTTGGTCATTAACCTCAGAAGAAATGCTGATATTCAAATGTGATGGATTTTCATGAGTATCCGTTAAGATAGGTAAGGTAGTAGCAGGTATCACCAGTAATGATGGTAGAGCAGCAGTAGTATCTGGTAATGGATGGTGAGTAGTTTCCGATAATGGAGTGAGACTAGTGGTAGTGTTCGGTATTTGATGAAGATTGTTTGAAGGATCCGATATTATAGGGGATATATCTGGAATAACAGATATTGAAGAGGGGACAGTGGATATTTTCGATAATTTAGGGAGAGATGGGAGAGTATCCGAAAATAGAGTAGTAATGGTATGATTATCCGAAAATTGGGGAATAGTGGTATGAGTCATATCCAAAGTGGTTTTGGCCGTAACTGTCACCGTCGCCGGCCGATTATTAGAAGAAACACGTGGTGCAGGTTGGAAGATGATTGCGAGATCATAGGGTAGAATAGAAGGGGGAATACTATCTTTTAAGTGAGCAAGGGTATGCAATGAAGGATTATCAATGGACATGGATGTAGTTGGGCTTGTGGATGGGGATGTAGCAGGATGATTGATATGTGATCGATGATGGAGTGTCTCTTCTTCCTGCATACTTGTGTTTGAAGCAGATGATTTATTAGATTGACCCCTGTTTTGAAATTTATTCCTGAACCTGTCATCATGGTTGACACAGATGGAAAGATCAAGACATTTATCAAGAAGAGATTGAACCTGAACCTTTTAATCATTAGTCCAATCGTCATTAAGCAAAGCTTTATATTCCTTATGCGTACTGCACTTCTTGACGCTGTGTCCCAAACAACCACAGAATTGACAGTATTTAGGTAGCCTTTCATACTTCAACAGGACAGTGCATACCAAGTTGTTACCCATGGCCACTTTTAACATTCGTAGCAATGGCTTTGTAATATCAACTTTGATTTTGACCCTGGCAAAGAGAATCCATTTTAAGGCATCTTGAACAGAGGGTGGTGTAATCTTACCAATACGAGCAGCCACGGAGGAGATAAAATCGATCGAGAGAAGGTTCACTGGAAGACCATGCAATTGCACCCAGAATTCACTTTCAGCGAATTTTTACTCAATCGATAGCTTATTGGGGTAGCATCTCTCTATTATCAGCAAATGGTAGTTGATCTTCCATGGCCCATTGTTAGCAACATACTCAAGATCCTCCAACTTTATGGACTTTGCGAAATAGGAACCATCATGATACTCTGAAATCTTTATAGACTCTTTACATTTCCAGATTTTAGGAATAGTGGATGAAATGATATGGGAAGGATAACATTTGGAACTCAATATTTTAAAAAACAGATAAAAGTGCCAATCTGCTTGAGGGTTTTTTGATGATGAATTTGATACTGGATCAATATCAATAGATGATAATGCCAGTAATGAAGTAAGTTTCAAAATGGTGTCTTCATAAGAAGGAGGAGGTGTATTCATTGTAAGAAACAGAGGGAGATGAATCACAAGAACATAACATGAGAGTAACCGAAGGTGGGAATTAAGGGACAAGGAACTATCAAAGAAGAGGGATGAACACCAGTGGAGAAGGAAGAAGAAAGAGCAACGAGAAGGTGATGTAGTTAATGGCGTGGTGACATGCAACGGAGGGTTATTGTTATAGGAATATGATGTTAAAATACAAAAGTTTCAAATTTACATAGTATAGCTGCTTACCAGGTTGCTTAAAATTTAATTACGACAAAAGAAAACCAACTCTTGATTGTTCACTAATCATGTTATCATATCCAGGCACATTCAGCTTGAGCTTCCTTTATAGGTAAATTGTGCTTGAAAAACCAACTATTAGACTGAACAAAGGTGCTCACGAATATATCTATCAAATAGTACTTTTATTAGCTTAACTTGGACAAGCATAAAGTTTCTAGATTGATGTCTTCATTACATGGGAACAACTAGCAGCCCTTCACCGTTAGTTTAACTTAAGACAATGCTAGGAGAGCACCAAAATCTAACCATATTTTGGTGACCATATGATGTGACAACCTTTTTTTTGAAAGAAAGTGTTTTTATTGATTAGACTGAGAGGTTTACAGTTACATTATCAACCGAGGAAACTGTTCTTTGAGATAATTGATTAATGGTACAATCATGTGGTAAGGAGAAGTTTGAATAAACACTGTTATTGATACAGAATTCTGCTAGACTGTGTGCGACCCTGTTTCTAGTTCTCTTTATGAAGGCAAATTGAATTGGAGAAGTAGATGGAATTTCATTCTGGATGTCATGAACTAGGTCCTTCAGTTTTCAAGAAATAAGTGATGTTTTGCCTTTGAAGATCCTGATAGCAAATAATAAGTCACCTTCAATGGTAATCTCCTTTGCATGTAGCTACATAGCGAGTAAAATCCCATGATGAATAACCTGAATTTCCACCTCCAAGCTAGAGCCAACTATACGTCAGATTATGTAGGAGTTGAAACTTTAGAGGGAAAAATACATGGTACTAGAGCTGGAACATCTTGTACGTTGGAATCCGCATTATACAAGGGTTGTTCGCAGAACATATCTTCATAATCGTCAGATAACTCGGAGCGAGTGGTAGCAGTTCCCCTTTTATGTGGCAGTATGTATTTCGTTAGATGAGAAGTGACTAATCTGACGGATGTATTACACCGGCGTAGTAGGGAATCGATGGTTAGGATTTGTTATCTTACGCAGGAGAGGGGGGGAATGAGGATCACCAAGGATGCTATCGAAGAACTTATCAGTAACGTCTGCTACTAATATTTTTCAGATGAGTATCTGCCTTTGTAGCATCTGGACAATAATGACGTGGCACGTCTATAGAAGTGACATCTCTATAATCATCGTCCATGATCCTAGGTTTGAGAAGATCAAATATTTTTCTTTCTCATGCTCTAAAAAATTATGTTCAATAAAAGAAACGAACTTCTCTCTTTCTTTGCAACCATTAAACACATAGCCTAATTTAGCACATAATTAAGATAGACGAGGTAATCGTTCATACTTTGATATAATCTGACCTTCATTGCAGCCACTAAAATTAGTAGTAATGTACCTCTTTAAAGGCTTTGAAAGGCCGAGAAGAACTTTAATCCTCGCAAAAGATTTCCATTTAATCTTTCCATTTAATCTTTATCTTCTAGAGAGCATGCTCATGGTGTACCTAGAGAAAATGCATCCTTTAAACTGCAATTCTATTCAGGTACTTTGGAGGTGTAGAAGCACGAAAAATATGGGGTTCATGCGGATTACTAATTATCACATAGGTACTTTGGGCCACATAGGTCCGCATGAAGGAAAGTCGCATAACTGTCAAAAAGACATATGCTGCCCGTCGACAAACAGCTGTAGAAGGAAGATATGCGGCCAAGAGGAGCAGTTCGACTGATAAAACTGACAAGTCCTAGCAAAACATGACAGTTCTGACACTTCGACAAGAAAGATAAGACGTGAGACGTCGCCCAAAAGCAGGGTTCTTACGCCTCCATGTGGCCAGAAGAGTGTCATCTAAGCCCCATGAACCTTATGCGGCTCAGACCTATGCGGCCCCAAAAGTCTCCAAACTTTATACAGCCAAGAGCAACTATGATCCAAGCCGCATGAGTCTCATGCGACCCTACATGATTGAAGACTGAGAAAACTATACGCAACAGGGCACGTGGCAATTTGACCAAGTCCTTAACTACCCAGATTTGCTGTAACAAAATCCCAACAAATCGACAGATGGCAGCAAAAGAGAGGATCTTCATGTGCTAATCAGCCACGTGGCCGCAAGCCGTCTATGCGGCTCAAAATACATTCTATTATAAATAGCAGGGTGCCACACCCCTGCAAAAGACTGGCAACCTTCAAGAGAAAAGTAATTTCTTCACGAGCTAGAGCCTGTATCAGATAGTCCACGGAGTAAGGCAGAGTTGATATCATTTTCCCGAGCCTCCACCGTCACCCCCCAGAATTAAAACTAAACAATTGTACTTAGATTCTTTCCTAGGATTTCTTTCTAGGCTTTCCTTTGTACAAGCGAGTTTGCAATCAATTTCAGTGTTCTGTAATACCTGTCTTTGATTTTTTATGGCAAATAGGAGGGATCTTATGTAGTTGAACCCATAGATCTGTAAATTGAAAATGATACTCCTCTAGTAGTTTTCCTAGATCACATCTCTCTTTTGCAAGGAGGTCATCATTAATACTCCATGGAGCATCAAGAATAATACGATCAACTTCTGAAGGGGGTAAGAGGTTCACAAGAAAGAATTCTGCTTGGTTACCTAGAACTGAATGTGAAAAGATTTGGATAACTTCCATATTTTAGGAAGAATGGATGAGAGCGACAAACATGAGGAATGGCGACAAGAATAAGGTTTGATTGCTAAGGAGGAAGCCCAGTTAAGAGATGATGAACTGTCCCTGGCCAAAAGGGAGACAATTTTAAGTATGATCTTGGTTTGAGATGTGGGAAGCCATTTTTTCTAACAATTTGTTGTAAGATGACATTAGTGGGTTGGAGAGGAGGACGACATGAATGAAAAGAAGTAGGGGTCGTATACATGGAAGCTTATGGTGACTCGTAGTTGGTTATTAACCAGATCCGGGGTTCATACGAGGTTTGCAATGAGGACCTGATTCCCTATTATCCGACAGTAATTGCCATCATGAAAACCTTGGAGGGGTTCTTTATAGAGCACGTTCCTAGGCTTCGAAATATCGAAGCCGATGCCCTGGCCGGTCTCGCCGCTTCCTTGGCATTTCCCAAATAACACTCACCATCTAGTCGACATAATAGGACATCAACTGGTCTGCCCCAGGAACAATCTTAAACTGGGTATAAGTTACTCCGCCCAGATAATCAATGACATACAAGACTGGAGACGCCTGCTCATCGACTTTGCGGTCTATAGAATCCTGCCAGAGAATGTGAAGGAAGCTACTTCAATTAGAAGACGCTCCCTCAGATTCTTCTACGATACGGAGACGAAAATGCTATATCGTCGATCCTACGATGGGCTACTACAAAGATGCCTGTCAAATGCAGAAGCCAAAGAAGCCCTACGTGAAGCTCATGATGGTACTTGTAGGGCTCACCAACATGGCCCGAAATTACAAGATCGTCTTCGACGTATGGATTATTACTGGCCCACAATGGTCGCAGATGTAGTTGATTATGCAAAGAAGTACAAGGCTTGCCAAATCCATGCAAATTTCATACATCTGTCATCTGAATTTTTGCACCCGACAGTGGCCTCTTGGCCATTTGAAGCATGGGGAATGGACATCATTGGGCCAATCACCCCGCCGTCGTCTAGAGGACATCGGTTCATACTTGTAATCACCAATTACTTCTCTAAATTGGCAGAAGCTGTTCCGTTGGCAGAGGTTAAGACATCGAACGTGATTAGTTTCATAAAACATTATGTCATCTACCATTTCGGATTGCCCCGGAGGATTATCCACGACAATGGTCTGCAGTTCGCAAGCCACGCTTTCTATCAATTTTGTGATAAGAATCAAATTCAAAACATGGCCTCGACAACATATAACCCTTCTATCAATTGTCTGGCTGAAGCATTCAACAAAACCATAATCAAGCTCCTCAAAAAGTTCGTATCTGCAAACAAGTGCGACTGGAATAAAAAGCTTGGTGAGTGCTTATGGGCATATCGGACGACAATTCGGACGGCTACAGGAAATACACCGTTCTCCTTGGTATACGGAAGCGAGGCAGTTCTCCCATTAGAAACTCAGATCCCTTCACTTCGAGCGGCCCTCACCTACCGGTTAACGGAGGACGATAACTACCGTCGACGGCTACAATAATTAGAAGCATTAGATGAGAAGCATTTACAAGCTCAACAAAGCATAGAGCTCTACCAAGCGCGTATCTCGCAGGCTTTCAACAAGAAAGTCAAACAGAGAATATTCCAAGTTGGCGATCTTCTCTTGTCCATTCGCAGACCAATGGTCATGACTCACAAGGCCCCCGGTAAATTCTAGCATAAGTGGGAGGGTCTGTTCGTCATCGAGACGTATTTTCCAACGGCGCGTATCGCCTCGCAAAACAAAATGGAGACTTGCACATGATGTCCATCAATGGCAAGTTTCTCAAGAAATACTATGTCTAAATGACACCTTTCAACTATCTCTCAGATTGTGAATTATATACCCTCTGGTATCGCTGAACTTAGACTCTGACTTCAAATCTTCCAGATTGTTGAGTTATGTACCCTCAGGTACCACTGAACTTACTCTCTGATCACTCTGAGTGAATTTATATCTCATCTCTTGGTCATATCTATGAACTTCCTGGTCATAGCTCCTCTCTACCAAGAGTTTGTCTCAAAACCTATTACCCGCACCACCAGTGCGTAGAAGGGTAATAGGTCCATAAAGCTTATCCTAATCTATTACTCGCCCTGTCAGTGCACAAAAGGGGTAATAGGTCCACAAAATTCTCCAACGGGGAAAAAACAACCATGTCCATATTACCTCTGAGTTGTTTTCCTGTCCACCACAAACAAACCACCCAGTGCATAGAACTTCCACGTTAATAGCACCTCTGAGTTGTTCTGTATACCCCTATTATGCCTACCCCTATTATAAAGGCTCTACCTACCACCTAGGAAAAACTCTTCCGAAGCATGAAGAGTCCTGAGTTGTTTGGTGTGTATGCCAAAAAGGCGTGGGAAAAACTCTTTCGAAGCATGAGGAGTTTTGAGCTATCTGATGTAGGCGCCAGAATATTGTACTTTCACTCCATCATCGACACGGGTCCTGAAGAAGTTTGCTAGCTCGATCCCTACAAAAATAAGGGAAAAAAGGGGATTTAGCACCAAAAAAATAAAAGAACTCTGTTATGCGGCCTAGCCAGTTATGCGGCCCCGCCAGAACATATAGCCCCAAATTCATGAATTACTCATGCAGCATTTATATGGCTCAGTCATTATCATACGGCTCAGTCATGAAAAACTCATGCGGCCCGATAATCGTATGCATCAGCTACGAGTATTTATGCAGCCCGATCATAAAGTGCTCTTGCGGCACATATACGGTTTAGTCATAGAAAGTTTATACAGATCCATCTTGAGGTACTCAGGTGGTTCAAGTTCGAATGAGCGGCGGTTATGCGGCTCAGTCCATGCAGCTCTATCGTACAGAACAAATGTGGTCCAGACGAGATAGGGCACACATCGATCAGGTTTATAGCAAAGGAAGTATATGACAGACCCACGCATGAAAATATGCGCTCTACTTACCATCCTTACTCTTGAGAGAAGGTTTCACGTCGGAACGAATGGAAGGAGTGTCTGTTGCTCTCGAAGGATAAGCAAGTCTCTTCCCTTTGGCCGCCGCACCAATCGACTTAGAAGCTTTTGGAGCCATAGCAGAAAGTATGATAAAGTCGAAGGAGGAGAGGGTGAAAGAGGAAAATCTCTCTGAATGACTCATATTTATAGTGTTGCTGAAAAGAGGCTCTTCGATTCTCGAAATCATTAAGGATAGGGACGACGTTTGGGGACTTTATCCCTAATAACCGTCGAGCATCTCTACAGTTTTCGAGATCATTAACGATAATGTCGACGTTTGGGGACTTTATCCCCAATAACCGTAGGCTTCATCTCGAAAATGGATCCACAACCGAATCAGGAAAATTAAATGCAGTAGTGACAGCTGGTAGGATGATGGAATCTCTCTGCAGCTCAATATGTCCGTGTGACTCAAGATTCGTTCTGCGGTGCAGGATTTTTTTGCGACTCAAGATCTCTCTGCAGTTCGAAAACCTTCCTGCGAACTTGACGACTCCCTATGGCTTGACATATTTTCATGCTTCTTATTCAAAGTATTCTAAATTTGCAATTTGAAAACTTTGGTCTTGTAGAAGCATGAAAATATGGGGATCATGCTGATTATAAATTGCCGCATAGGTACTTTGGGCCACACATGTCTGCATGAAAGAAAGCTGCATGATTGTTCAAAAGACATATATGGCCCGTCGACAAACAGCTGTAGAAGGAAGATATGCGGCCAAGAGGAGCATTTCGACTGATAAAACTGACAAGTCCTGGCAAAACATGACAGTTCTGACACTTCGACAAGAAAGATAAGACGTGACACATCGTCCAAAAGTAGGGTTCGTACGCCTCCATGCGGCCAGAAGAGTGTCATCTAAGCCGCATGAACCTTATGCGGCTCAGACTTATGCGGTCCCAAAAGTCTCCAAACTTTATGCAGCCAAGAGCAACTATGATCCAAGCCGCATGAGTCTCATGCGACCCCACATGATTGAAGACTGAGAAAACTATACGCAACAGGACATGTGGCAATTTGACCAAGTCCTTAACTACCCAGATTTGCTGCAACAAAATCCCAACAAATCGACAGATGGCAGCCAAAGAGCGGATCTTCGCGTGCTAATCAGCCATGTGGCCGCAAGCCGTCTATGCGGCTCAAAATACATCCTATTATAAATAGCAGGGTGCCACACCCCTGCAAAAGGCTGGCAACCTTCAAGAAAAAATTAATTTCTTCACGAGCTGGAGACTGCATCAGATAGTCCACGGAGTAAGGCAGAGTTGATAGCACTTTCCCGAGCCTCCACCGTCACCCCAGAATCAAAACTAAACAATTGTACTTAGATTGTTTCGTAGGATTTTTTATAGGCTTTCCTTTGTACAAGCGAGTTTGCAATCAATTTCAGTGTTCTGTAATACCTGTCTTTGATTTTTTATGGCAAACAGGAGGGATCTTATGTAGTTGAACCCATAGATCTGTAAATTAAAAATGATACTCCTCTAGTAGTTTTCCTAGATCACATCTCTCATTTGAAGGAGGTCATCATTAATACTCCATGGTGCATCAAGAATAATAGGATCAACTTCTGAAGGGGATGAGAGGTTCACAAGAAAGGATTCTGCTTGGTTACCGAGAACTGAATGTGAAAAGATTTGGATAACTTCCATATTTTAGGAAGAATGGATGAGAGCGACAAACATGAGGAATGGCGACAATAATAAGGTTTGATTGCCAAGGAGGAAGCCCAGTTAAGAGATGATGAACTGTTCTTAGCCAAAAGGGCGACAATTTTAAGTATAATCTTGGTTTGAGATGTGGAAAGCCATTTTTTCTAACAATTTGTTGTAAGATGACATCAGTGGGTTGGAGAGGAGGATGACATGAATGAAAAGAAGGGAATGATATTAATTTGAGAGAATCCGAAGGGAATTAAGAGTATGAGGAACCAGAGGAAGAAGGAAGAAATATCGCATGAGAAAAGATGGAAAAGACATTTGTTGAGGAGGAAGAAGACGCTCATGAAGAAGGTGCTCAGACAGAGCAGAGAGAAAAAAATATTCTTTTTGTTTTGACAACCTATGTGTTGATCATGTGTTGGACCACAACATTAATGTTATTATATAGTATTGCTTAATTTAGGCTAGACCACTGCATTATATTTTAGGTCGTAGTATGAACGCAAAAAGGCCTACCTCTTACAAAGTATATTGTTTAATTTAGTCTAGACCACCACATTAGATTTTAGGTCGTAGTATGAACTCAATAAGGCTACTCTTACAAAGTATTATAGCGCAATTGATAATTTCTTTTTTGAAATCCAATTGATAATTACAAAGTATTATAGTGCAATTGATAAAAGTTATTATCAAAGCCAGGTTTCGATCCGGGGACCTGGAGGTTATTGGCCCACCACGCTTCCACTGCGCCACTCTGGTTTCTGGTTGGTTTTGATTTCTATATGAATTTGTTTGCTGACACCTTTAATTGAATATGTGGGGACAGACTCTAACCATTATTTTCGAACATCACTAGGTAGATCGATTGTTGTTTATTGATGATTGATGTAGAGATGCTTTTTATCTTGCTGTCAGTTGGAATTTAATTTTCTCCCTTCATTCATTCGCATTCTAGAAAATGATCTCTGACATAGATACTTAAAGGAGAAACTTATAGTATCTCCTGTAGTAGTAGGGGAAAAGCAAATTGAATCAGTCACGTTCCTGGAAGCAATCATACTATAAGCCTACATCTCTGACTTGCTTCGTCTATGGAACAGAGAAGCGGAAGGTTCGCCATCTTGGACTACTCAGGCTATGACTGACCAACTTTGAATCACTTGTTGGAGTCCAGTCTGGATTTGGTAATAACATATTTATGGAGTCCAAATCTGATTAAATATTTGATTTAATTTGATTTGGATGTCCATAATTAGTGCTTGGCTATTTTAGATATAATAGGATTCTTATTTGAGGGTTTTCTATTTAAGAGATCCTATTATAATCTAAAATTGGATGTTGATGGGCTATTTTAGGTGTAGTAGGATTCTTATTTGAGGGCTTCCTATTTAAGAAATCCTATTATAACCTAAAATAGGTTTTTCTCATCCTATATATATGGGGTGAGGGTGGAGGCACAAAGCACAGCACACAAAGTGGAAATTTTAGGTGCTCGTCCACAGGAAATCTAAGAGAAAGTTCTGCACTTTCCTCTTAGGACTTCGCCATCTAAGAAAGAAGGAAGAAGAGATCTAATCGAGGGGTCGTCAACTTCGGTTAGGGAGATTGCTACGGATTGGTGAGCGATTTCAATTGTAATCTCTTTCTTTTCTTCTTGAATGTAGTGAGGGGGTTGAACCTATTAGGGTAAAGGGTTCAACATTAGTTTTTGTCAATCTTATAATTTCATCTGAGTTATAGAGATTAGGATTTGTCCAGGTGACGTAGTCACCGCCATATACTTGTCTTTATCTGTGCTTGGTATCCGTTAGACGGAGGTTGGTTATTTCAGGTGGATTGGCCTAAGTTTTCGCTGCGACAACATCTCAGATACAGTATCAGAGCATAGAAGAACGTATCCGATTACCAACATCTGGTATCAGAGCTGTAGAGGTTATGTAACCATGTCTACGGAGTAGATGAATACTCGTATGATCACCCTCACAGGAAAAAACTTGACGATTTGGAAACCAAGGATGGAGGATCTACTATGGTGCAAGGACTTGCATGGTCCGTTGGAGGACAACAACGCAAAGCCAATGGACAAAGCTGGTGAAGACTGGAAACGACTGGATCGAAAGGTCGTTGGATTCATTTGCCAATGGTTGGATGATTCAGTGTTTTACCACGTATCCATGAAGATTTCAGCAAAAGCATTATGGAAGAAGCTGCATTCACTGTACGAAAGGAAGATGGCTGGCAACAAGTCATTTTTTATTCGCCAATTAATCAACTCGAAGTACAGCGAGGGTGCCCCAGTGGCACAACATCTGAACGAGGTTCAGGGTATCATCAATCAGCTGTCTGCGATTAAGATGGTGATTGATGATGAGCTTCAAGCCCTACTGCTCTTGAGTTCTCTGCCGAAAAGCTGGAAGATGTTGGTGGTGTCGATGAGCAACTCCGCACCCGATGGAGTTGTCACGATGGAGGCAGTCAAAAGTAGCTTGTTGAATGAGGAGGTCCGGTGCAAGCAAGTGGAATCGTCGCAGGAGTCCGCTTTGGTGACTTCCTGCGGGAAGGGAAGACCCAATTCACAGATGAGAACAAGGGGGAGTTCACGAAATCTTACGATTGTGGACCGCAAGGAGGCCTGCTATCTCTGTGGCAAAAGGGGTCATATCAAGAGGAACTGTATAAAGCTTAAAGCTGAGAAGGCAAAAGGCAAGGACGATCAGAAGGATCTCACAGCAATGGAAGATATCATCATCGCAGCAACCGACGTAGAGGAACCTTGTAGCATGTGTCATGACAGTTGTTTGCCATGAAATATAAAAGAACAGAACAATTATCGGAGGACCGAACTTTTACTTCACGTTACAAACTCGCTTGTACAAAGAAAGCCTAGGGACGAAAACCTAGGTACAGCAGTCTAAGTACAATTGTTTATTTTAGATTCTGGGGGGTGACGATAGAGGCTCGGGAAGGCGACGGCAGCCCTGCCTTACTCCTTGGACGATCGGTATGCAGCCTTGGCTCCTGTGAAGAGATGATTGGCGTTGATGAAGAAATGCTCTTCTTGCTCTCCCTCTATTGCTCTTCTGGCTTCTCTCTTTCTCTGTGTATTCTCTGATAGCGCATATCTCTCCTTGTCTCTCCCTCTTCTTTTGCAAGGGAATGGTACCCTGCTATTTATAATAATGGAGGGGCATCATTAGGGTTTGGTTGATTATCCATTCTCCAAGTGGAGGCAGCCTGATGCTTAATCAATCTAGACTATTAGTTTTAAGCGTGAAAGATCTGGGCCATAAATGGGGATAGCACTGAATCCTGCGAATAATTAATGCTGATTGCTTTAAATCTTCATGATTGGTTGTGTAGCTTGGATCTCTCACCACGTGTCCCATTGGCTTGATTATGAATGATATGACCTGATCTCATTAATTATGAGGATAACGTTAAATATGGTCATTGGGATCTGATAAATCTTTGTATCTCATAATCATCTTTACTACCAGCTGTCAAGTCTGGGGGATCATTGAATCTCTGCCACGTGTCTTAATGATGGACTCTGTCAAAGCCGCATGACATCCATGAACCGCATGAGACAGCGTCTCGGCGAGCCGCATAGGTATAGTATTTGCGAGCCGCATGGGATGGCTTCTTGGTGAACCGCATGAAGACGATTCTTGCCAGCCGCATGAAGCTGTTCTTCACTAAAGTCGCATGGGGGTAGCCACGTGTCAATCTCGGATCGTGTCAGAGATTTTCTCCTATTTCCCAAGAGTCTATTATTATGACAGGGCCATTATGACACTTCATGTCAGAGCCGTCAGCTGTCAAATCATGGCAGAGCATTAAATAGGCACATTGCTCGATGGCCAGCTGTGTGAAGGGGTCTCGTGGGTACACATGGCGTTGAGCCGCATATCTCTGCGAGCCGCATGTACGTTTGAACCGCATACGGCTGGGGGACTCTTTGAACCGCAGGACTGTCCCTATGTAAGCCGCATGGACTCTCTTGTCCGAGCCGTATGAGACTAAAAGTCTCACTGAACCGCATGGGACTGCTCCTGTATGAGCCGCATGGGGTTCTTCTGTTCTGAGCCGCATAGATTCTTGTTCTGATATTTTTCATGCATCTACAACAGTGACTAGGTCATTGACACAGGGGCATCGTATCACGCCACTCCATATAGAAGCATCTTCATGTCATACCGCGGTGGCAGGTTTGGACGTATGAATATGGACGACAAAGGGACAGCTGTAGTTGTAGGCATCGATAATGTACACTTGACAACGAAGCTCGGTGAGAATCTCATTTTCAAGGGTATGCGACATGTACCAAGTTTGCGCTACAACTTGGTTTCGGTAGGGAGGCTAGCAGATGATGGCTGTCGCAGTCTATTTGGGGACAAAGATTGGATGCTTGCGAAGGGTTTCCAACAGCTGGCTCGGGGAGACTTGTGTTGTGGCATGTACAGGCTCAAGCCGCTGAGCTATACAGGTAGGCCACATACACCGGATGGAGGCTCGAGGGGTGCTCCACAGGAGGTGGATCATCGAGAACTTACTGAGGAGGGGCTTTTAGGTGCTTTGAGGGATACCGAGGATTTGGTTCGTCGAGACAAAGCGACGGATGGTGGTGAGTCAAAGATTGAGGGTCAGTCTGTCTGTCTCATGGCAGCTGGTCGGTCTCCAGGTGGGGGTTGCTCTACGGATCCAGTTTTGGCGACGGGTGGTTTGCCAAAGCTTTACGGAGCGATATCGGTTTCAGCAATTCGAAGCCAGGAAAGAGATCAAGGTTTGCAGCAAACTCAATCTGAGGCAGAAGCATCATCATTCACACAGTTCAGGGAGAGCTGTGGGTCATCGACGGCATGCACAGTACATGATGTTCTGCTCGAGGACGCATGTGTATGGGGGAGCTTCAAGTTCAGAAACGAAGGTGGGCAGGTTCAGGAGTTCGAATCTCAGGAGGACCGCACCGTCTGCTTGGTTGGGCCAGCCAAGGATGAAGAAGCTCGTCGGAACGTTAACATTTTTTGGTAGAAGACAGAAGTTGGGGACAGGCAGCCGAGACTTGCGGTGAGACTGATCGTCAGGGACTTCGGTCTTGATCATGTTATTGATATCGGTAGGATCCCAGTAGTACAAGAGGTTCTATGCATGGCAGCTAGCATCGACATGACGGTCGAGAAGCTAGAGACGAAGGAAGATGCAAAGCAGCTCGGGGGATCGAAGATCAGTGGCATGGGAGAGCAGGAACTCTGTCGCATGATGACAGGCATGGAGTCCAGTTGAGGAGCCATGGGGTCAACACCCTCTCATCATACGGAGGGGAAGATTATTGGAGTCCAGTCTGGATTTGGTAATAACATATTTATGGAGTCCAAATCTGATTAAATATTTGATTTAATTTGATTTTGATGTCCATAATTAGTGTTGGGCTATTTTAGATATAATAGAATTCTTATTTGAGTGTTTTCTATTTAAGAGATCCTATTATAATCTAAAATAGGATGTTGATGGGCTATTTTAGGTGTAGTAGGATTCTTATTTGATGGCTTCCTATTTAAGAAATCCTATTATAATCTAAAATAGGTTTTTGTCATCCTATATATATAGGGTGAGGGTGGAGGCACAAAGTACAGCACAAAAAGTGGAGATTCTAGGTGCTCGTCCACAGGAAATCTAAGAAAAAGTTCTGCACTTTGCTCTTAGGACTTTGCCATCCAAGACAGAAGGAAGAAGAGATCTAATCGAGGGGTCGTCAACTTCGGTTAGGGAGATTGCTACGAATTGGTGAGCGATTTCAATTGTAATATCTTTCTTTTCTTCTTGAGTGTGGTGAGGGATTGAACTTATTAGGGCAAAGTGTCACGACCCGCACCCGCTTTTCGGATATAAGACGTATCCAAGCCCAGCCTACGCCGCAGTGTCGGCGGTAGTACACTGTCTATACACAAGTCACGGCAATCTAGAATCTCATGGTAAACTATATCTCATCCACAGAATAATAACGAATCAACCAAGATCAATGAAATACCAAAGAAACTGAATAATATATCTGAATGTATCCAAGATTCAATGTCACGTCCGGTGGACACAAATCCACTACCAATAGATGGAAAGAGAAATAAATACATAAAATACACTAACTGAATACAACCTGCTAATCGAGGCACCTCAACTACAAGCTCCGCGGTCTGGTGCTGGCTCAACCTGCTCAACTGCTCCTGACTCAAACTCGGCTAAACCTGAAGAGATCATCAGGTCCTCAGAGGACTAGCAAGATACATAAAAACGAGCCTTTCTAATAGTTTATTATGCATGGAGAAAATACAGAATAAAGAAGTAAAACTGAGCAATGAATAAACATGAATCTGTATACTGACTACACATAAATGAACTGCTGAACGATGACGAGAGAACTCATGTCAAGATGTCAACGGATAACCAAATCGAATACTCAAACCCTCGCCCTTAGTGTGGACTCGCAGGTTTGAACAACTACTAACCCTCTCCCCTAGTGTGGACTCGTAGGCTAGCATCACCCTCGTCCCTAGTGTGGACTTGCAGGTGTGAACCATATACTACTAACCCTCGTCCCTAGTGTGGACTCACAGGCTAGCATCACCCTCGCCCCTAGTGTGGACTCGCAGGTGTGGACCAATAACTACTAACCCTCGCCCCTAATGTGGACTCACAGGTTAGCTTAAGACACAAATGACTACTAACCCTCGTCCCTAATATGGACTCACAGGTTAGCTTCAAGATTTCAAGACAAGGAGGTATAGCAGTTCAATTCATGACTTCTCGACCATGACACGACTCAATCAAGGCACAAGTGAACACGACCAATAAGATACAAGCTAACTGTGAACACGGTCTATATAGCAATGATACAAATATACAAGCAGGATATGAAAGATACATGTCAATAATATGAGAAAAATTGGATATTAATAAAAAGACAGTGCATGTAAATAAAGCTGTGTAGAAAGGCAATGTATACTTGCCTTAGGTCCTGAGCTGCTGGCACAGGTCAGAATCTGTGTCAATGTCCAAGTAACATGTGTTGTGAATTTACTATGTCAATAACTAAATTAAACAAGAATTTATTTCATCTAATTGAGGTATCAGTCTTTTGTCTTTATTGAATCTGATTTCCCTAACCCGGTAAGTTGACTTAGTTTAGCATCTCCTGTTTGTATGACAGCCCATATATTTACGTATATAATTAATCTTCCATTCTCTAGGTATTCCTAAACAATATCTAGGATATGAGGTCTTGTAATTGGTATAATTGAAGGTCCTCCCTCCCTCCTTATATATTCTAACTAATGAATTGTAAGACCAGTTATCACAATCAAGACTAAAATTCTCCTTAGGCCACTTAAATCATCCATTCATTTCTAATCCTTAATAAGCAATACTTCAAACAAAGGGAAAACTAAATGGATAACAATGTGGGTCTTGAAATAGATCTCACAAAGGCTGCTACTGAAAAATACTGCATGCCTATACTAATTCAGGACATAATACATGTGTATACCAGATATGGCACCCTTTGAAGAGTTCCATGCTGCTGTTAGTGTGGTTTCTCCCATTTCTATGCTCGTTCGTCGACCAAACGATGTCTTTGACTTCAAGTTCAGAGGGCTGAATCTGCAGCTGGGTGTTGTCTCTGTCCTCGATCAAGCAAGGGATAGCCGCTAAGAAATCCTTATCCTTGAGGATGACATCTTTAGTGAACAATTGGGTATAGAATGCCACAGCGGCTGACTGAATATCTTGTTGGTCTTTAAGAGTGTGTCTGGGTACCCGTTTGAGTTTCAGTTCAGCATACCATCCTCAGACAGATGGTCAGTCGGAATCCCGATCTGAGACTATGCTAACTGGTACCTCATGCAATTTGACAATCTGCCTCATGTATAAGTCGGCCAACTGCTCTGTAGACTGACCAACTCTGAAAGGTAGGAAGTGGGCAACCTTCGTGAGTCGATCCACTATAACTCAAATGGCATCTCTAACAGTCGGGTTCTAGGAAGACCAGTCACGAAGTCCATAGTAATATGATCCCACTTCCACTCCGAAATCGGTAAAGACTGAAGAAGTTCGGCCGGTCTCTGGTGCTCAGCCTTGACCTGCTGGCAAACTAAGCATCGAGAGACAAACCGAGCTATCTCCCTCTTCATACCATTCCACCAGAAATGCTGACGAATATCACGGTACATCTTCGTCCCTCCTGGATGAACAAAATACTGAGAACTGTGGGTCTCCGACATAATCTCCTGTCGAATATCTCCACTCGGCACACAAAGACGACTCCCAAATCGGAGTGTCCCATCCTCATGGATGCACAACTCTGCTCTGCGTCCTGCCACACACTCTGCTCTGAGCTGCTGAAGCCTGGCATCTCCTGACTGAGCTGCTCAGATCCTATCCACAATGGTAGACTGAACCTGCAAGCTTGCCATCATAGCTGCCTCACCAGGTAGCACTACCTCAATACCCATCTCCTGAAGATCCTCCTGAAGGTGACGCTGCTCCGTCAAAAAATAGACTCCGGGTCTCCTGCTCAAAGCGTCTGCTACGACGTTTGCCTTCCCGGGATGATACTGAAGATCAACATCATAATCCTTCAGTAACTCAAGCCACCTCCTCTGCCGCATGTTCAGATCCCTCTGGGTGAACACATACCTCAAGCTCTTATGGTCAGTAAAAATCTCCACTCGATCACTATACAGATAATGCCTCCAGAGCTTGAGGGCAAACACAACTGCGGCCAACTCAAGATCATGCGTCGGATAGATCTTCTCATGGTCCCGAAGCTGTCGAGATGCATAAGCTATCACTCGACCGTGCTGCATAAGAACACAACCAAGTCCCCAGCCTGACGCATCACAATACACCGTGAACCCACTTGGTCCGACAGATAATGTCAGAATAGGAGCTGAAATCAAACCCTGCTTGAGTTTCTCAAAAGAAACCTGACAAGCATCTGACCACTCAAAGCACACATCCTTACACGTCAGTCGTGTCAAGGGTGCGGAGATCCTAGCAAAGTCTGCCATAAACCGTCTGTAGTAGCCTGCTAATCCTAGAAAGCTGCGTACATCTGAAGTTGTACGAGGTACAGGCCAACCCTTGATAGCCTCAACCTTCTTGGGGTCCACCTCAACACCACCTCCGGCAATAATATGACCCAAAAAAGAGACTCGATCGAGCCAGAAATTGCACTTGTTGAACTTCACGTAAAGCTGATGGTCCCGAAGAATCTGAAGAACCACGCGAAGATGCTGCTCGTGCTCTGCCTCAGTCCGACTATAGACCAAGATATCATCAATAAACACTATCACAAACTGGTCTAAGTAGGGCATGAAGATGCGATTCATGAGATCCATGAAGATCGCTGGCGCATTGGTCGCTCCGAAAGGCATAACAAGGAACTCCCAATGGCCATATCGAGATCTAAACGCCGTCTTGGGTATATCCTGCTCTCTGACTCTGATCTGATGGTACCCAGACCATAAATTGATCTTCGAAAACACAGCTACTCCACTAAGCTGGTCGAACAAGTCATCTATCCTGGGCAAGGGATACTTGTTCTTCACGGTCACCGC
This sequence comes from Iris pallida, assembly GCA_029216955.1. NCBI lineage: Eukaryota > Viridiplantae > Streptophyta > Magnoliopsida > Asparagales > Iridaceae > Iris > Iris pallida. Next base: position 8,776,481 of record JANAVB010018399.1, read on the forward strand.
GTTAAGCTGGCGATAGTCAATGACCATACACGATGAACCATCCTTATTCTTCACAAGAAGGGCTGGAGCTCCCCAAGGTGATCCACTAGGACGAATGAATCCCTTGGTCCTAAGCTCCTCAGTAGACTGATACAATACCAATAACTCTGAAGGAGACATCCTGTAGACTTTCGCTGACACTAGCTCTGCTTTCGGAACCAAATCAATATAATACTCAATCTTCCAAACTAGAGGCATACCCGAAAGCTCCTCGGGAAACACATCGAAAAACTCGCAAACTACTCTGGCAATTGAACCTCATCGGCTACTGCCATCCACATGACCGTCGGTGAAGACTCCACCTCGCCTCTAGAGAATGAGAACTCCTCATCATTCGGAACATGGAAGATAACCTTGCCAGCATGGCAATCTATCGAAGCGTGTTGAGCACTCAACCAATCCATACCTAGGACGACATCATAATCACCTATAGAAAACTCTATCAGCCGAGTGGGAAACTCTCTCCCACATACTATGACTCTACACGAGGCATAGACTCGGCCTACTCCTACTAGACCGTTACCAGTAAGTATATTCAACCTTATAGGTAAAGATTCTGCCTCTAAACCAATATGTGTCGCATATCGTGCAGATATAAACGAATGCAAAGCACCAGAATCAAATAAAGCTGAAGCTGGATGAGAGTGAACAAGAATGGTACCTGTGACCTCCTCCCCTACTGCTAGCGCCTCCTCCATAGAAAGCGTAAAAGCCTGACCCTGAACTCTGGTTGCTGGACCCCTCTGCCTCTGAGCCTGAGCATACTGCTGAGGCCTCTGCTGCTGGAACTGATGAGACTGCGTTGATAATGGCCTCTGGGCCTGCTGCTGTTGAACCGGCGCTGGTGCTCTAAATTGCTGAACTACTGGCTGGAATGGTGCTGATCCAACCGAACTCCTCCTGGGACAAGCCCCTATCTTGTGGTCCGGTGCTCCACAAGCTAGGCACAAGCCCTGTGCCCTACGGTACTCTGATAAGACATGCCCTTCCTTCCCGCAATGGGAACAACCAACTGAGGAAGACTGCCTCTGCTGCTGAGGACGCGGCTGAGACGACTGCTGAAAGGAAGCCGCCAGAACCGGTCCCCTCGGAGATCCAATCGTCAGAGCTCAGACTGCTGGAGCTGGTGCTGACGACTGGGAAGAAGATCCCCTCTGAATGTGAGGCCTCTTTTGACCTCCGACTCTATCAACGATCCTCTACGAGGTGTACTCATGCCTCCTCGCCGCCCTCATCACTGCATCAAAAGTCTGGAACTCATGCTGCTCAACTGCCAGTATGATCTCCAGATGAAGCCCTTGCTGGAACCTTCTCGCCCGGTCCAACTCGGTCGCCACTAAAGAAGGGGCAAACCGACTGAGCCGGCTAAACTCTGCCGCATAGCCGTCGACGGTCCTGCTCATCTGCCGTAAGCCAATGAACCTCTGCTGCAGATCATAACGTGACACCGCATCAAAATAGCGAGTCTGAAACCTCTCACTAAAAGCGGCCCAGGCTATCGGTGCCATAAGAGACACCTCATGAGCAACCCACCAGTCGCGGGCCAAATCCAAGAGCTACAACCTGACCACTGCACACGCTCCCTAGCCGGAATCCCTGCCGCCTCCAGAATGGCCTCAGTATCCTGAAGCCACGGATCAGACACAATATCATCCTATGTACCATAGAAGTACGGGGGATGGAGGCGCTTGAAGCTACTCCCAGAATTGTAGACCTGAGCACCACCTCTATCCAAAGCCGTCTGAACAGAATGGATGAGAACATCACTCTGATGCTGCTACGATGCCATAAAATCTCTCAGAATATGCACCAGTGCTCGAACAACACCTCGGGCTGCTCTGGCTGAACTGGTACTGCTGGCTGAACAGGAGGAACTGGCGACTCTACCCTTCGGTCCACACTAGACTCTGCTCCCGAATGCAGATGATGCTCCTCCTGAACTGACGAAACTAAGGGACGCTGATCTGCTATCGGCAAAGCCCGCACAGGCCGATCAGAAGGACCCGGAACGGTGACCCTGAAAATTTAAGGACACAAGGATTAGGTCGATGGAACAGGAAAGATCAACGATCAAAGCAGATATCACGTCAAAGATCAGAGGTAAAGAGTAATATTGAGGATATCAATAAAGAAGAATTTATGACTGAGATAACTACCAGCAACCCCACATATCTGATAAATCAGACTTGCATGGGCCACCACTAAAACCTATGTCACGCCCCAGAACCAGAATACTGGCAAGAAGGGACGGACCAGGCCAGCTACGTATACCAAAGTACTCCAGTACTCTGAAACAACGTATAAGCTGTATAGATGGGGGTCACTGCTACGAACCAACAGTCAATCCTAGGTCACATATTCCTAGATATCTTAGTCCCAGACAAGAAGTAAGGTACAAGAATATGATCATCATGCATATAAGACAGTAAACCGTCCTAAACTATAATATATAGATGATCATGAAGCTAGTAATACAAAATGAAGAACTAGCAAGACTAAGTAATACATGATCAGCTCTAGCCGCAGGTTAGAAATATAACATCATGTCTAAGCCCGTAGGCCAAATGTCAAGTCCAAAACACGAGCTAAACACGTGCTCGGTGGCTAAACGTCTCAAAAGAATATGTACAGAAAAGAGTGGGTAAGAGAAAGAACACCCACTCAAGTCCCCTGGTGCTCCGGGTGGTCACCATCGAGTGGAAGGTCCGGAAGATCCTCGGGCTCCTCAACTAAATCTGGTCAATACAAAACTAGTGGGGCCAGAACCCCAATAGTAAGTACCATAAAGGAAGCCAAACTTATGAACTAAAACCAGCATACAGATTATAACATCTCTAAGCTAAAGCAGTAAACGAGACTAGAATAGTAAATTGGTACCACAGTATTTAGGAAAGGAAACTGGAACATGGAAGAAGGATAGCAAGTGAATACATGGAATAAACTGGACATGTGAGCATATGGTGAAGCCGAGCATGTAGTAGGAAGAATAGCATGTAAGGAATGACAGGAAGCTAAATACTGTAATAAGATAAACTGGAGCAAGACTAGACTAGACAAGAATGGACTCCATCCATCAATCACGGCCAAGCAATGAGTACGGCTTGATACTTTAGCTAACTAGGGTTGGCACAATCCTAATTACTAACACATTCAAGTTTAAGAAATCTAAGTCCAGTTACCTGCCTGCTACTACCTGAATGATCCAAGCCAAAAGAAAACAAGTATAGCAGACACACTGCAGAAAGATACATGTGTCCTAAGGAGGTGCCCCACTCGATGGTGTACTGGAAGAGTGCTCATCATGACAGATAGCTCCAAATCCCATATATATATATATATATATATATATATATATATATATATATATATATATATATATATAAGACCAAGACCAAAGGGGCAACATGTAACCAAGAAAGTCTCCAATGATCTAGGTAATCAAGCGAGTTGTTTAGTCCTTAACATTTTCTTGTTGGATTCTGGGTGTGGCATTCCGCAGAATCGATGCTAGACATGAGGCATGCAAGACTGGGCAAGACAAGCAAAATTGTGCACTACAACAGGCCACAACAAGATATGACAATATCAAGACAAGAGTGCGCAACGACGAGCCACTATCAAGGAGCTAGACATGTACTAAAATCAAGAGTGCGCCATGACAGGCCACTGTCATGTAAGCAAGAAGGACATGTATCATGAGTGCGCCACGATGGACCACTATCTAGTAAGCAAGAAAGTATGGCAACAATTATCATAGCTTGTAAGAAAGAATCTATCAAAAGATATCATGGCATGTGGAAAAGAATAATTAAAGCTAAGTACATTTCATAAAAAATGATTGAACATATGCTAGTATCAAGTCTATATAGGGTGTACAATCATTCTCTAACTAAGAAAGATCATTTTATCATGTTAAGAAATCATTATAGTCAAAAAAATGTCAAAAGCGGACAAAAAATGGGCGAAAACGGGCAAAAATAACTAAAACGGCATACTGGCGGTATACGGCGGCATACCGACGGTATACCGGCCTAAAGAAAGAAAATTTCTGGTGCAAAAATTGGCATACCGTCGGTATACACCGGCATACCGTCGGTATACCGATTTTTCAAACAGCAACAAAATTCAGATTTTTGCCAAAACTTGTTTCGGCCATAAAAACTTCGTTTTAAATCAAAATTCGGATTTTCAAAAGTCAAAATTGCATAGAATTGAATTTCCTACAAAATAGAAGTATTAGTTTTCACAAATCAAAATATTTGATCGATCAATACCTCAAAATACTCCCAAAAATAGGTCTTCGGGATACTGAAACGGGTTCCGATATCCACCAAACTCAAAATCCATGGTATATAAACTAGGTGAGGACCTCATACATGTCTATGTGACCAAGATCCATGATGGTAACACTAGTATCACTCTTGATACCAAGTTTTCTACTAAGTCAAAATTGGGGTTTAACAGAAAATCAAAACCTTGCTTAAACAAATTTTGGAAACATGCTTATATACGAGAATCATAAGGAAAACATATTTAACAAAATGAGTTTAGGAAAATTCTAAGCATTTAATACCATGGAAAACAAAAAATGACAATAAAATACTATTGTTCAAGAATTTGGCAAGATGTACTTGCCTAGGTTAAGCTCCAAGCCTAATCTTCTACTCTACCGCCAAGAGGGGTACGAAATCACACTCTAGACCTCAAGGCCAAGCTCTTGGAAAGCTCCAAGGGAAGAGAAGGAAAGAAGAAATGAAGAGAGAGTGAAGAGAATAAAAAGAGAGAGAAAAGAGAAAGTGAAATGGTATATATATATATAAGGGAGAATTAATCTTAGCCGTTGGATCATGATCCATGTCAAAGTCTAGGTCAATCATGGCCATTCAAAAAAACCAATTATCCATTGGATAATAGGGTGCATCTACACTATTCACAAAAATATTAAACACTATTCACGAAAATATCCGAAATACTATTCATGAAAATATCTGAAATCGAAAATATCTAAAGTATTGAAAATCTGTCCGGGCGGTATACCGTCGGTATACACCGGTATACCGGCTGTATGCCGATCAAGGAGAAAACCTATAGTTTTAGGAAATTTTAAAGCATTCCGGAAACCAAGAAAATACGAAATATGCTACAAAATACGTATCCGTATATAAATACCGATACTGTGAGACGAGTCTCACAGACATCAACATCTAATATGGATTTATAGGATTTGAACAGTTGGGAAAGTGGACTAACCATTGTGTCTAAGGATTTATTTTAAAATAAGGTATTCCATTAACATAATTACAAACACCTACAAGTCGTAATCCCATGCTTGGTAGATGACCGTGATCTATAAGTGTAGATATGATTACCTGTTGGTTTTGAAAATAGGTACTCGACTGCTCCTCCTCCTGGTGTCTCTCTTCTCGAACTCGTAGGTTTTCTCTAACTTCTGGGAACGCAAGGGGATTTAGGGTTTTAGGGATTATCTACATATATATACTAACTTCTTGGATATGATCAAACTATTAGTAGGATTAGGATGAATCTGAATTTGGATTTGGGTTGATATCGAATACTGGGAGGCTTGTGGTGTCGGCCAGTGTCCAAATTCAAATAACAGTTTAAAAAACATCAATAGATAAAGGGAGAAAGATTTGAATTGATTTACCCTACTTAATAGGGGGGTCGACTCTGCTATTTGAGTCTAAATCCAAACAGGATTTTATCAACTGCTAATGTAGTGCCGCGTCCTGCTTAGTCAATCGGAGGAATATGAACGACGACGGCGTTCGGACTTAGCCTTGTAACGGCTACTCGAAGACATCGCTCGGTCGAGGCGACCGCTCGCTTAGGTGGGGTATTTTCGGTGAACTCGCCTCATCTTTGCCTTCACCTAATAAATTGCATGTTTTCAACTTGCATAAGTAGGCTTGATAATAAAAAGGAGACGAATCCACATAGCTAAAGGGAATAATCCCGACGGGTCAAATTGAGTTAGAATATGGAAAGGTCCAACGGTCGGCTTAGAATTGGTGCACGGCGTGCTTTGAAAATGACACTCGGTCCTTCGTCCCGTGGCTTGGGAGAAGGAAAAGTTGGTCTTCGACACAAACTATGAATTAGCCTAAGTTATAGGCGTCGCCCGCGTAAATGCTCGATAAAGCATGCACGCATCCATGATGCAAGACTTGGCATAGCCTTTGCTCGTCCCTTGAGTTAAGTTGTAGGCTTGGTGAAGTTAGGCTAAGTGATGGCGGTCGACCTAAGTCATTCCAAGCACGGTCCTATGAGTTCTACGGCTGAGTATAGCCACGAAGTCCTACGGTGTCAAAGCTAGTCGTATGGAGTATGAGTTGGACGATAGTGTCGCGTAGAGCACGATGGACCTAAGGCACGATGTACGGACTTAGTGTTTAAGGCATGAACCACGGTTGATTTAATGAGTTTTTGGAGAAAGGACTATCGAATAGGCATTGAGTTGAATGAAATAATATCGTAACATGGAAAGAATGCTCGCGACCGTGGGTCGTCGAGGGGTCCTTGAGGGGTCTCAAGGATAGAAGACTTGAACTTAGTTTTGGAAAAGAGATGATAACACTGAGAGTGCAATGACTGTGTGAGACGTCAGTCTGAGTGAAGGATCTTGTATGGTCATTGGACAACTTGTCGACAAGGTAGAGTTTTCCTGTAACGGCAACCCAGGGCCATGGGACCGTTTCGGCCAAGAAAGGAAACACGGTGATAGCTGTGCTGACTCGATAGCACCGGGTTAGTCGGGGACTTCCAGGGGGCTAGCTACTTTGCGCTGAAAGGGTCCCGGCCAACCGCAAGCTATATGTCCCTAATAGCTTGTCATACTAGTGACCTCATATAGATGAGTCGGCATGGGCGACGATCCGCGTATATGCCTTTGGACTGAGTCGAGTATTAGTTGAAGTGAATCAACAGTTGAGTCGAATGCATGCTCGGTCAGAAGATAATATTTGGGCCTAAGATTTGGCTACAACGAAGACACCGTACTTCGGCACGAGACGTGGCGTCGAGTCCTATGTTGTCGGCATATAAGTTGCGTAGTTATGGTTTTGAGTTGTCATGAGTTTAAGTCAGGAGATGCCGTAAGACAAACTTGGTAGAGTGACACTTAGTTCACAAAGTTGGATGGGTCAGTTGATGATTTAGTAGCAAAGGGCCGCGAGACGGCGATATGATCGAGTCTCATTGAGTTACGAGGCATGGCCTCAGCAAGGGTTTGTAGCACGATCACACGGGAATGGAGCCTCATCGCGTAGTTGTATCTCTGATTTTAAGCTGTAAGGCAAACATGACTCGATAGGTTAACGTTTTTGGCACGAGAAGGGTCTGGAGGCAAGGTACGAATTAACGTTGTCGTTGCAAGCACGAGATGGTCTAGAGACACGGAATAGGCCAAGGCATCGGTCCTAAAACTTATCCTAAGGCAAGAGTTGAAAGACAATCATAAAGGGGACTAAGTTTCACAAAGTAAATCAAACGTGTTGGTTGTGTATGGGTGGACGAGAAGCTCATTCCACCAGTACAGTTGAGTATTGACACCCATGTAGTTTACATGTGTAGGCACAGGTAGAAGCTCGTGGTGCGGTGCTCGCTTGGATACGCCAAGACACGGAGTTCTTTGGCGATTCGAAGCATGCAGCCGCATAGAGTAAAGACTTATACATGATATAATGTATGGACGTCGCCTTCCGAAGCATCCGCTGGCTCAAGACTTGTAATTGAGAGAAGAGAGAGAGCTGAGTGATTTGTAATATGAGACGAGTGTATTTGAGTGAATGTAATCTTGGCCTTGCGCCCCCGTTGTAACCTTGTTCAATATCAATAAGAGCTTCTTTGAATAACTGTGTTTTGTTCTAAATTTTTGTTGCATGTTCAATGTCTCTGCATGGGACTTCTGTACGACGACCCCGTCGCAGCCGCTGAAATCGGCCGTTATGGAACCCGTCTTGCACGAGTGCAATCTAGGCTCGTACGATATCACGCCTTAGTGAGGACGATCGCTCCTACGGGAGCGGGGCGTGACATAATGGTATCAGAGCACGGCTTTACGTCCTTGGACCATCGATTGAATTCTTTAACTCCGTTATTTCCACAAACTCTGAATTGTTGCTTCAGCAAAGTTGATATCGTTGGCGCGCTCTCTCTCAAATGTCCCATGTGATGTCCATACAATAAGTTTATCTATTTTACAAAACGTAGGAGAACAGTTTTTGACAAAACAAAAAGATGGTTTACGTAAGCACGATTGGATAAGTCGGACTGGGCATATACACTAAAGTTGCGTCGACCTTAGAAAAGTCGAGTACGGGAATTGAATAGTATTGAGCAAGAATGAGTTGAACTCGATTGAGTAAAATGGGATGATTATCGATAGGGGTGCTATCGAACGACGATGTTATCGTCGAGGAGATACAGGTGAGCGTGCTTGAAATTTAAGGAATCGTTCGGACGAAAATTCGAGGAGATAGAATTGTGAATCGAATGATAAGTTGAGGATTTGTTGAATGACTTCATCCCTGAGTGGTGTATGCGATAGCCTCAGGGATGTCGATCGATCGATTGAGGATGCGGGGTGTCGATAAGTCTATCAGCAAGCGTCGCGTGTATGCAAAGCCATAGATTGAGTGTCGTTGAATAAGTCGTAGTCTTGAAGATTTGACAAATTGGTTCAAATAACCTAGAATTACGCACACGAAACGTGCACAGGATTGAGGATTTTACGAGTATGAAATGCCAAAATAATTGAGTAGGTGAAATCGAATCGAGGAAGAGTTAAGGTGTAGCGAATGGATGACTTGATAAAGAAAATCGATAGGCGGATCGTAGAGAAAAAGTTAGCACGATGGAAAGATAGCATGCATGAAAAGTTGAAATTTGAAGTTACGCAATGACTCTAAGGATTGGATTGAATATTGCTCGATGATTTGGGTTAGCAAAGGATTGATGCGAATTGAGGAAATATGTTGGTCAATGAATTAAGATAGACAGATAAACGATACGTGAAATTATTTTGAGGAAATTGATATTGTGAATGATTCGAGGGATAATAATCGAACTTGAATTGAATGTCGAGGAGATTATCTGGTCGGACGATATCATCATTCGTACGACTCGAAATTTGTTGCAAAGAAAGATCGTCAGGTTACGTATATCATCGATGGTATTGAGGCGTATCAAAGATCGATATGCGATAACTCGGGGGCATTCTAATTCAGCGAGAGATGATCGTGTAAGTGTTCTTGTTCAGTTGGATGCCATAATTAGGATTTTGATTGAGATGAATGTTGAAGGAAAATGATCATGTCTTGATGGCTACGCGGATAACCATAACGTCGACATTCTTGTCTTGCACGAGCGTAACTCTAGCCTCGCACATGTGTCGCATCGGTTTTGAGGCGATCGTTCTGCGTGAGCGCTGACATGGTGATTCATGTCGCAGGAATGATCGAACTTGGAAAATCTGGATGTGACAACTTTGATTGTCTCGACTTGTCGGTTTGATGCGAAAGAAAATTCGAGGATGTTTAGACTTGCGATTGATGAATGAAATAAACTTGAGGATTGAGTAGGTCCGATACGTGCATCGAGAATGAATTAGCCTAGATACAAAACAAGAGTTACGTTCCGATGAGGATGACTATCCCGCGGGAGTGTGCATGGTGATTCATGCCCACCGTGGATAATCTGACTCGTGTGAGATCGGAGCACAACATATTGTTAAGTTAGACGACCTCATGATCGATTACGTGAATTGGAATAGATGACTTAGGAAGTGTGGAAATAAAATTTTGGTTAGCGAAGAATTACGTCATAGCGTGCTTGAATTGAGAAGGATTGATAGGCGAACTATATCGAACGTGTTTGAAGGAATAGACTATACAAGATGACTTATCGAATGAGCGATTTTGATACGTCGTGAAATTGGTTGAACGTGAGTTTTCGTATGATGGCTTTGCTGAATGACACGGATCCCGTACGATGAAATATTGGGATGTGTGTAGGAAATCATGCTCGATGTTTAGAAATTGGAGTGATACGAGCTTGGATAGAGAACCCCGTACCATCGATTTGGTTTGATCTTAGGATGGGATCAGTATTGATATCGTGGTTTGGGAACTATGATTCCAGTACTGACGGAAAGACATAGCCTAGCGGTTAGGCAGACGTCCGAGTGCGAAGTGGTAGGATTTATGGAGGCACCACTCACAAGTCTCAGTTGACATGTACGTATATCACGGACATCCAAATATGTGCACGATCCGACTCGAGTGGTGATGGCGGATTCTCTATCACGAGGCTTGGCTGAAATACATGTATTTTGGGGACGCCTGAAATATGTACACGATCCAACTAAGTGATACGTTGAATCAAGTGAGACTTGAAGAACGAGAAAGTGTCTAGGATTTTGAGATCGTGAGTCTTGAGGAAAGGATTGAGGGTAGCACGAGCGTGGCTCGGAATTGAGAAAACACATAGGAGTAGTGCGTGCGAGAGTCCTTGAATGTTGAAGTAAAGTAATAAGTCGATAAGTATACTCAGTTAGTTTCGAGGATGAAACTTTTTCTGAGTGGTGTATGATGTAGTACCCCGTCCCGCTCAGTCAATCGGAGAAATAGGAATGCCGACGGCGTTCGGACTTAGCCTTGCAACGACTACTCGAAGACATCGCTCGGTCGAGGCGACCGCTCGCTCAGGTGGGGTAGTTTCGGTGAACTCGCCTCATCTTTTCCTTCACCTAATAAATTGCATATTTTCAACTTACACAAGTAGGCTTCATAATAAAAAGGAGACGAATCCACATAGCTAAAGGAAATAATCCCGACGGGTCGAATTGAGTTAGAATATGGAAAGGTCCAACGGTTGGCTTAGAATTGGTGCACGGCGTGCTTTGAAAATGACACTCGGTCCTTCGTCCCGTGGCTTGGGAGAAGGAAAAGTTGGTCTTCGACACAAACTATGAATTAGCCTAAGTTATAGGCGTTGCCCGCGTAAATGCTCGATAAAGCATGTATGCTTCCATGATGCAAGGCTTGGCATAGCCTTTGCTCGTCCCTTGAGTTAAGTTGTAGGCTTGGTGAATTTAGGCTAAGTGATGGCGGTCGACCTAAGTCATTCCAAGCACGGTCCTATGAGTTCTACGGCTGAGTATAGCCACGAAGTCCTACGGTGTCAAAGCTACTCGTATGGAGTATGAGTTAGGCGATAGTGTCGCGTAGAGCACGATGGGCCTAAGGCACGATGCACGGACTTAGTGTTTAAGGCATGAACCACGGTTAATTTAATGAGTTTTTGGAGAAAGGACTATTGAATAGACATTGAGTTGAATGAAATTATATTGTAACATGGAAAGAATGCTCGCGACCGTGGGTCGTCGAGGGATCCTTGAGGGGTCTCAAGGATAGAAGACTTGAACTTAGTTTTGGGAAAGAGATGATAACACTGAGAGTGCAATGACTGTGTGAGACGTCAGTCTGAGTGAAGGGTCTTGCATGGTCATTGGACAACTTGTCGACAAGGTAGAGTTTCCCCGTAACGGCAACCCAGGGCCATGGGACCGTTTCGGCCAAGAAAGGAAACACGGTGATCGCTGTGCTGACTCGATAGCACCGGGTTAGTCGGGGACTTCCAGGGGGCTAGCTACCTTGCGCTGGAAGGGTCCCGGCCAACCGCAAGCTATGTGTCCATAATAGCTTGTCATGCTAGTGACCTCATATAGATGAGTCGGCATGGGCGACGATCCGTGTATATGCCTTTGGACTGAGTCGAGTATTAGTTGAAGTGAATCAAGAGTCGAGTCGAATGCGTGCTCGGTCAGAAGATAATGTTTGGGCCTAAGATTTAGCTGCAACGAAGACACCGTGCTTCGGCACGAGATGTGGCATCGAGTCCTATGTTGTCGGCATATAAGTTGCATAGTTATGGTTTTGAGTTGTCATAAGTTTAAGTCAGGAGATGCCGCAAGGCAAACTTGGTAGAGTGACACTTAGTTCACAAAGTTGGATGGGTCAGTTGATGATTTAGTAGCAAAGGGCCGCGAGACGGCAAGGGCCGCGAGGCGACGATATGATCGAGTCTCATTGAGTTGCGAGACACGGCCTCAGCAAGGGTTTGTAGCACGGTCATACGGGAATGGAGCCTCATCGCGTAGTTGCGTCTCTGATTTTAAGCTGTAAGGCAAACACGACTCGATAGGTTAACGTTTTTGGCACGAGAAGGGTCTTGAGGCAAGGTACGAGTTAACATTGTCGTTGCAAGCACGAGGTAGACTAGAGACACGGAATAGGCCAAGACGTCGGTCCTAAAACTGATCCTAGGGCAAGAGTAGAATGACAATCATAAAGGGGACTAAGTTGCACAAAGTAAATCAAACGTGTTGGTTATGTATGGATGGGCGAGGAGCTCATTCCACCAGTACAGTTGAGTACTGACACCCACATAGTTTACATGTGCAGGCACAGGTAGAAGCTCGTGGCACGGTGCTCGTTTGGATGCGTCGTGGTACGGAGTTCCTTGGCGATTCGAAGCGTGCGGCCGCATGGAGTAAAGACTTATACTGGACATAATGTATGGACGTCGCCTTCCGAAGCATCCGCTGGCTCGAGACTTGTAATTGAGAGATGAGAGAGAGCTGAGTGATTTGTAATGTGAGACGAGTGTATTTGAGTGATTGTAATTTCGGCCTTGCGCCCCCGTTGTAACCTTGTTCAATATCAGTAAAAGAGCTTCTTTGAATAACTGTGTTTTGTTCTAAATTTTCGTTGCATGTTTAATGTCTCTACATGGGACTTCTGTGCGACGACCCGGTCGCAGTCGCTGAAATCGACCGTTATGGAACCCGCCTTGCACGAGCGCAATCTAGGCTCGTGCGGCATCACGCCTTAACGAGGACGATCGCTCCTATGGGAGCGGGGCGTGACAGCTAAGCAGTTGCGAATTTGCTTGGGGGAGTTCCTAAGTTCAGTTTGTAGAGGAATATTTGAATAAGGCCTTTTTGCATAATAGGCCTGGCCAAAACAATATATTTCCAATTGGTCCCTCATTGCATTTTGAATAAAATTTTTTATAAGACATAACAAATAAACGAGAAAATAACAAATGGGTATAATTTTAATAAATTCGAAAAAATTTCGTCAAGGGGTTGACACTAAGGGTTCAACATTAGTTTTTGTCAATCTTGTAATTTCATCTGAGTTATAGAGATTGAGATTTATCCAGGTGACGTAGTCACCGCCATATACTTGTCTTTATCTGTACTTGGTGTCCGTTAAACGGGGGTTGGTTATTTCAGGTGGGTTGGCCTAAGTTTTCGCTGCGGCAACGTCTCAGACACGGTATCGGAGCGCAGAAGGACGTATCTGATTCCCAACATCACTCTGGATCCTCTCCAACAAAATGGGACTTCATTGCAAGACAAGTTTGAGGATAAATATTTAGTCACAATAATAATAATAATAATAGTATTATTATTATTATTATTATTATTATTATTATTAGTAGTAGTAGTAGTAGTAGTAGTAGTAGTAGTAGTACTACTACTACTACTACTAATAATAATAATAATAATAATAATAATAATAATAATAATAATAATAATACTATTATTATTATTATTATTATTATTATTATTATTTTGTTGCTAAATGCGATAAAGCGTGTAATGCTTCCCAATGGTGTGTAGGTGTAGCGTTTGGTGTGCCAAAGTTCTGCAACAAAACTTCCTCAAACCTATATAACCTGGAGCTTCGTGACACCAATTATCAAGTGCATGCAACAACACTTATTACATAGTATCAGAACTAAAGATAGGCGACCATCACAACATTTTTGTTTCCATTTTAAAATTTCAACCCAAATTTTCTTCCCTCAAACCTCTTCCTCCCCGAGCAAACTACACCCCCTCCTCCTTCCCCTGACGGGGAGCTGGTCCCTCCTCCTCCTCTCCTCATTTCCTTCCCTCTTCCTCTCCGATCTCTTCCTCTCCGACTCGATCGGCAGCGACAGCATGAGCACCCATCCTCCTATCCAACGCCAAGGAGCCTCTCTCCACTCCAACGGCCAGGAGCAACCCTCATCCTCTCCGACGCCCAGGAGCGATCCCTCATCGACTGTTGGTAATTGTTTTCATTTTTTCATTTTTTTAAATGTTCTTCTAATATATGTTTGTGTTCATCCGGTTTAGATTTTTTTTTACTGAGATTCGCCTATGAGCAGCACGTCGTCACCGTCTTCTCTTCCCCAGTGAGCTGCTGCCCCTCGGAGCACCTCCGCCTTAGACGGCATTCTTGGCCTGCCGCCTTTGCCTTCGGCCTCCTACTTTGGTAAAAACTCTTTATTTATTTATTTTTCTATTTTTCAATTTCTATTAAAGTTCATACAATGGTGTATTCAAAATGAGGGATGTACTATTTGATTGCAAAAATAGCGGGCCTCAGCTATGGGATAGGTTGGATGTGTTCTCTTTTCTTCGTGAAAGAAGATGAACCAGTATTTGACCCTGATGTCTGTGATATACAAATAAAATACGATATAATGGGTCATGGATGGGATACATATATAATATGTAGGCTTCTGACTTCGGTTTGGTTGGAGAAAATTCTGAGAGAGGTGAAAAGAGGGGCACAGTATGAGAATATAGAAAAAGATGGGTGAGCAGACATATATAGAGCAAGGGCGATTTGAGATTTAAAAGGAAAAGTTTTAGTTACCTTATATATATATATATATATATATATATATATATATATATATATATATATATATATATATATATGTTGGTGCTTTTTTTACATGGAGAGAGCTTGATCTCAACATATCTTGTAAAAGTTTAGTCCCACATCGGAAATGCACCATGAGTTATCTCAACATATATACTAGGTTGTGTTGTTGAGAGATGCACATGGGGTGGTGACCCTAAGGAGGAAACCATGTGGATGATTTTACTAGGAGGTAAGAATAAGACTCCAAGAATTAAGCATTAATGCTTTTGTCATTCTCTTGGATTATAATTCCATTTGTCGCTAAGCCCGACTCGGACCCGGACTTGGGCTCATGAGGCGTAATGTGGCATTTTGTTGGCGCACTTTGCACTTAGCACGTTAGCAGTCATGCGCATGCAGCACGTTCTTATGCGGCTCATATGCGGTCTCATGCGGCTTATGCTGTCCATGCAGCACGTTCTTATGCGGCCCATGCGGCAGTTGCGGCCATGAGGCCATGCGGCTCATATGGCCAGGCTGCTGCTGCTGCTGCCGCTGCTGTCGTATGGAGGGCTCCGCTGACTGTGTAGGCTACAAGTCAGTTATAGAAAGACTGATTCAATGCGATTAATTCAGATCCACTTTTTGTGGGATTTGAATTAATTTCGTTGCTATGTTTGTGGAATTTAAATTAATTTTGTTGCTATCTTTGTGGGATTTGATTCAATCTTTCCATAACTGAAGAGGCGGCTAGGGTTTCCACCCTCTCTCTATATATACTCTCTTCTGGCCTCCTTTGAGGACTACTACGAATTTTATAAGTCAAAAGAGAGAGAGAGAGAGAGAGAGAGGGAGCTGCTGCCGCCATTGCAAGTCCATCCGAAGAGTCAGAACAGAGGTGACTTCAAGCGTTCCACAAGTTCTTCAACTTGCTGGTTCCTGGAAGCAATTCGTGTGGGACGAATCTTGCTTTGAGCAACGGTGTTTTGACACCCCAACAACTTTTTTTCATCTCATCTTTCTCTAGATTATTGTAACTCGTTCTGTCCCAATTGCAACACGTTTGCAAGAAAGAACGAGAGATCTTCTATTCTCTATTTCCTTCTTTCATATTGTAATCTGGCTATTTGGTTTTTTTGTATCATCGTAGATCTTGAGTTTGATCACTGCAAAGTTTTGTGTGACTCTCAGATCACGATTGCATCAGTTTTTCATCTTTGATCAAGCCCCGGGACTAACAATCTCAAAGCAAGATCCTTGTAGATGGAAAACATTAATGCTTCGCTCGTCCAATCGGACTACTACAAGTTGGAAAAGTTCGATGGAGAGTATTATCAAGTCTGGAAGAGGAAGGTTTATCTAACTCTTCAACTCAAAGACGTTGATCATGTACTGTTGGAGGAAGAACCTTTTGTTCCAGACACTGGGTCTACTGCCGCAATCAATGCGGCTACCGAACTCCAGGCCAAATGGAGAAGGAAAAATAGCATCTGGAGGCTTCTCATCCTGAATGCTATAGAGGATTCCCTGACAGAATCCTACTCGAAGAAGGAATTTGCCAGAGACATATGGGAGTCTATGGATAAACTGTATGAAGAAGACAGGAACAGGAGCAAGATATTTATGGTTGAAAATATCACAAATTGCTCTTTGAGGACGAGAAGTCCATGTTGCCACAGGTGAAGGAATTTCTGAAGCTGCGTCAGAAACTGGAAGACGAAGAGATGCTCCTTCCCGACAAGTCTGTCGTTGGAGGGATCGTCTCAAAACTTTCTGCTGGATGGAGTATCTTCTATGCAAGGATGCTCAGAAAGAAGCTAGACATTAGCTTGGGAGATCTACTTTAAGAGATCCATGTTGAGGACGAGATGCGTTCCCAACAGAAGATGGACACTTTGTCCAAACAGTTGGCTAAGGCCAATCTAGTGCAGACGAGAGATCCCAAGGGGAAGCAGGCGGCTTCTCATCACAAGAAGAAGGATTTCACTAATCTAAAAGTAAATGGTCCTTCATTCAAGCAACAGAAGTCCAAGTCCCACGTGACTTGTTTCAATTGTGGCAAGAAAGGCCACTACAAGAGTGAATGCAGGTCCAAGCCTAAACAATCAGAGAAAGGTAAGCCTAGCAAGGTTTCATTGGTTTCTAACATTGTTGCTATGATCGCACAGGTCACAACTGTAGGGGTTGACTCTGACTGGTAGATAGACACTGGTGTGACTTGCCATGTCTGTTCTGGCAAGGAATGGTTTGTCACGTACCAGCCGATATCTGAGAAGGTTGTCATGGCAAACCAGGCCCAAGCTGAAGTTCTGGGGATCAGGACTGTGGAGCTGAAACTCACTTCTGGGAACACTCTGACGCTTCAAGGTGTGAAGCATGTTCCGGTGATTGCCAAGAACCTAATCTCTGGAAGCCTGCTATGCAACGCATGCTTGAGGATGGACATCAATGCTGGTCATATGGTGATGTCCAAGAAGGGAATATACTTCGGGAAGGCTTATCAAACCGAAGGAATGTTTAAAATTCAGCTTGTCAACCAGTTTAATGATATTAATGTAGTTGTATTTTCTGATTATTCTCTTGAGTTGTGGCATAATAGGCTAGGACATGTTCACTGTAAAAGAATTAACAAAATGCCCAGTCTAGGACTAATCTCCAAAAGTGGGGGTAAATCGAAGCACAGATCTTCTGGAGTTGGTGCACTCCGATATCTGTGACTTCAAACATTTCTCCACGAAGGCCGGGATGAAGTATTTCATAACCTTCATCGACGAATTCTCAAAATACGCGTTCGTCTACTTGCTCAAGACTAAAGATGAAGCTTTCGAGAAGTTCAGAGAGTTCAGGGCCGAAGCTGAACGGCGGACTGGACAACAACTCAAGAGGTTGAGAAGTGATCGAGGTGGAGAGTACAGGTCTCATGACTTCGCATCATTCTGCAAAGAACATAGAATCATATGCGAGACTTCTACTCCATATTCTTCTCAATCCAACGGAGTAGCAGAGAGGAAGAACCGAACATTAACAGAAATGATGAATTCAATGCTGCTTACTGCAGGTCTTCCAAAATGCTACTGGGGAGAAGCTGTATTAACGGCCACTTTCATTCTGAATAGAGTGCCATATGCAAATTCGGACGTAACTCCTCATGAACTCTGGTTCAAAGTCAGACCAAACTTGAATGTTATTCGAGTGTGGGGGTGTCTGGCATATGTAAAGCTCCCAGATCTGAAGATTCAGAAGCTGGGGACAAGGACTACGAAGGCGATCTTCTTGGGGTATGTCGAGTAGCGTGATGCTCGAAGATTTCTTGATATTGAGTCAAATCATATCATCGAATCTTGCGATGCTGAATACTTTGAAGACAAGTTTACAAAAGACAAAAACATTGTTCTTTCGGACATTCCAGAAAATGATGTAGGTACAAATGAGACTGAAATCTTATACGGGCTAGTAGTCCAAGAAGAAGTTGTTGTTGATGAAACAACTCTTGTACCAGAACTCGCAGAGCCGTCAGCAAAGCGAATGAGGAGACCTAAAGACTTCGGAGATGACTTTGTCACCTATCATGTGGAAGCAGATCCGCTTACCTATGATGAGGCATTGAAGACCAGAGATGCTATCTTCTGGAAGGAGACAGTAAATGACGAGTTTGACTCTATCACCTCCAATAACACATGGGTGTTGGTAGATCTACCTAAAGGAGAAAAGCCCATCGGATGTAAATGGATCTTCAAGAAGAAGGTGAAGGAAGATGGAACTATTGACAAGTTCAAGGCCAGGCTGGTAGCCAAGGGATTTTCTCAGAAACAGGGGATAGACTACTTTGACACGTACGCTCTAGTAGCTCGAATGACCACCATCAGGATGTTAATCGCTCTAGCAGCTATACATAAGTTGGTGATACATCAGATGGATGTAAAGATAGCATTCCTGAATAGGGAGCTGACCGAAGAGATTTACATGCAACAACCAGATAGATTTGTCGTCAAAGGTCTTGAAGACAAAGTCTGCAAGTTGGTGAAATCATTGTATGATTTGAAGTAAGCTCCTAAGATGTGGCATAAGAAGTTTGACAAAGTTATTAGGTCAAACGGCTACAGAGTCAGCGAGACGGACAAATATGTTTACACAAAGTTCGCTTATGGAAGAGGAGTCATCGTTTGTCTGTACGTGAACGACATGCTAATCCTAGGGACGGATATAGGCTGTGTCACGGAGACAAAGAAGTTTCTCTCAACCAAGTTCAGTATGAAGGACTTGGGGGATGCAGATGTCATCTTGGGCATAAAGATCATCCGGACAGACACTTGAGTAGCGCTGTCACAATCTCACTACATTGAGAAAATGCTCACAAGCTATGGGTATAAGGATCTTCCAGAGATCGATACGCCATAAAGGTATGATCAGAAGCTGAAGCCAAACTCGAGGGAAAGCGTCAGACAGCTGGAGTATTCTAGCATTATCGAAAGTTTGATGTACGCAACCACTGCCACAAGGCCTGACATAGCTTTCGTCGTGGGAATGCTGAGTCGGTTCACAAGCAACCCAGGGATTGAGCACCGGAAAGCTGTGAAGCGGGTGATAAGATATCTCAAGAAGACTCAGACATATGCACTGTACTACAACGGGTCTCCGACAGTAGTGGAAGGCTTCAGTGATGCTAGCTGGTGTTTAGAGATGGAAAGCGAGAGATCCACAGGTGGATATGTCTTTTCCTTGGGTGGAGCTGCTATATTGTGGAAATCGAAGAAGCAGACTATACTCTCTTGTTCCTCCATGGAATCTGAATCCTATGCACTTGAAACTGAAGCAGATGAAGTAGAATGGCTTTAGGAGCTTATGTGATCTTCCAGTGGTTGGGGCTCAGATACCGGCGATACCGATATATTGTGACAACCAGGCGACTGCGACGGTGGCATCAAATGATCTCTTCAACGGAAAGAAGAGGACTGTGCGGTTGAAGCACAGGGTAGTACACGATCTTATCAAAAGAGGTGTAATTGCAGTGATTGATGTTCAGAGTCAGGAGAACCTGGCAGATCCGTTCACAAAGGGCCTCAAGCGCCAGTTGGTCGATGACACAGCTTGTAAAATAGGCTTGAAGGTATTCTGATAGTGTGTCTTTGTAATCTTACCATAAAGTTTTATGCTATTAGTTCAAAGAAAAATCTACTAGGCATCTAACTTTTGGTTCAAAGGAGGATCACTGACTGAAAAACTATCAGGTAACATTGGATACTTGTTCTCTAGAACATGGAAGGGATACGGACCCATAACCACTGTTGTCTACTATGTATTTTCTGCAAAAAAACAGATCCTGTGGAAGGTTGGCTTAAACGCCTTAATGAGTTCTCAGGTAGAGTGAATGCCTGGTGTGCTTTACAGGAAGCATGGTAGAGCAGCACTACAAGGAGTAAAACTCCATGTTACAGTTGGGTGACTCCACCATGAGGTTCCCAGGTCTGGGGTAATGTCTCGGCTTTACAAGCCAAGTCATAGCAGCGTAGCACCGCAAATAGGCAGGTAGCCTAATGCTGTATGACGTAATTAAAGAGTTGTACACAACACTACAAAGGGGAGGATGGCCCCATGTTACAGTGGCACGATACCACGATGAGGTACCCCGGTAGGGGTAAAGCCTCGGCCTTGCAAGCCATATCATTGCAGCGTAACACCGCAAGGAAGCCTTAGGCTTCATGCTGAGTCACTACCAAAATAAGTTATATCAGCGACGTATTTAGTGACTCCATACAAAAACGTCGCTATTTTTTGGGGTTTTAGCGACGTTTATGTATGACATCGCTGTTTGTCGCTGACAGCGACTAATAGCGACGTCTAGCGGCTGCAATTTGTTAAATGAGAATAGGCGTCGCAAGTTCGTCGGTACACATCGCTGATTCAGCGACGTGTAGCGACGAAATTTAAGTAGCGTCGCCGTTTCATAAATACCAGCGACGTTTAGCGACGTTCTAGAATTACGTCGCTAATATTTTTATATAGCAAGGGTTTTGCTTTTCGATCTTTCACAAAATTTCCCCCCAAATATTTCGTGCCCTCCGGCGATTTCCCCAAAATTTTCCTCCGCGACGCCCCTCCGACGATTTCCCTCCTCCGGCCTCCTCCTCCGCGGCGCTTCTCCGGCGATCTCCCTCCTCCTTCTCCTCCTCCTCCTTCCTCAGGTAGCTCCGGATTAGGTAACTCTTCCCTCCCCCCCGCTTCCCAGTTTCTTCTCGACTTCTAGCTCTCTCTTTCGCTTGTAGTTTGTGTCCACGAGAGCGTGGACTCGCTGCCGGGGACACGAGACTCACAGTGGACTCGCTTCTAGTTCGTGTGACACCTATTTTGTTGGTTTGGACACGTCGTATCCCACTGTGTGGACACGAGACTCACAGTGGACTCGTTTCTAGTTCGTGTGATACCTATTTTTTTGGTTTGGACACGTCGTGTCCCACTGTGTGGACACGAGACTCACAATGGACTCGCTTCTAGTTCGTGTGACACCTATTTTGTTGGTTTGGATACGTCGTGTCCCACTGTGTGGACACGAGACTCACAGTGGACTCGCTTCTAGTTCGTGTAACACCTATTTTGTTGGTTTGGACACGTCGTGTCCCACTGTGTGGACACGAGACTCACAGTGTGACACCCACTGTTTTGCTTGGATTCAAATTCTAATTTAGGGTTCGAGCCCTATTTACTGATACTGGGAGTTGTTTTTGGGCTTTTTCAGGGTTTTGAAATGATGAATAAATTGACTAATAATTATTATCGAGCTCTATAAAATTTCAGCTATGTCACGAAGGATGGATACTAATCCTGTGAATGAGTTTTCTCCTAAGTATTCTCGATAGTTGAGAATGATTTAGCTCACTGACATTACTGAAATATGGAATGATTAGTGTAGGATATGTTGGTCAGGTTTTGGCAGAGTCAGCTATGTCACGAAGGATGGATACTAATCCTGAATACCATATTTTAAATCCTACAACGCTGCTTAGTTGAAAGTCTTATAATTAGACTTTCTGTTCAGTACCCTTTGACTGCTTAGTTGAAAGTCTTAATTAGTAGTAGATAATCTATGGTACAACATCGTGATCAGGACATAGTCCCTGCAGCCATTCGACTGGCGAGGCATAAACTATGTAGCCGTAGATAAAGTTGACTGTCCTCCTACCCCCATCCCTCGGCAATGATGATACGACAACCTATCACTACATCTTTTAGTAGTAGATAATGTCTTAGTATTACATTATGTGGGTTCATCTTTATTCTGTTACATCCTTCAGATACTAGATTCGATAAGAACATATACTACACAATATGTACAGAACATAGATAATTCAAACTAAAGTATGCTAGAATGCATTTTGGGTTGTGTTCTGAGCCATTCGTCCCCACACTTGGCAATTATGCAGAACCGTTTGTGGATATACAGGAGTCATCTTGATGAATTATTATCTGTGTCAATCTTTACAGAATTATCTTAAAATGGATATGAATTACTATCTGCGGAACCATTTGTGGATGTACAATCGTCATCCTGATGACATGTGCGGTGTGCGGGATGAATTTATACAGGGTGTGCAACAGTTCCTGCAGTTTGCCAAGGCGTTCCCTCAGTACATGGACCGTACAAAAATTAAGTGTCCATGTATGAGATGTCGCAACTTGAAATATCATTCGGAAGTGGATGTGACATATCATTTGTATTCGAGGGGTTTCATGCCAAATTATTATCAGTGGACCGCACACGGAGAACTTGTGTCTTTAGCCTCCGAGCCGGAGCCTTATGTGGAGCCTTATGTAGATGTCCACGAGCATGCTGATTACGACCAAGGGTGGACGAACATGGTTTTCGATGCTGCGGGGCCTAGTTTCGATCCGAACAATCAATATGCAGCTGAGGAGGCATCGAATGCTAATGCTGCAAAGTTCATGGAGTTGCTGGAGAATGCAAGGACTCCTTTATATCCTGTTTGTGATGACCATTCACCGTTGGAGGTGGTTGCAAGATTGTTGAGCATAAAATCAAATTTTAACATGTCTCAAGAATGCTACAACCGAATCCTGGAGTTAATTATAGATATATTATCGGAGGGTGGCAAGTTACCTAAAGACTTCTACCGATCCAAGAGAATGGTGAGATCGCTCTGGATGGGGTATGAAAAAATTGATGCATGTCGCAACGGATGCATGTTGTACTATAAGGACGACAAGGATGAAGACGCCTGCAGATTTTGTGGTTCCGATCGCTTCAAGGCAACTAGTACAACAAGGACTTCTGGTGCACGCAAGCCAACAGATTCGATGCACTATTTGCCTTTGACGTCGTGGTTGCAGAGGTTGTTTATGGCAAAGGAGACAGCTGATAATATGAGTTGGCACAAGCGGGAACAAATAGATGGAGTACTGGATCATCCATCCGACGGAGAAGCATGGAAGCACTTTGATCGAGTGTATCCCGATTTTGCTTCGGAGCCGCGTAATGTCAGATTGGGGCTTTTCTCCGACGGTTTTACCCCATTTGGACTTTCGGGCTCACAATATTCTTGTTGGCCGGTGATTGTTACTCCGTACAACTTGCCACCTTGGATGTGTATGAAGACTCCTTACATGTTCCTAACTGTTATTATTCCAGGTCCGAAGAACCCGAAGAGGAACATCGATATGTACTTACAGCCCTTGGTAGATAAGCTGAATCAGTTGTGGAAAGTAGGTGCAACCACATATGATGTTTCCAGAAAGCAGAACTTTCAGATGAGGGCCGCACTAATGTGGACCATTAATGATTTCCCGGCCTATGGAATGTTATCGGGTTGGAGCACCCATGGTCGTCTCGCATGTCCGTATTGCATGGATCGCACTAAGGCTTTCCGTTTGAAATACGGAGGAAAATCGTGCTTCTTTGATTGTCATCGACAGTTCCTGCCAAAGGATCATCCGTACCGGAGGAACATGAATGCTTTTCGTGCTGGCGTGGTGGAGAAGTCCAGTCCACCGCCACGGTGGTCTGGGGACACGATATGGGAAGAAGTTAAAGAATTGTCAAGTGCTATTGAAGAGCCTACAGCGGGGTACAAGTGTGATGGATTTGGCCGCGCTCACAACTGGACGAAGAAGAGTATATTCTGGGACCTACCATATTGGAGTGACCATCTGCTCAGACATAACCTGGATGTCATGCATATCGAGAAGAATGTATTTGACAATATAATAAATACTGTGATGGATGTAAAGGGGAAGACGAAAGACAATCCCAAGGCCAGGTTGGACTTAGAAGAAATATGCAGACGTCCAGAGTTGCATTTGATAAAGGAAGGCAGTGGGAAGTATAAGCAGCCCAGGGCCATTTTCTCACTGGACAAGGAGGACAAAGGTAAACTTTGTAGGTGGATCTAGGGCCTAAAATTTCCAGACGGGTACGTATCGAATTTGAGAAGATGTGTTGACCCGAAGGAGAACAAACTCCAGGGTATGAAGAGCCACGACTGTCACATTTTTATGGAGAGGTTAATCCCGATTGCATTTCGGGAATTCTTACCTCATGTCGTTTGGGATCCACTGACAGAGCTTAGCATATTCTTCAGAGATCTTTGTTCTACTAAGTTGCTCGTCGATCGGCTTGAAAAGCAGGAGAAGGACATTGCAGTAACATTGTGTAAGCTTGAGAGGGTGTTCCCTCCTGGATTCTTCGACTCTATGGAGTATTTGCCAATTCATCTTTCATATGAGGCACGTGTTGGTGGGCCCGTCGGTTATCGGTGGATGTACCCGTTCGAGCGCCATCTAAACCACCTGAAGAGGAAGGTGAAAAATAAGGCACGGGTCGAGGGTTCTATTTGTGAAGCCTATGTCCTTGAGGAGATTACAAACTTCTGTTCAATGTATTTCAAGCCTCATATTGCTACAAATAGAACAAGAGCTCCGAGGAACGACGATGGAGATATAGAATATAATGATGCATTATTGAAAGTCTTCAATGCTCTTGGAAAGCCTTCAGGAAAACTGAAAAAGAGATATTTGAATGATGAGGAACTAAAGGCGGCCCAATTATATATATTACTCAACTGCGAGGAGGATGAAGTGGAAAAGCTAGAGTGGTAAGTAAAAATCTTCAACATTCAAGTCATCTATTTGTTGATTCCGTTATTATAATTTAACGAGTATATCCCGATATTTATTGGTTTTCAGCAAATTTAATGATGAGGTGAGGTCAAGTAGACCATACATTGCAGATGAAGAAGTAGAAGAAGAAATGAGACTTCATTTCCCGTCTTGGTTGACTTCATATGTACGTAAGAAGCTAGTTAGAATCTTCCTCCATTAACTGCATAAGAAATAACTTAACATTAAACTTAATTTCGTATCTTTTCGTGTTTAGGTCGATCGTCTGGACGTCATTCTTGAGAATGAATCTATTAGAACTCTTGCCAAGGGACCAATTTATGCCGTCAAAGTATGGCCAAGTTATTGCGTGAATGGGTTTAAGTTCAAGTCAACAAATGCTGTCATCAGAGATAGCTTCCTGGATCTTGATTCCACAAAAAACTGTTGCTTGTGTATCAAATCTACAAACTACAAAGATGTCACTCCAGGCAATGATTTCTATGGCGTCTTACGTGAGATCGTAGAATTGACGTACAACTATGGCATAGAGCCTGCCAAGATCGTGTTGTTCAAAGTTGATTGGTTCGATCCCATACAAGATCAAGGATGGAAAATTGACAAACATGGTCTTGTAGATATTAACTACCGTCGTCGATACCAAGGATACGGACCATTTATCCTAGCAAGTCAAGCTCAACTCATATATTTTATAACATATCCTAGACGGGGAACAACGAGGTACGACTGGTGGGCAGTATGCAAGACTAAAGCCAGAAATACCTACGACGTCGACGAAGTGGCTTATCAGGAGGACGAGCTGCCTTTTATACCTAATACAGTTGATGTCGACTCAGCAGAAGTTTCCCATTCAATATCTACTTGTGTAGAAGAGGTACAAGTATCCGAAGGGGAAGACGAAGGAGATGCTAGTGACGATGAGGAGGAAGAGGAAGAGGATGAGGAGGAGGAGGCAAACGAAGAAGATGAATTTTCAGAGGATGATTGAGAAACTGTGATTTTGATATATTCATACTTATGTAATCTTAAATTATGAACTATGATCACTTTTGAAAACTTAAATTATGAATTCCAATGTATGCAGATATTTCTAAACTGTCATTGTATTTATTTATATTTTCAATCATAAACTGTGATTTCGATGTATTCATATTTCTGTAGTCTTAAATTATGAACTCCAATGTTATTATCAGCATGGCAGGACGACGCGGAGGCACCTCAGGACGACGCGGAGATAGGCCAGCACGATCCGTGTCCTTAGGTGGGCAGAGAGCTCCGTTACAGGAGGATGGCTCTGGACCATCCTCTGACCCGAGCACTCCATTGTACCATACGGTCTCAGGTCCGGGTGGCAGTGCACCTGCGACGAGTAGTTCCAGGCTTGCTGAGCATACTACTTCCCCTAGCCTTCCTAGCGCTGACAGCAGCATGGCGGGTGGGGAGCAGGTGGAGGAGGTAGTCCCTACTCCCGCCCGTCCTGCTCGGGCGGATCCATTCCAGAGCGACCCTGCATGCGCACCTCAGGACGAGACGAGGATGGAGATTTGGGCCGACGGTCCTACGAAGTAAGTTAAATCAATATTTTATGCATGGCTGTATATCTATATATATTCATTAATACGTCGGTTATCATTGTATACAGATATCGTCCCTCGTCGGTACAGAGAGCGTTGGGCACATTTCTAAGGTCCAACTATGGGGGTCCGTGGATCAACTACTCGGATGCCTCGGAAGAGAGGAAGGCATTCTGGTTTGCCCACTTCAAGGTAACTAAAGATAGTTAATTTAGTATGATTAATATAATTTTAAGTATTTTTTAGAACTAATTATTTTAATTTGTAATTCTTGTAGAGGACTTATTTTTATCCACCACACCATGCCGAGCAGATTGAGAGGCAGTTTCCTGCCGTCGTCGCCAAGTTGATCCGTAATGCTATTGACGATCAAAAAAAATGTCACCGCTCCGGAAAGCCGATTGCTGGTTGGATCACACCTGACCAGTGGGCCACGATGAGGGCTCGATTTGAGGAGCCCGAGTACAAAGAGCGGTCGGAGAAGGCGAAGGCGGCTAGGACGATGGCCGAAAAGTGGTGTGGTGGATCGATTCCTATGACGGAGCATTTTCGTCGTCTGGTATGTAATTTATTGTCAAATATAAGAATTTATTGATAGTAGGAGTATATAATTTTCTATTTTACTAAAGAATAAAATATAACAAACACGCAGGTAAAGAGGGGTGAGGACGCAGACATGGTGACCATCTTCCTGGCCACCCATCGAAAGGACAGGAAGCTCATCGACGACCGGGCTACTCAGAGCTATGTAAGTACTAATTTAGATTTCGTTAATTTTTAACACAACTTGAAGAATATACAGATAACCATATACTTAATAATAATAAAATATTTTAGACGTTTATTAGGCTAATTTAGGCAGGTACTGATATATAGAGATGCACAATGGTTTCTAGGAAGAGTA
This sequence comes from Iris pallida, assembly GCA_029216955.1. Lineage (NCBI taxonomy): Eukaryota > Viridiplantae > Streptophyta > Magnoliopsida > Asparagales > Iridaceae > Iris > Iris pallida. Next base: position 8,803,855 of record JANAVB010018399.1, read on the forward strand.
TGTTAGGCTACGTGATGAGCGTACGAGTGCTAGTGCACAGGCAGAGGGAGGGGTTGGTACATCGCAACCCTCTCCGTCCCAGTCGGAGGATGAGCTCTGGAAGACCGCTGTTGGTGGTCTTCAGAGGGGTACGTACTATGGTACGGGGTCCTACGGCGCATTTGTTGCGACACAGGCATCCAGGGCTCCCTTTTCCAGTGTGCATTCACAGCCGTCACAGGCCAAGTCGTCCCGAGTCGAGGAGACCATTGTCTGCCAGATTGCTGAGCTGCGCGACGATATGCTGAGGAGGATTGCTGAGCAGCAAGGGCCTCAGGAGCAAGAGGACGCTGCGTCGGTCACCGCACGCTTTGACGAGCTCGAGCGCACCGTGCTGCAAGTACATGGGACACAGGAGTCCATTCACGACACCGTTACCAGGATAGAGACTTGCATGGAGCAATGCTGTGCCAGACTCCGAGCCCTAGAGGAGACGCGGACGCACCCATCTCCAGCGGTTACACTGCCTCCTTCTCCAGCGGTTGCATTGCCTCCTCCTTCATCGTCGTCGATGGTTCTTACACCGGAGCAGTATGCTTACCTTCTTTCCAGGAGCGGTGATAGGAGCGGTGATGCTCCTCCTGATCAGTCGTAGTCGGCATATACATTGTTGTGTGATGGCCCATTGTTGGGTCTTTTATGTGATTTTACATACTTTATTCTTATGTGGACACATTATGTTTGACATTGTTACAAATTTTCATAAATCTGTGTTGATTGTGGACACATTGTGTTTCAAACGTATTCGTGATTGTGTGTATGTGTTGTTTGATACTGTGTTCGTGATACACAGTCGTTGTTGTCAAATGGTGCTGCAAATTCTGCAAATGCTGCAATTGCTGTAATTTTTTTTAATTTTTTTTTAATATTAGCGACGTTCAGCGACTATCAGCGACGTCCAGCGATGATATAAACGTCGCTAATTACGTCGCTAATATTAATGATTACCGTCGCTAATCGTCACTAAACGTCGCTACATGGACGTCGCTAAACGTCGCTTTATGTCGGTAATATAGTGACGTTAAAAAGTCGCAGAACGTCGCCATTTGGCTCTAAAGCCAGGTCAGCATCGATGCATTTCAAGTCGCTCAACGTCGCTAGGTTACGTCGGTAAATTATGACGTTTTATGTCGCTGGCAGTCGCTAAATTAGCGACGTGGGCACGTCGCTAAAGATCGTCGCAATAGCGACGTTTGGCGACGTTTTCTTGTTTAGCGACTAGCTTAATCGCGACTACTTGAAAACGTTGCTAAATACGTCGCTAATAAAAATTAGCGACGTATTTGCCCTTTTTAGCGACGTCTTGGCGCGTCGCTGAATTGACAGATTTTAGTAGTGAGTTGATTGGCACTACAAAGAGGCTGAGACCTCATGCTACAGTAGTATGACACTACGATGAGGTTCCCAGGCAGGGGTAATGCCTCGGCTTTAGGCCATGTCATAGCGGCGTAGCACCGCAAGGAAGCACAAGGCTTCATGCCATGTCTCTTTAATAAAGAACTCACCTATAGTGTATGGAAAGAGATATCAGGCCGTCTCTTGAGGGTAAACTTGTAGACGCCCAAAATTATACACTGATACCAGGCTGGCACAGGGCCTTTAATGTGCAGCCAGAAGTACACATAACTACACTTTGTGAGTGGAAAGAATTACAATTGTGGTGCAGAATTCAAGGCGTAGTCCATTCTTGTATCACATTGTTATTTAACCCATGCGGAAAGATTCAAGTCGTCAGCGACATCTATCCTAATGCAAAATGGACAGTTACTGTGGGGAACGCTCAACCCTGGACACATATATATGTTGTGATATGTAGGGGATTGTTGGTGCTTTCTTTACATGGAGAGAGCTTAACACTACAAGAAAAATTATTATTTACGGCGTACAAAATGCGCCGTAAATGATCTTTCACGGCGTACATTTTGATGCCGTAAAAGACCATGCCGTAAATGACCCTATTATTTACGGCGCGTTGGAGAGCGCCGTAAATGTTAATATACACGCCGTAAATGATCACAAATGAATGCTGTAATTGATTTTCTTACAAAATTTCGACAACCATTTACGGCATATTTAGTGTGCCGTAATTGCTCTTTCACGGCATACAGTAGTGCGCCGTAATAGATATTCCTGCATGACCAAATACGGCATACATTTGCATGCCATAGTTGTTATTCCCGCAAGATCATTTACGACGTTCATTTTGATGCCGTAAAAGATATTTTTGACAAAATCATGTTTTACCATTTTGTGACATATGTAACGTATCGTAAATGATCTTTGATGAATTATTTCAATGGTAAACAAAGTATACAACATAGCAAAAATAAGTTAGAAATAGTGTGTCGTGTGCCCTAAGTTTTCCACTCATAATCACCTGTAAGATATGTATAAGTTACATGTTTCACAGATCCCAAGTAATAAAAAGCCTAACAAGAGCAATACCTCACATCCTTTGGCACCACTGTCCATAACAAACCTGAAAGCACCACAGCAGGCCCCGCACCAAAACAAGAAGGATTAGTTGTTGTAATAACCATTACAGGAAGGATTAATTCTATAGGGAAAATAGTAAATTTACAAGATTAGATATGTCAGAAAACTGTAGTCCCTCCAATGGTCCAACAAAAAGTAATATTAACATAGCTAGTGTCAAGCTATTCAAAGCCAATATTTATTTATATAGAGAACATGAGACAAATAACCAAATATAGGAGAATATTTCCAAGCATATGAACAGAAGGCAGGAAGCCCGACATAATTATTTTACTATGTGAACAACAAATAGCTTCTAAGCTTAAAATATTTATAGTAGCGGGAAGGAAATAATCAGTTATCAAAACTCAGTATAAACTTCAAAAGCAAGAGTCTTTAAGAATGACTGGAAACAATATTTTTCATAGGCCAAACGACAATAGAATATCCTGAGAGCATGCAGATTTACATTATCCTGAATATACCCCTTAAATAATCCTGAATGTTATCCCCGATTGGTGAAAGTTAAACTAAATAGACCCGAGGAACATTTGGCATAAGAAATTGATTTGCCAAATTAAGCTTCTTCAGACACTTATATTAAGTAAACAAGAGTACATTATCTGCAAACATATATTCTCTCATGTTCAAAAGATGTAACCATAATAATCTTGTAACCAGAAAGCTGTCAGGCAATGTTTAAAGACTACTCAGCATGGATGACAATGGTGTAGGTATCTTCCAACAAAAAGTGCTAGTAATTTTAGAAAACTTCCATGTAAGATATATCCAATTTACAAATTCATGGTACAGAATTGGGTTATTTTCTTCCTTGCCCTTTCAAAAAAGCTCATGGAAAAGCATGTTGCGAAACAAGCTAATGTCATGAACGCTTTCGCATTGTCTCATGAACATATTAGCATGTATGGCAATGATTTAGTCATCTTCCGACAAAAAGTTGGTACATGATAACCTATTTGCTTTATAGATGACAAGCTTTGATGAAAAATAAGTTGCTCAAATTATATTTAAATGAACATTTTCCACGTTAATGCCAATAAATAAATGAAGTGAACTGGAAACTGAGCATTTTACCCCTCTCAACTTGCCACGTGACTGACACATACAGTTACATATACATGATACATACTGGTGATTATTTCCTTCCTCGACTAAAAGGAAAATTATTTATGTATCCAAAAAAGGAACTTACTTTAATGATCAAGATGTCGTTGTAACATAGCACAAATCAAGAAATGCAACAAATATCAGCATAAAAAAATATTCTTGGTTATTAAATAAGTTACGATTATCGCAGTGTCTATGATTATCATGTGAGTAGAGCCTTTTTCTGTTATTCTAGTGCTCACAAGTCAGATGAAGCCAATAAGATGATTTTGTCTCTTCCTTATCATCTAGTCATTAATTTTTTTTATGTATATCTATCAGCAGGACACATACATAGAACCTCGTGTTTGTAAAGTTACCAACTCATTTTTATGCTCGATAGGTATTTTGATATGTCATAAAATCTATTTTGACGTGTCCTAGTGTATTGTATTATGTCTGAAGAAACTTATTTGTGTAGTGTTCTTGCCAAGCAAGGCCTGCAAATATATGGAAGCCAAAAAGCCTAAAAATGTACGGAGCATTTGAACGAGCAGGTAGCGGATGAGAAGAGGATACCTGCAGAGTAGTGGGTGACGGTGTCGTCCTGCTATGCCACCGCCTAGACCCAGCCGGGATTGCAGTAACCCAAGGAGTTGATGGCAATCTCTGCCGCCATGTCGATGTACTACTTCCCGTCGATGTCTTACATCTTGGATCCTTTCTCGCTGGCCAGGACCAGCGGGAACCTCGCTTAGGTGCCGACCAGGTACTTGGTCTCCATCTTCATCACTTGCTTACTCTTCTTCAACATGGACACAGACACGACAGGGTTGGTTGGTCGGTCATTATAGTTGGGGTTCGAAGACCGTACATAAGGAAACAAAATGTTTGTATTTATGGAGCTTTCGGTGCCGGCAATGAAGGTTGGAGGCGATAGGTGAAGAAATTAGGGTTTTGTTTGATAGAGGAGGACATTGAGAAGGAGAATGAAGAGGGCAAGGAGGAGAATATGAGAAATTTTGTTTTCAAATGAGAGAAGTAATAAAAGGGTTTGATAGAGGGGGAAATAATTTTGTGAAGGAAAAAAGTGTTCCAAGATGGGAAAATTTTAGAAATACATTTCCCCAACATATGCACATGTCGCAAATGTATGGTATTGTTCTGTGACACAGAAGCTCATGTCGTCAAATGTATCTTTTCATTCTGCGACACACGTAATCATGTCGCCAAATGTTTGGTATCATTCTGTGACATTGATGTCGCGATATATATAGAGTTTTTGGCTACCTGAATAAATATTGAATTTATGTAAACGTAAACAAATAGCTAGTTGTAGCTCAAATGGTAGAGTAGATAAGTCTCTTAAGAAGAGTTCAAGGTACGAGTCCTTTGTTTCCCTTACCATATATTTCTTTCTATTTCAAAACTGAAATCTCACATTAGTTTAAAAACACAAACTTATTGCTATCTTAAAATAATACATATCTAATCTTTAAAAAAAAATATATGGATAGATAAATTTTAATTTAGTTTTAATTCTAATCTTAACATTAATATTAAACATTAGCATAACATTTAAAAACTAACATTAATATTAAAATTAATATTAACATTTAACACTGTAAATCCTACTTTCTAGATATATATATGAGACCTTACCAAATAACCCTAAATATTTTCTTGTCAAAGCTACTAATCGAAAAAGGAAGAATGTGATTCATATGCTTCAACAAACTGATGGTTATTTGGTAATATTGATAGTGCTAGCATTGCTCCTGTCATTCTTGATCATTCAGTACTATATTCCAAGCAGAGGATTCTCAACTAATGGATCCAGTATTTACCATTTCTTCTGATCCTACCCAGGACCGATCCAGGATCTTGGGTTGCCTTAGCCGGAGCGAATTTTGGTTGCCCTTTACCCCTATTGAAAACATTCAAGTTTCATTTGGGTCTGGTCAACATTAATATTATTATTAAAATTTCTATTTCAAATTAAATTTAAATTAAAGTTATGGACAATTCTATTTTTTGTTTCGCTTAATTACCATTTTATTTTTGTTTCAAAATTTAAAACTCACATTAATTTTTAAAAAATAAACTTATTGCTATATTAAAAATAATATATATCTAATCATTTTTTTATTTTTAAAATATGGATTGATAAATTTTAATTTTGTTTTAATTTTAATTTTAATTTTAATCTTAACATTAGTATTAAAAATTAACATAAATATATAGATTAAATAAGTTATTCTTAATCTTAACATCACGCCAAAATGGAAAAAAAAAAGATGTCATAAATAAGTTATTCTTAATCTTAACATCGTGCTAAAATAAGTTATGATGTTAATTTTAATCTTAACATCGTGCTGGGAAAAAAGCTGTCAATTACGGCGCGTACATCGCATGCCGTAAATAAAACAACATTTACGGCGTGCTGAGTGTTGGGTTTGTAGCCTTTTGTTTTGGTTTTTAGTCCCACATCGGCTAGAAAGGAATGTGTATCTCCATATATATGAGTCTTTTCTCTTTATGGAGATGCACATGTAGTGCACATGGGTGTGTGCCATGTGGGATTAATTATTAATGGTATAAAGGCTTAATCAACAATTAAGAAGCTGTAAGCTTTTTGCTCTTGGAAATTTATTTCCATGGAGCTAAGCTCCGTAGGAGCTTAGCGACTCGGACTCGGACTCGGGTTCGGGCTCGGGCTCAAGGGCTCATGAGGCGTAATGTGGCATTTTGTTGGCGTTTTGTTGGCGCACTTTGCACTTAGCACGTCAGCATCATCGCTAGGCGCATAGTGTGCTTAAGTTGTGCTCGTTGCGCGAGCCACTTGTGCGACCACGTTGCGCGGCCAGTTACGCTGGCCCAGTTACGCAGCCCAGTACGCCCAGTGTGTGCAGCGTACGCAGCGTGCGTAGAGTGCGTAGTATGCGTAGAGTGCGTAGTGTGCGTAGTGTGCGTATGGCTGGCTGCATATTAGAGCGGGAACGGTTGCAGCAGTTGCTGCACGTTCAGGAGTGGTTCTGCCACTATCCTGAAGTTCAGGCAACTGCTTGGCAACCGCTCTGTGGGCTATATATGCAGGTTCTCTCCTCTCTCTGAAGGCATAAGTAATCAGAATTTCAGGGAGAAAAACTCTAAGTGTTCTTTAACACAACAGAGTAGTGTGCGTGTTCTTTAACACAAACACTGGTACTTTTTAGTACGCGTGGGTTCTGTTACTTCAAACAGAGAGAGAGAAGAGTAGAGCCATTGCCAGAGGAGTTTGCCGTCTTCCGAGGAGTCAAAAGAGCAGGAGTGTTCCAAGGTTTTCCGTCAACCTTGCTGGTTCCTGGAAGCTGTTCGCAGAGGGCGAATAAAGCTTTGAGCAACGGTGATTATTCACCCCAGCATTTCCATCTCTCGCCTGTCATCCTTCTGTTGCCTTCAGTAGTTCTGTCAGTATCTTCTTTTTAGAAGGCACTACTGCCAGTTTGCTACGATCACGAAAATCTCTTTAGATTATTCGTGTATTACGATATATTTTTAGATCTCGTAATTTGCAGAATCCTTCTGGATCTCTGTTGCAAAACCTTCTTTAAGGAATTGCATTTGAAACATTGTCTTTATAATTGTTTCAGTTTCTGTATTTTCCATCGAAAAGCGTGCCCCGGCGTTCCCGGCAATAACAATCTCAAAGCTTTATTGCTACGATGGAAAATATTAATGCTTCACTCTTAAACACTGACTTCTGTAAGTTAGAGAAGTTTGATGGAGAGCATTATCAAGTCTGGAAGAGGAAGGTTTATCTCACTCTTCAACTCAGAGACGTGGATCACGTGCTTCTTGAAGAGGAACCTACCGTTCCAGATACAGGGTCTGCTGCCGCAATCTCTGCGGCTACTAAACTTCAGGCTAAGTGGAGAAGGGAGAATAGCATTTGCAGGTTGCTTATCCTGAATGCTATGGAGGATTCCCTAGCAGAATCCTATTCTAAGAAGAATATCGCTAGAGACATGGGAGTCTCTAGAAAAATTCTACGAAGAAGATAAGAACCGCAGTAAAATATTTGTGGTTGAAAAATATCACAAGTGGTTCTTTGAGGACGAAAAGTCTATGCTGCTGCAGGTAAAGGAGTTCCTGAAACTGCGACAGAAGCTGGAAGACGAGGCGATGCCCCTCCCCGACAAGTTTGTTGTTGGAGGGATTATCTCAAAGCTCCCCGCTGGGTGGAGCAAGTTCTATGCAAACATGCATAGGAAGAAGTTGGAGATCACCCTTGAAGATCTCCTACAGGAAATCTATGTTGAGGACCAGATGCGGGCTCAACTGAAGATGGACACACTGTCCAAGCAATTGGCTAACGCCAATCTGGTTCAGACCAAGGAACCAAAGGGAAAGCAGACAGCTTTCCACAGAAAGAAGAAGAACCCTGACAATCTAAAAGTCAAGGGAACTTCTATCAAGAAAAAGAAGCCAAAGTCAGAAATGCCTTGCTTCAAGTGTGGCAAGAAGGGCCACTTTAAGAATGAGTGTAAAGCAAAGACCAAGCAATCAGAGCAAGGAGAGCCTAGTAAGGTATCTATGATCACTGACGTAATTGCTATGATTATACAGGTTGATGCAGTAAGGACTGACTCTGACTGGTGGGTAGACACTGGAGCCTTCTACCATGTCTGCTCCAGTAAGGAGTGGTTCACCACCTATTCACCTACTTCTGAAGTGGTTATGATGGCGAACCAAGCACAAGCTGAAGTGCTCGGGATCGGGATGGTGGTGTTGAAGCTGACTTCGGGGAAGTCTCTGACGCTTCAAGGCGTAAAGCATGTACCTGCTATCGCCAAGAACCTGATCTCGGGAGGCCTACTCTGCAATACAGGCCTCAGGATGGACATCAATGCTGGCCAGATGGTGATGTCTATAAAGGGAACATATTTCGGGAAAGCTTTTTATACCGAAGGAATGTTCAAAATTCAGCTTGTAAATCAGTCCAATGTAATTAATGTGATTAATGAAATCACTCCTTCTGCTTATACTCTTGAGTTGTGGCATAATAGGCTAGGACATGTTCATTGTAAACGAATAAACAGAATGTCTAGTCTAGGACTTATCTCCAAATGTGGGGGTAAGGTAGAGAAATGTGAAGTTTGTGCTCAAACGAAGATCACAAGGAAACCCTTTCCTCGGGTTAATCGAAGTACAGATCTTCTGGAGTTGGTTCACTCCGATATCTGTGACTTCAAACAGTTCTCTATAAAGGTCGGGATGAAGTATTTCATAACCTTCATCGATGACTTCTCAAAGTATGCGTTCGTCTACTTGCTGAAGGCTAAAGACGAAGCATTCGAGAAGTTCAAGGAGTTCAGAGCCGAAGCTGAGCGACAGACTGGACAACAACTCAAAAGGATAAGAAGTGATCGAGGTGGGGAGTACAGGTCTCATGAATTCGCATCGTTCTGTAAGGAACATGGAATTGTCAATGAGACTACGGCTCCGTACTCTCCTCAATCAAATGGAGTAGCTGAGAGGAAGAACAGAACGTTGACAGAAATGATAAATTCAATGTTGTTGACTGCTGGCCTTCCTAAGTGCTACTGGGGAGAAGCTGCATTGACGGCCACTTTTATTCTAAATAGAGTGCCTCATGCAACTTCAGACATTACTCCTCATGAACTCTGGTTCAAGGTCAGACCTAACTTGAATGTCATTCGAGTGTGGGGGTGTCTGGCATATGTCAAGCTTCCAGATCTAAAGATTCAGAAGCTTGGGACAAGGACTACAAAGACGATCTTCTTGGGGTATGCCGAGAAGAGTGATGCTCGGAGATTTCTTGATATTGAGCCAAATCATATCATTGAATCTCGCGATGCAGAATATTTTGAAGACAAGTTTGCAAGACACAAGAATATTGTTCTTTCGGATGTTCCGGAGAATAATGAGGGTGCACAAGAGACTGAAGTCTTCAATGAAGATGTGGTCCAAGAAGATGTTGTTGTTGATACAACGGTTGAACCAGAACAAGCTGAGCCGTCAGCTAAGCGTGTGAGGAGGCCGAATGACTTCGGAAGTGACTTTGTCACCTATCATGTGGAAGCAGATCCGCTTACCTATGATGAGGCGATGAAGACCAGAGACGCAGTTTTCTGGAAGGAGGCGATTGACAATGAGATTGATTCCATCACCTCAAATAACACTTGGGTGTTGGTTGATCTTCCTGAAGGAGCGAAACCCATCGGATGCAAATGGATCTTCAAGAAGAAGATGAAAGCAGACGGAACTATTGACAAGTTCAAGGCTAGGTTGGTAGCCAAGGGGTTTTCTCAGAAGCAGAGGATTGACTATTTTGACACGTATGCTCCAGTAGCCCGGATGACCACCATCAGAATGTTAATTGCTCTCGCAGCAATACATAAAATGGTGATACATCAGATGGATGTAAATACGGCTTTCCTAAATGGCGAGCTGACCGGAGAGATTTACATGCAACAGCCAGAGGAATTTGTCATCAGGGGTCTTGAAGACAAAGTCTGTAAGTTGGTGAAATCTTTGTACGGTCTTAAACAGGCTCCCAAGATGTGGCATGAGAAATTTGACAAAGTTATAAGGTCAAATGGCTACATGGTCAGCGATACGGACAAGTGTGTTTACACGAAGTTTGCTGATGGAAGAGGTGTGATCGTTTGTCTGTACGTGGACGACATGCTTATCCTAGGTACGGATATTAGCTGTGTCACGGAGGCAAAGAAATTCATCTCAAGCAAGTTCAGTATGAAGGACTTGGGGGAAGCTGATGTGATCTTAAGGATCAAGATCATCCAGACAGACACTGGACTAGCGCTGTCACAGTCTCATTATATTGAGAAAATGATCACTCGTTATGGGTATCGGGATCTTCCAGGGATCGATACGCCGTACAGGTGTGATCTGAAGCTGAAGCCTAATTCAGGGGAAAGCGTCAGGCAGCTGGAGTATGCAAGCGTAATCGGAAGTTTGATGTATGCTACTACTGCCATAAGGCCTGACATAGCTTTCGTCGTGGGAATGCTGAGTCGTTTCACGAGCAACCCAGGTGCTGAACACTGGAAAGCTGTGAAACGGGTTATGAGATATCTCAAGAAGACTCAGACATATGCACTGTACTACAGCAGAGATCCGCAGGTAGTGGAAGGCTTCAGTGATGCCAGTTGGTGCTCAGAGGTGGAGAGCGAGAGGTCCACAGATGGATACATTTTCACAATGGGTGGAGCTGCTATATCGTGGAAGTCGAAGAAGCAGACTATGCTCTCGCGGTCATCCATGGAATCTGAGTTCTTTGTACTAGATACCGCAGCCGAGGAAGCAGAATGGCTTCGGGAGCTCATGTATGATCTTCCATTGATTGGAGCGCAAATACCGGCGATACCGATATACTGCGACAACCAGGCGACTGCGGTGGTGGCATCAAATGACCTTTTCAACGGAAAGAAGAGGACTGTGCGGTTGAAGCACAGGGCAGTACACGATCTTATCAAGAGAGGTGTTATTGCAGTAATTGATGTTCGGAGTCAGGAGAATCTGGCGGATCCGTTCACCAAGGGCCTCAAGCGCCAGCTGGTTGATGACACAGCTTGTAAAATGGGCTTGAAGGCATTCTGATATTGGATTCTTGTATTCCTACTATAAAGTTTTATGCTAATAGTTCAAAGATTATACTATTAGGCATCTAGCTTTTGGTTCAAGGGAGGACCACTAATCGAAAGAATATCAGGAACGGTGGGTACATGTTCTATTGGGCATGGAGAGGTTACGGACCTATAACCACTGTTGTCTACTATTGTTTTCTGCGGAAAATGGTTCCTGTGGGAAGGTTGGCTTAATTGCCTTAATGAGTTCTCAGGCAGAGTGAATGCCTGGTATGCTTTATAGGAAACATGGTAGAACAGCACTACAAGGAGTGAAACTCCATGCTACAGTAGGGTGACTCCACGATGAGGTTCCTATATGTGGGGTGCTGCCCAGGAATAGGATAAAGCCTCGGCTTTGCAGGCCAAGTCACAGCGGCGTAGCACCGCAAATAGGCAGTTAGCCTAATGTTGTAAGTTAAAATAAAGAGGGGTGTAGTCAGCACTACAAAGAGGAGGAGTTCCTCATGTTACAATGGTACGACACCACCATGAGGTACCCGGTTAGGGATAAAGAGGGGTGTAGTCAGCACTACAAAGAGGAGGAGTTCCTCATGTTACAAAAACGAATGCCGTAATTAAGTTATCGTTCACGGTGCAGGAAAATACGTGCCGTAAATGCGTTTGCAATTACGGCGTGCGGGTAAAACATGTCGTAAAAAACACAAAAATTTACTCTTTTATGGCGCGCAGAATTGCACGCTGTAAAAGAGTGTCATTTACGGCGCACAGGAAATGCGTGCCGTAAATTATGCGCCGTAAATGATCATTTTTCTTGTAGTGCTTGCTCTCAACATGCCTTGTAAAAGTTTAGTCCCACATCGAAAATGCACCATGAGTTATCTCAACATATATACTTGGTTGTGTTGTTGAGAGATGCACATGGGGTGGTGACCCTAAGGAGGGAACCATGTGGATAATTTTACTAGGAGGTAAGAATAAGGCTCCAAGGATTAAGTATTAATGTTTTTGTCATTCTCTCGGATTAATTCTATTTGGAGCTAAGCGACTCGGACTCAGACTCGGACGCAAACTCGGGCTCGGGCTCGGGCTCATGGGTTCATGAGGCGTAATGTGGCATTTTGTTGGTGCACTTTGCACTTAGCACGTCAGCAGTCTTGCGGCTCATATGCGGCCATGCGGTCTCATGCGACTCATGCGGCTCATGCGGCTTATGCGGCACTTGCGGCCATGTGGCTCATGCGGCCAGGCTGCTGCTGCTGCTGCCGCATGGAGGGCTCCGCTGACTGTGCAGGCTACAAGTCAGTTATGGAAAGACTGATTCAATACGATTAATTCAGATCCACTTTTTGTGGGATTTGAATTAATTTCGTTGCTATCTTTGTGGGATTTGAATTAATTTCGTTGCTATCTTTGTGGGATTTGATTCAGTCTTTCCATAACTGAAGAGGCGGCTAGGATTTCCACCCTCTCTATATATACTCTCTTCTGGCCTCCTTTGAGGACTACTACGAATTTTATAAGTCAGAAAAGAGAGAGAGAGAGAGAGAGGGAGCTGCTGCCGCCATTGCAAGTCCATTCGAGGAGTCAGAACAGAGGTGACTTCGAGCGTTCCACAAGTTCTTCAACTTGCTGGTTCCTGGAAGCAATTCGTGTGGGGCGAATCTTGCTTTGAGCAACGGTGTTTTGACACCCCATCAACTTTTTTTTCATCTCATCTTTCTCTAGATTATTGTAACTCGTTTTGTCCCAATTGCAACACGTTTGCAAGGAAGAACGAGAGATCTTGTCTTCTCTATTTTCCTCCTTTATATTGTAATATGGTTATTTAATTTTTTGTATCATCGTAGATCTTGAGTTTGATCACTGCAAAGTTTTGTGTGACTCTCAGATCACGATTGCATCAGTTTTTCATCTTTAATCAAGCCCCGGGACTAACATAGACATAGACATATATAGAGCAAGGGCGATTTGAGACTTAAAAGGGAAAGTTTTAGTTACCTTTTATATATATATATATATATATATATATATATATATATATATATATATATATATATATATATATATATATATATGGTTAAAAAAAGAGAAACAAATATAAGACATGAGAATAGGTTGGTGGACTTTTAGAATAAGGTTTAGAATTAAGCTTAAGGAAACCTATTTAGTTTAGGATTATATTAAAATGAGTTTATTTATTTGTTGTACTTATCAATTGCTAATAACATTAACAAACTTATCGCTAGAATTTTTTGACATTTTACAATATTATCTTATTTTAAGTCTTCACTATATAATTATGTATTCTACTATTTAGTCTTTTACTTTCTCCTCATTAGTGAAATATATATAATTTACACATAATATTAATTTTATGATACATACGTGTGTTATTTTATTATAACTAAAACTTTAGTCTTCTGATTATATGTTATACTAAAATACTTTCTATACAGTTTATTCAAATTTGGGTAGGTTTTCTCTTCCTATGATTAAGAATTGATACATTCTACATGATTTTCGTCTATATAGGTTTAGCTTCTATTAAGTCGATAAATTAAGTTACAATAAATATGGTTTATTTAGATATATTTATTCCCTAGTCTAAATCAACTATCAAGCTTCATATCTTCTTCTTTATGCTTTCTTTTCTTTTGACACTTGTATTTAATCCATATTGTTTGAATATATATGGTACATATAGATTCATTTACGGGTAGGAAAGTAATGAGTCGATACTTAGTTGGCCGTCGTGGATGTACAAGCGGTGACATGAGAGCAAGATTTATTTGACGGATGATTTCAAGAGGACGTTGAAGAATTTTTCAAATACGCCAGTGGCCAACTAATTACCCTTTCTTCATATATATATATATATATATATATATATATATATATATATATATATATATATATATATATATATTCTTTTTTTGGAACCAGGTAAATTGTTTCTGGAATTGCTCCCACTGGGATTCGAACTCCTGAAACTAATTACCCTTTCTTCAATATATATATATATATATATGTGTGTGTGTGTATTATAAACTGCGTTATCTTTCTCGCTTTGAAGACATATGTGTGTGTGGGGGTGGGGGGGAGGTGTTGTTAGAGTGGGTAGAGTTTCCAACCTATGTGGAGAAGACCCCGGACGAGCGCCGTCTGTGTGTCAGAGAAGCTCGGGGAAGTGACGGGGCTATTTGGAGACGAAGAAGAAGCTCGGGAGCTATCAGAGTACTTTCTGGAACAGGGGAGGCAGAGTTCTGGCCGAACTCTGCCCCCTTGGTTCAAGAACTGTTCTGTCATGAAAACACAGAGTTTTGGCCAAACTTTGTGTCGACAGGCTGAGGTTGATTTAAGGATATTTTTATACCGTTGGATCGTATCCTACGGTCCAGGATTTGCTGCGGATTAGGAGGTTTGTACACATTACAAGAAAAATACCTTTTTATGACGGATAAAAATTGTCATATATGACAATTTATGACAGTTTTTTTGAAGCACGCAACCGTCATGAACACGGATGTTATAAAAGTTTAGAAAAACCGTTATATATGATATACACTTATATGACATTTTTAATAAAAAATGAGATAATTAAGTCAATTTTATATAACAATAAATTTAAAAACGACATTAATATTATCATTATATATAACATATCTTTCCGAAAGCGTTATGACTAAGTTATATATACATAACGCTTGCTAAAATGATCTGGTTTTTCAAACATTCATTAAACATTCATAAAATATTATAAAAAGAACGTATACTTAATGCTTTTTAACGTTTTGTTCTGGTTATTCACACACACACACACACACACACACACACACACATACATATATATATATATATATATATATATATATATATTTCATTTGTCAATCTTTATAATTCAATGCGTTATAAAAAGCATATTAATTTTCTTAGACACCAGAAATATAAAATTTAACTAACATTTGAAACATTTCATTAAAAAATATCCAAATATCACACCATCTTAATTACAATTCAAAATATATCACTCTTTTTTCAACTTTTGGTTCACCAACATATCAACATTACATTTCAAAATATCCAAAATATATACAACTTTTTCTTTTAGGACACCAGGCCTCAAAACATTGAAACATTCCTTTTGCATTCACCAATACAAAATTGTGACATCCCTTCAAAAGTCAACATTGTACCCTTCAAAAGTCAACATTGTACCCTACAAACAAAGGTAGTACAATAAAGTGCTGAATAAAGTGTTGTAATCTTCAGCACCAAAATTCGTTCAAGTACCACAAAAGACAGGACATGCAAAATTACGTACCTGGAGCACCAAACTCACAGTCTACTATAGCATATTATCTGCATTTGCAAAAAAAGTGAAAAATTATCCATATCAGAAGGCTTAGATATGTACAACTGACATGTGCTTAAGGAAAGATAATTAATAGACAATAGTTAGCTAGAATAAAATAGACAAGAATGTACCTATGCATTAGTTCCCATATCATGTGCAGGCACATCTGTATGGATGCCAATAATGTTTATGGTACACAAACAATTGAACTATTGAAGAATAGAAAAAATAAACTTTTGGCAGAACAAGAAACTCACTAGTATAATCAATTAGGTTCCAATGCCAGGATATATACAAGTCAAGAAATGAATACGAGATATATTCATCTTCAGATTGAGCAAGTTCGAAATTTCTTTAGGAAACGACCAAAAAGTTTATTTGGAAGAACCCAGTGCTATCAGTTCAAAAAAAACATACCTCAACAATTTTCCCTGATCCACCACACAGCATAAACAAGCCTTCTTGCATAAAATTCGTATATATAAAGAATCATGAAAGGTACGAATTGCATGAAATTGCCTTTACATTCTCATGACTTAAACATTCCCAAAAAAGAACATCCCATTTAGTCGCACCATTCCGGAACCTCTACAAGGTTTGCATGTTTCAGGTTTGGATCCAGGAGGGGCTGGCCAACTTATAAGGTTTCTTATTTAAACATGAATAAGTGGTCAACTCTAATGAGATCAATACTGGATTAAGTGACATGACTGATATTGAACATGAACAAACACAAGCAGATAGTGAAAACTCAAGGCACAGTGCTGAAATTTACCTTCTTTGCTTTTTCTTTTGTTGTTTGGAACTGCTGCCAAGCATTTTGACGCTTGTTTTGCATAACCTCAAGTTTCTCAAACCGATCCTTTGATTTGAAAGAATGAATCTTCTTGCGTTTTGCAGCTTTCTGCAAAAATACAATAGTCAGACAAAATCGTCATACAAAGTGATCCAAGACAGTTATACGAAAAACATGTTCTCCAAGATAACATGGTTGTTTCATCTAGGGAATGGACATAAAGTACTTCAAATGTAGTTTGTGACAAATGGGTATACAAGCCGCAAAAGCAAACAAAGCCATCTTATAAGCATCAACCCACAAATTCCTAATTTTTATTAAAAATACTCTCGAAGAAAACAATAATGCTAAGTTTACAACCAAATTCCTACAACCTACTTACAACCTTCACCCATTTGCTGACATGTGGGCCAGGCCACCACCTGGCCCACATGTCAGAAAATGGGTGAGTGGTTGTAAGAAGGTTGTAGGAATTTGGTTGTAACTGTAGCATTACTCCAAAGAAAAACCCACCTGCATGACATATTCCATTTCTGGAGCATCTAAAAGCACATCTTGAACATGGAGAGCTCAATGGAAAACAGAACATTATTAAGATAAATGAAATAGTAAAGCTAAAAGTCTGTAGCGGTGGAGGATCTTATATGGAGAAGACAAATAATAAGGGAGAGTGTCGGCACCTGTGATTAGAATAAGAAGGGTTTGATACCGATACTACGAACCATGCGTGTACAGCTCCTTTGAGATGCCCAAGTAATTATAATTACATAAAGAGGAACAACATTATAATACCAAATATCTTAAATTACAAGTATAAGAACATGAGGATGTTGCTTTGAGAAACAATTTGCTTGATGTTTACAATGGAACACTTGGCTACTAATACCGACTGATTGAACCGAATACTCTGAAAACTACATAAATATGCCTATAATGACACCAAATAATAGACAAATAAATTCCAGGTTGAAAGTTAGTTCATAAATACCTGGAATAATCTTTTAAAGTTTTCAGGAAGTTGAATCATACCCAACAACCGAGATCAATCTTTTGTCGAGCTTTCTTGACATTGAGTGAATACTCTACCAATGAATCTCATTTTAATACAAAAAGGCTTTATAATGATCAACTCAAGTAATATTTCATATATAACCAATTTCTACTCAAAACCATGCAACCCACTGACCTAATTTTAATTTGAAGTAGGTCAGAACAGAATATAGGCAATACTATATTTGCTCTGGATCGAATTAGGCGGTAATGGCATGGAGTAGCAATATAAAGAAAATTCTACTCAAAGGGGCATCTCATCGGGATAAATCCAAAACACAACAAAACCAATATTGTTCAAAATATCAGCCGATACATGTACATATGCCTGTTTTTATTGGACTTGAACATAATCAATTTGAAATTGCACGAAAACATCAGCATTAATCTGAAGCAAATACAACAATGACTATATTTTCTGATGTTTCGGCATGTTTGGTCCTGATGAGCTGATACAAGTAGGCTGAAACTATCTGAAACACTTAAATATAATCTATTTCATCCCGAATGCATACTAAAATCTATGTGAATGTGATTATTCTGTAGCATTTACATATAGTACGTTTAATACCATTTAAAAAATTATCCTTATCTGTTCTATTATTTTATTTACATAAGATATCACGTAAATAAGCCAATACGCATCCATTTGAAGACAAAACTATGACATAGTAAGAAATTTCCATACAAATCAGAAGTCAATTTCAATTTAACCCCAACATTCCAATATCAAAAATTGAAAAGTAATAACTGTACTGTTAACTTTAAAATTGAACAAGTCATGGCCTTTGTGGCTACTACTTCTCCTGCTTCTTAGTAATTAAGTTTGAGAAAGTGAAAATGCATCTCAAAAAAAGAGTAAAAGTGTGTGATAGAAAGAGAATAGGAGAGTGGGGGTGTATAAATAGGGTCTGATACTAAGTGTTGTAAAATTGAAAAAGTCTGATACATGAAAACCTTACTTGAAAACATAACTTGAAACATGAAACAAAACATCATATGATGCTGAAACCAGACAAATCAACAAGGATAATAAATCTTGTAAGTGTAAAATATAAAAACTGAAACCAATTTGGAGGAAACAAGTCATACAGATTCAAGTATTATTGAGAAGGAATGCAAGTACATAATAACTTGAGTTCATGTAGTTTGTTCATGTGAATTGGTATTATTCATGTTTCAGATATCAAATCTTGGTTCTCTACATTCTAGTTAGCATGAAGACTCTTCATAAATTTGGGATTTTCGTGAGAAGATCAAATTAAAGTCAGGAGAAATTAAATAATTTTATGTTTTCTTCTTACAACGAATGTTAAAATCCAGGAAATACAGAAGGCTGTGTTTACAAACAATAGTGCAAGTGAAATTGCAAGGTCATTACTTTGTTTACTTAAGGACGTATAAGGAAACTCCGAATGGCTTCTGTGGGGGCTTGTTTATAAATTGCAAGCTCATCACTTTTGTACTAATAACCTCCCACGAGGAAATAAATATTCTCTTGTAAGTTCATTATCATACATTATACATAATATTACATATGCTCATAATATTAGAAGAGAACCAAAACCTTACAAGCTTAATCACTTGATTATTATATAAAGTCTTCTACAATCTGTATCAATCGCCTCATATAAAAACATTAGATTAATGACCACCAGGATCACATAATTTCAATCAAGAAAACATAACTTCAAATTCATTGTATCATTTTATCAAACACTTACCGGACTTGTAAAAATATAGCAAGTTGAAGAAAAATGGAAGAAAAAAAATTCATCAAACACTAATTTTATCAAGATGATTCTTTACCTATGACAGAGAGCTATATTCTTCTTCAATGGCATTTAAAGAGGAACCATTGTCTCGTCCGTGGAGCAGCCTGGATTGTGGTTAGGAGTTTAAGACTCCAGAGCTTTGGTGCTTCAAATTTGAGACTCCAGGGCTTTACCAATACCATAGGCCATATGGGCCATATATATATAAAAATCACTACAACTGCCCTTGGCTGCTTATCAAGTAGAACAAAAATACAATTGTGCTGCTTAACAAGCTTCTATCATGGCTAAATTCTGACAAAATAATGTAAATCAAAAAGTAAAGGAAAATAAGCGCACAAAAAATTAATTGCCTGAATATGAAAATCCTCGACAACCTTGACGAGCAGTGGATGCCCCTTCCTCCCCAGCGCCCCTCCGCCCCTCCCTGGTCCCCGACGCCACCTCCTAGAGCACGTACGCAGCCTTATCCACGATCATAGACTCCCGATTCGACTTTGATAGCCCACAACTTGTTATTCTTGTTTCAAGGGAGTTGGTGAGAAGGGGGATGGCTCCTAGGGTTAGGGTTTGGGGAGGGTTAGGGTTTTGGGAGGGCTAGGTTTTGGAATTTTGGAAGGAGGAGGAGGGATTTGGGGTTCCCTCGTATACGGGACATAGGGATGGGGAGAAGGTGAAGATGGGTTAGGGTTTGGGCGTTGGAAGGAGGAGGAGAAATTTAGGGCCTGTTTGGATCTCTGTTTAGACTCAGTTTTCTGAGTTTAAACGGTAATGATGACAAAAAATGTGTTTGGTTAGGTACACTCTAAAAATAGCTTTCCAAAATTTTTTTTCAAACTCTACGTTTAAAACCAGCTTTGGGAAAGCCACTGAAACATGTTTTCTAAATTTTTTTCCCAAAGTTAGCAGCGGGCCCCACCCCCCAAACCCTCCCCCCAACTTTTTTTCTCTCTCCTCACTTTCTTTTTCCAGAAGAGAAGCTCCCTCCTCCAGAGAAGAGCCATGGCGCACAGCCTACGAGCCGACGTCCGCCCGCCTGGTCGTCGTAGACCCCTCCACCTCCAGCACTCTCCCTCCCTCCTCGACCCCTCCACCTCCAGCGCCTCCTCTCCTCCGCCTGGCACAGCCCCCACCGCTTCCCCCTCCTCAAAATCAACGTCGTCGGCCCAAACCCTAGCTCGAGCTCGACGAGGACACGCTGTCGCTGCCGCCGACGAACGCGTTGTCGCCGCCGACGAGCTCGAGCTCCTCGAGGACACGATGACCTCGAGCTCGAGCTCCTTGAACTCGCTGCCACCGCCGCCGACGAGGACACGCTGTCGCCGCACCCGACGAACGCGTTGTCGCCGTCGACGCCGCAGATCCCTTGGAGGAGGAGATGCTGGAGAGGCTCAAAGACCCTCCTCCTCCTTCGACGACTAAGAACCTCCCTCTCCCCTCCTCCTCCTCCTCCGACTCCGACCGAGAAACTTTGTGCGTCGGCGATGGTAGAGGCGGAGACCGGCGTGTCGGGGTTCTCTGACGGCGACGCTCAGATCTGGTGGTGAGACAACTGTCGTCGGAGGCCGGTGGTCGCCGGAGATTGGTGGCGGTCGAAACTAACCAAACAGAATACATTAAAAAAATATTTTTAAAAAATATTTTACCAAACAGAATTTTTGTTTTTCGTTTCTGAAAACTATTTTCTAGACGAAACTAACCAAACGCAAACTCAGAAATTATATACTCAGAAAACAGTTTTATAACTTACTCTCAGAAAACTGTTTTCAGGAAAAAAATTCAGAAAATATATCCAAACGGACCCTTAGGGTTCTCTCATGGAGAGAAGGACGAGTATGAGAGAAAGAGGAAATAAGGAGAGCGGGAGGAGGTAGAGAGCATGGGAGATGAGAAAAAAAATTGAGAGAGAGGGAGAAAACGAGGCTTTTGCTTCGGGGGTCGGGTTTGAGCGGAAGTTCAAGCGGGATTCTAAATTTTTTTACCACTTTTTATAACAATTACTTATAACAATGTCACATATGTGTTAACAATATATGTGTTAACAATATATAACGCTTAGCGCTATAAATCGTTATAATATGCCAATTTTTTTTTTAAAACTGCCATATTATGTGGTGTTACTGAAATTCTGTAACGTTTATATATAAACCGTTGTAATAACTTATTTTCAAGCATTATAATAGGGTATTTTTCTTGTAGTGACATGGTTTTTTCTAACCCTAATCACAACACAACATTGAGAAAAATAGAGAAAAAAGAGGCAAGAGTGTCATTACAACTTTGGGAGAGAAGGAGGATTGAAGGCCGTTTTCGAAGGAGGATCATGTTCGGGTAATCTCTACTCGCCGTCTTTGTTCTTCGTAGCCTTGTAATCAATTATTCTTGCTTCCAAGTGTTGTGGGGATCCGTGTTGGATCGGAAGAAGTTTATAGAGGGTGTACTCCTTTATTTCATTAGTGATGGCTTCTCAAGGTTGGACTCCGATCGTCCCGTAGTTTTTCCTGTAAGAATTTTTTATGTCAAAAATTATCTGTATCTGCGTGGATTGTGTTTGGTGTTTGGTTCGTGCGTTGTATTGCTCGGTTCTCTCGTAGGTACTATCTAGTTTGGGAAAAGGTTTTCGCGCTTCTTTCCTAACAAAGTGGTATCAGAGCCAGGTTCTGAAATTTAGAAAGATGTCAGGAGTTGACAGAAAAACCAGAAAGGAGAGATGGATGCGAAGCCGGTGCACATGGTGAACCTGAATGGCACCAACTATCATTATTGGCAAAGAAAGATAAAATATTTGCTATTTGTCAAAAAGCTGCATCTGCCCGTATTTGCTTCCGAGAGACCAATTAATAAATCCGAGGAGGACTGGAATTTTGAGCACATATGGATGTGTGCATATATCAGGTTGTTCGTTGACGAGAACGTGTACAACCACGTTGCCAATATTGAGCACGCGAGGACGTTATAGGATAAGCTAATGAAGAGATGCAGAAACATTCTCAGGGCACTTCATCCACATCCCACCACTCAGAGGCACTAGTTTCAGAGAGCCACGAAAGGGGCAAAAGCAAGGGTCCAGGTGGTGGCAGAGACAAGAGCAGGAAAAAGTCCAAGGGTCGGTACGAGGACTCGGAGTGTTACCACTGTGGCAAGAAGGGCCACATCAAGCGGAACTGTTTCGCTTGAAAGAGAAAGAAGAAGGGCGACAAAGAAAAGCAAGATGAGAACACTACAGTGGCGGCTTCGATACATGGAGGCGATGTAATCGTCGTAGGTGATGGGGTTATTACAAACCTCACCTACAATGACAATTCTTGGCTGGTGGACTCAGGGGCTTCAGCGCACGTATCTCACAATAAGGTACTATTTGCCACTTATACGACAGGCGACTATGGAGTGTTAAAGATGGGCAATGGAGATGTGTCGAAGGTGGTTGCCATTGGAGATGTGCATTTGAGGACGAAGACGGGTGCAGTTCTTCTTCTCAAAGATGTTCGTCATGTCCCTGATATCCGTTTCAACCTGGTGTCGGCTGGAAGGTTGGATGACGAGGGATTCTTCGATCTCTTTGGGAATGGTCAGTGGAAGCTTTCAAGAGGTTTGATGGTGATTGCTAGAGGAAGCAAGAAGTCCGGTCTCTACAATATGGAGAGGAGCGTACAAGGGACACAGGTGGTGAATGCAGTTTCTGACGCGTCTACCGAGTTGTGGCAGAGGCGGCTTGGCCATATCAGCAAGAAGGGGATAAGCTACTTGGTGAACAAGAAAGTGAGTACTGGGCTCAAGTCTACAAATTTGGAGAAGTGCACGCACTGCTTAGCTGGGAAGCAAAATATGGTGTCTTTCCAAAGTCACCCAAGTTCAAGGAAGCCGGCGTTGCTCGAGTTAATTCACTCGGATGTCTGCAGTCCTATGAAGGTAAAATCTATTGGTGGTGCTTCATACTTTGTAACATTTATTGATGACTTTTCCAGAAAGGTTTGGGTCTATGCCTTAAAGACCAAGGATCAGGTGTTGTCCACTTTCAAAGAGTTTCAGGCCTATGTTGAAAGAGAGACGGGCAAGAAGTTGTTGTGTGTTTGCTCCGACAACGGCATCAAATACATTGGTCCCTTTGATGCTTATTGCAGAGAGCAAGGGATACGACACCAGAAGACTCCGCCCAAGATACCTCAGCTCAATGGCATAGCAGAGCGCATGAACAAGATACTGATGGAGAGGGTGCGGTGTTTGCTGTCAGAAGCAAATTTGCCAGACAGTTATTGGGGTGAGGCTCTTCTTACAGCTGTTTATGTTATTAATTTATCTCCTACTGCTCCTTTGCAGGGTAATGTGCCTGACAAAGTATGGTACGGCAAAGAGCCATCATACAATCACATGCGAGCGTTTGGTTGTAAGGCCTTCGTGCATGTACCGAAGGATAAGAGGTCCAAACTTGAGCCGAAGACGAGGTAGTGCATTTTTGTTGACTACGGTCGAGATGAGTTTGGCTATAGACTCTACGACCCAGTGAGAAGAAAGCTCTACAGAAGCAGAAACATGGTATTCGTCGAGGATCAGACCATGACCAACACTCAGGATTTTGAGATGCCTTCTGAGGCTGAAGAATGGCCTGAGTTAGAGTTATTTCACTTCGAGCAGTTTTCAGAAGACCTCGTAGAGGATCCAGTTATGGGGGAGCCAGTACATGGAGTTGCTCCCAACCTTGATCATCAGCCTGCTGATGGTGGTTAGGGTGTCCCTCAGAAGGATGAGCATGCCGGAGAGGCAGTTCCTGAAGGGGAGGAGGCTGTTGGTATACAGTCAGCCCCATTATCTCCATTGAGAAGGAGCGACAAAGAGCGTCGACCATCTACGAGATACTCACTGGGTGAGTATGTGCTACTGACTGACGGAGGAGAGTCCAAAAGTTTTATAGAGGCTATGTAAGACGAACACAGGCAGAAGTGGATACAGGCTATGCAGAAGAAGATGGGCTCCTTATACGCCAATTCTACTTACGATATAGTACGGTTGCCAATGGACAAGAAGGCTTTGAAGAATCGAAGGGTGTTCAAAGTGAAGCAGACAAATGATGCTACTCGCCCTCGATACAAAGCGAGGTTGGTAGTTAAAGGCTACGGTCTACAGAAAGGCATGGATTATGATGAGATATTTTTGCCAGTCGTCAAGCAGTCATCTATTCGGGTGGTGCTAGCATTGTCAGCCAGTTTTGACTTGGAGGTCGAACAGATGGACGTGAAAAAGGCATTCCACTACGGTGATCTTGAGGAGAAGTTATACATGGAGCAGCCAAAGGGATTCTGTGAGAAGGGTAAGTCATATTTGGTCTGCCGGTTGAGGAAGAACTTGTATTGTCTGAAGAAGACTCTGAGGCAATGGTACAGAAAGTTCGAGTCGTTTATGGAGGAGCATGGTTATGCACGGACGACGTTGGACCATTGTATATTTGTGAGGTACTTTGTCAAGGATAATTTCATCATTTTATTGCTCTATGTTGATGATATGCTATTAGTGGGTCGGAATGCCACTAGGATAGCGGAGTTGAAGCGCCAACTGGGCGCGGTCTTCTCTATGAAGGATTTGGGTACAACAAAGACTATTCTTGGGATGGAGATCAGCCGAGAGAGAGAGTCTAAGCTGCTACATTTGTCCCAAAAGAATATATTCATCGGGTACTTCAGCGTTTCGGGATGGACGGATCGAAGAAAGTGAGTTGCCCCCTTGCGGCTCACTTTAAGTTCACTGAGGAGCAGTGTCCATCTACCGAGGACGAAAAAAAAGATATAGGGGGTTCTATATACCTCAGCTCTGGGTAGCCTTATATATGCCATGGTGTGTACGAGGCCAGACATCGCTCATGCAGTTGGCACAGTTAGCAGGTATCTTTCAAATCATGGAAGGGTACATTAGAGTGCGGTTAAGTAGATTCTATGATACCTTCAGGGCACTGCCGATTGGAGACTTTCTTTTGGTGGTGACGAGCCGAAGCTGGTTGGGTATAACGACGCTAATATGACTGGAGATGTAGACACGAGGTGATTGACTTTGGGCTATGTGATGATGTTTACTGGAGGAGCGTTATTATGGCAGTCGCGGTTGCAGAAGTGTGTTGCCTTGTCGATGACAAAGACAAAGTATATTTCAACGACGGAGGCTTGCAAGGAGTTGTTGTGGATGAAAAAGTTGTTGCAGGAAATAGTGCTGAAGCAAGAGCAGTATACTTTGCTTTGCGACAGTCAGAGTGCTATTCACCTTGTGAAGAATCAGACCTTTCATTGTCGGTCCAAGCACATCGAGACTCGGGATCATTGGATACGCGATGTGGTTGAGAAGAAGGATGCGGAGCTTGAGAAGGTTCATACAGATGATAACGGAGCAGATATGTTCATCAAGATTCTACCAAGGGGAAAGTTTGAGTTCTACAGGCAGATCATCAGGATGACGACCTCCTCCACATAGTTGTGAAGGGGAAGAAATATTAGAGTGGGTGGGGTTCCCAACCTATGTGGAGAAGTTCCCAGAGTGCGACGAGCACCGTCTGTGTGTCAGAGAAGCTCAGAGAGGTGACGAAGCCATTCAGAGACGAAGAAGAAGCTCAGGAGCTACCAGAGTACTTTCTGGAACAGGGTAGGCAGAGTTCTGATCGAACTCTATCCCTTGGTTCCAGAACTGTTCTGTCATGAAAACACGGAGTTCTGGTCGAACTCTGTGTCGACGGGCTGAGGCTGATTTTAGGATATTTTTATACCGTTGGATCGTATCCTACGGTCCAGGTTTTGCTGCGGATTAAGGAATTTATACATGGTTTTTCCTAACCCTAATCACAACACAACATTGAGAAAAATAGAGAGAAAAGAGGTAAGAGTGTTATTGCAACTTTGGGAGAGAAGAAGGAGGATTGAAGGTCATTTTCGAAGGAGGATCGTGTTCGGGTAATCTCTACTCATCGTCCTTGTTCTTCGTAGCCTTGTAATCAATTATTCTTGCTTCCAAGTGTTGTGGGGATCCGTATTGGATCGGAAGAAGTTTGTAGAGGGTGTACTCCTTTATTTTATTAGTGATGGCTTCTCAAGGGTTGGACTCCGATCGTCCCGTAGTTTTTTTCGTAAGGGTTTTCCACGTCAAAAATTTTCTGTGTCTTCATGGATTGTGTTTGGTGTTTGGTTCGTGCGTTGTATTGTTCGGTTCTCTTGCATGTACTCTCTAGTTTGGGAAAATGTTTTTGCGCTTCTTTCCCAACAGGTATGTGTGTAGAAATTTGGAATTGTAATATATTTAGTTCAAATATAATCAAAATATTTAATATATTTTAGAATTTGTTATATGTTCAAGTAGTTAGAAGGATTTTAAATAGAATATATATACCTGGTCACTAAATTTAATTTTAATTCTTTATTTTTAATTAATGGGGGATAGGCATACGTCTTAGACGGTGGTTTTTGAGCGCCGCACTAAAGAAGTAGAAATACATAGGAGGATGAGAGTTTTTCGCGTACAACTATATCCCACTGGTGTGGAACTAAAGTAGACTATACAATCACTATAACAAAAAGGACTTTGAACTACGTCCCCATGTATTATGCACTGCACTAACTAAATTTGTATATTGATAAGTAGAGAATGAGTTTTTACATAAGCTAGGGCCTACTTTTTTTGATAAATAATGGCAAGTTTCCCAAATATGAAATAAAATTATATTGATTATATAGTTCAAATACTTGGAGGAAAAGATGAAGACATTTCAGGCATATCAGAGTATGTGGCAAAATGAAGGTTGAATTTGAAGATTTCTCCAAAATGCTACCCCATCCTTGTCCCTTGTAACTCCTCTTCAAAATGATACCATCTTTTCAATTACATAAAGAGAATTATTACCTAGGAAAGCAATTATTAAATTAACACAAGATTACAAGTAGGTATATGACTCACATTTAGTCAACAATATCATAAAAAGAGAGCTCTTTAGTTGGAAAAATTGTTCTGTAGGACAGTCTACAGTTTGTAGTGATAAATGGTGAGCTCGTCCAATAATATAATGATACATGGTAATATCAAAAGTCAATTTTCAAATATTATTAAGATAGAATTACCAAATTAGTAAGATATTAGTATGTGTTATTATACTATTGGTCGGGTTCACCATTCACCACTGCGGTGAGACCGTCCTACTGAATAATTTCTCCTTTAGTTGGTTCCAATATTGAAAAAAATAAAAGTGCTTCCCAGTTACGTGTAAATGAATTTCACTAGATAAAAGGTGTTGGCCTTAATATTAGCGTCTGCACATGCCATACTAAATACAAGGACTTATTTCACCCACAGGGCCACATGTAGTAATATAATGTTAAAATACAGAAGTTTTAAATTTACAGAGTATAGCTGCTTTACTAGGTTGCTTAAAATTCGATTACGACCAAAAAACCAACTTTATTGTTCACTAAGCATGTTATCATATCCAGGCACATTCAGCTTGTGCTTTCTTCATAGGTAAATTGTGCTTGAATAACCAACTATTAGACTGAGAATAAAGGTGGTCATGAATATATTTATCAAATAGTACTTTTATTAGCTTAACTTGGACGAGCATAAAGTTTCTTGATTGATGTCTACATGGGAACAACTAGCAGCCCTTAACCGTTAGTTTAACATAAGGTAATGCTAGGAGAGCACCAAAATATTGTTAGATATAAATCTTTAAAAATTATGTAAACAAAATAAACTAAAATGAAATAGTTACTGGCCTCCAAGGAAGTCGCGCACATAGCACTGCCCTAAGAGTTAATACCGATCTGTGTGCAGACTTTTCCGAATGCTCCTAGTAGTAAAATTCCCGCTCTACCGGTATCCCATCGTTGCACACAACTTTGGAAGATTAACCCGTACTTAGCTCTGCCCAGAGCAAGAAAAGACAAAAAAACAAAAGAGCGTTAGATGGGAATGGAAGACAGAGAGAGAGAGAGAGAGAGAGAGAGAGAGAGAGAGAGAGAGAGAGAGAGAGTTTTGTAGTAATCTTTTTGTGTGTGTCCTCAAGGAGAAAGAAAGCACACTATATAGGCAGCTCTATATCCCAAAAAAATGAATGATGTTTAATGAGAAATCATTGATATTGAAAGCTATTAAAAAAAATTAAAGGAGAATGAGCCGTTGGAAATTAATAGGAAGAGCCGTTGGAAATATGCCAACGTGCAAAAGAAGAAACTTATTTTTTGTACAACTATACAACAATTCCCCCAAAAATCAAGTTCCGAGTAAGGAAAGAAAAAGAGTAGAAAAGATATGGGCAGGTTTATACTATGCATAAATGAGATGGACTACAGCCTTGAATCTCACGTAGTGACTATTGTCTTTGTCTGAAGAAGAGCTTGATGGACTACGCCTTGAATCAGTCTTCTTGAACCAGATTCAGAAAATAGCACACATAATATGTTATGCCCCGCTCCCGTAGGAGCGATCGTCCTCCCTAAGGTGTAATGCCGCATCGTGCAAGGCAGTTTCATAACGGTCGATTACATCGGCTGCGACTGGGTCATCGCACAGAAGTCCCAAGCAGAAACATTGAACATGCAGCAGAAATTTAAAGGCAAAACACAAGTTATTCAAAAAAACTCTTTCTTGATATTGAACAATTGGATTACAATAGGCGCAAGACCATGATTACAAGTCTCTCGTGCTCACTTTTCTTTCATTCTATAAGTCTCTCTGCTCTCTCTCATCTCTCGATACAAATACTTGAGCCAGTGGTAGCTTCGGAAGGCGATGTCCATACATTATGTCCCATATAAGTCTTTGACTCCACGCGGCCGCACGCTTCGAATCGCCAAGGAACTCCGTGCCTCGACGCGTCCAAGCGAGCTCTGCGCCACGAGCTTCTACCTGTGCCTGTACATGAAAACTGTATGGGTGTCAGTACTCAACTGTACTGGTGGAGTGAGCTCCTCGCCCACCCATACAAAATCGACACGTTCATTTACTTTTGTGCAATACAAGTCCCTTTACGGTTGTCTTTCTAGTCTTGCCTTAGGATCAGTTTTAGAACAAGTCGTCTGACCGACCCGACATGCCACGATATGGTCTTGCTATAATGCCGACGTGTATTCCGATCGAGGAAGTGCCTCATCGCTTATGTACTTGACCGAACTTCAACTCGGGACGGCAGGGTCGTGCCATACTCTCGGGACTTCAACATATTCGAGACAGTGCTTCGCCGAGGAGCAACTTATGCGAACTCGGCCGTGCCAAGTCCTTTACTTAAACTCAAGTGCCTCTAGACCAATTCTCATGCCAACGACGTCAAGGGGACGACTCGTGCTGGTCGTATCTCTAAACATTGCTTAGACTTATTCGTGTTTCAAGATCGAGGCCATGCCTCGCAACTTATCAAGACTTAGCCATGTTACCGTCTTGCGGCCTTCCTGTTAGACTCATGAACCAACTTAGACAACTTATGAAACATAGTGTCGACTTCATGAACATCCCGATGCCAAGTATCATGCCAAGCACGGTGCCTATGCTGCAGCCCAATCTTAGGCACTGACATTATGTTACCGACTAGACCCGCATTCAAGTTCTAGACTCAATCCAAAGGCATACACACGGTGTGCCGCTATTTTGCCGACCCATCTACATGAGTGGTCACTAGCAATGTCAAGCTATCTTGGACACGGCTCGAGATATCGGCTGGTCCCTCTACGGGTAGCTAGCCCCAGAAGTGCCAAGTATCTCCCATGCGGTTATCTAGCATCCTATCTAGAGCCGCCTCGCTCCTCCCACGCCGACATGATCCCGGTGCCCCGGCAATCACTCGAGAAGACATCACCTTGTCGACAAGTTGTCCAATGACCATGCAAGACTTAACTCGATCTACCAAGTCCTTCCTCATTCATGACCATGCTTTCTCTCTTTCTATCGAGACTCCTAAGTAGCGGGACCGATCTCGCGTGCTTTCTTATCCAGACTTATCGAGACTCCCAAATAGCGGGACCGATCTCGTGAACTTTCTTATCGAGACTTATCGAGACTCCCAAGTAGCGGGACCGATCTTGGTGACTACCAGTCGCGTGGACTTCCTTTGTCCGTGGCATACTCTTTACCAAATTCATCGTGGCTCGTGCCTTAGACAGGCCTGGTTCTCTAGGCAATGCTATCACTCAAGTCATATACTTTATACGACGAGCCAAGTTCTCGAGGGACTACGCAACTTGACAACTGCAGATAAAACGGGACAGTGCTAGAAATAGCTTAAACCGACCGGTATAACTTTGCCTAACTTATATCCGTAACGACTTGACGAGCAAAACCTATGCCAAGCTTCGCATCGAGTGAACGTGACATGCACTCATTCGACTTGAACGACCAAGTTCTCGGGTGCCTAGACTTAAGCCAACAGCCGTGCAAGATGACTTAACTCATGGGACATGGAAAGGCTATGCCAAGCCTTAGACGACGGGACCGTGCACGCATTTTCAAGCATTCACGCGGGCGACGTCTATGACTTAGGCTAATTCGAGCGTTGGGGCAAAACGACGAGACCGTGCATGCTTTATTAAGCTTTCAAGCGGACGACGCCTATGACTTAGGCTAATTCGCGTGTCGGGACAACTTAGCAACTTAGGCCAGTTTCCTTCTCCCAAGCAACGGGTACGAAGCATTCGAGTGTCACTTTGAAAGCACGTTGGACACACTTCTAAGACGGTCGTGGGACCTTTTCCAAGTTCTAGAATATTTCGACCCGTTGGGATTATTCCCTTAGCTATGTGCATTCGTAGCTATTAAATTAGCCTACTTGTGCAAGTTGAAAACATGCGATTTATTATGTGAAGGCTAAGATGAGGCAAGTTCACCGAAACTACCCCACCTGTGCGAGGAGTCGCCTCGACCGAGCGAGTCTTCGAGCAGCCGTTGCAAGGCTAAGTTTGAACGCCGTTGGCGTTTCAATTCTTCCGATTGACTTTGCGGGACGGGACACTACAACATACACCACTCAGAACAAGTCTCGTCCTTGAGACTTTCCTGAAGGCAAGCAATCCTACCATTTCTATGGCCAAGACTTAATCGTGCCCAGACACGGAACTATAACAGTCGAGCGAGGTACGTCATAATTTATCGTACACACTCCGCCTACACGTTTCTTCGATTCCAAGCCACGCTCGTACCATTTATCAATTTTTTCCTTAATACGATTTCAAATTCTCGACACTCTTTCCTTTCTCAAGTCTTGCTTGAACTCAACGTATCACGTGGCTGGATCGTGCACGCATTCCGGATGTCCCTAAAATACATGCATTTTAGCCAAGCCGCATGATAGAGAATTCGTCATTCTCACTCGAGTCGCATCGTGCACATACTCAGGCGTTCCTAAAATATATGCATGTCAGCCGAATCTCGTGAGGGGTCTTCCCTATATTCGTGATACACACTATCCATCCATGCCAATCCTCAAGATCAATCTTTCGATTGCTAACTCTTGAAACAGGGGCGTCTCGCCTAACCGCTAGGCCGTTTCTCAAGGTTAAGTCAATGTCAGGATTGGAATCATAGTTCCCCAATAATAATGCCAACACGGACCATAATCCTAGGGTCAAGCCAAACTCGGTAGTACGGGGTTTTCTACCAAGCTCGTGTCACGCAAATTTCTAAACATCGAGCATGATCACCCAATTCGTATCAAGGCGTTCGTTGCGTAGAATCCAAATTCGTTCAATCACCAACTCTAACCAATTCATGTATTCGATCACGAGGTCATCTAGCTCGATAATATGTTACACCCCAATCTCACACGAGTTAGATTATCCACGGTGGTTCATGAATCACCATGCAACGCTCCTGTGGAATAATCATTCTCATCGGAACGTAACTCTTGCTTGAGTCTAGACTAATTCATTTGCGATACACGGATTGGACCGACGCAATCCTCAAATTTGATCGTCAAGCACACTAAGTCATTCTCGAGTCCACCTTTCCGTCAAACCACAAGTCGAAACATATAAATTGCTACGCCATGCAAGTTTGATCCATCTCGCTGTATGAATCACCATATCAGCGCTCACACGAAGTGATTGTCCTAATCAGCGTGATGCACATGCGAGGATGGAGTTGCGCTTGCATAAGACAAGAACGTCAACGTTGTGGTTATCGTCGAAGCAATTTAAATATTTCATTTTCATCCAATCCAAGTTTGATAGTCTGATCGTCATTCGTTTAACTAGAAAATCATCGAGTCAAGTTTATCTTTTCCTCGACACATTTCAACATCCCGAGTATAGCATCCATCAGAACAATGACATTTTACACGATCGTCGTTCCTCAAATCAGAGTACCCCCGAGTTATAGCACATCAATCTTTGATACGCCTCAATACCATCGACGATGTACGTAACCTGACGATCTTCCTTTCGTAACGAACTCCGAGTCGTGCACTAATGCTGTTGTCCAAGTTGGATATTCCACAATCTTCTTGATATTCAAGATCAAGTTCGATCGCTATTCCTCAAGCTAGTTTCAAGATCGTTGTCCAAAACTCAAGTCACATTTCATTTGACTCAATCCGAGATCGTACGTATGATTTACTAGATTTCTTCGATCAAGACATTCACTTGTTTCATCATTCCAAATCGTTTTCTAACTTGCGTTGCCCATTCACAAGTTGTCCGAACGACATCTCGTTCGGGACATTCGAAGTCATGACCAACTAAGCGTGACGCGTTCTAAGGCTTTGCGCGATCGCATCACCCCGCCGACATACTCGTTGTTACTACTATTCCTCAATTTTCGCTCGAATGATTTCTAAGACAAATCATACACCACTCAGGATTCGAGCCATCCGATCTAGTCTAAATTACGTTCGTGTTACTCGCTAACACATCTATCAGATTCGTTCAACGAATCCTTAGCGTAATCGCTCACGTCGCATCGACGTACTAAGTCGTTCATACTATTTCTCAAAATCTAAACCAACCATCCATGTGTGCCTAAGCGTTAGTTCGATACCGTCCCTATCGATATACACACTAAGTGTATCTCTGTTCCCGACCGAGCGATACTTGATATTGCTCGCAAATCGTTTGCACCAAAAGGTCGAGGTGCGTGATACGTGGCAGAACTTAGCCAAAAGGTCGTGTACATAATTATCCCGTGCGGACTATATTTCGAGTTTGCATGCTCAATTGCTCGGTCGATGCAGGACTAGTTAGGCACGCACGCGACTTGCTAACTTTAACATGTGTCTTCTATCAAGTCAAGTTTGACACCGTTCGGCACAAAAGCCTACCGATGCGGTCGATTGAACGCTTGTACGAGCTTTTGAAAATATTTAAACTTATTGTATGGACATGCCGAAGGACATTTGAGAGAGAGAGCGCACACTTCTTTGTCAACGACGAGCTTTCAAAACTGAGAGATTCAACTTGAAGTCCAAGGACGTAAAGCCGTGCTCTGATACCATTATGTCACGGCCCGCTCCCGTAGGAGCGATCGTCCTCGCTAAGGCGTGATGCCGCACGAGCTTAGATTGCGCTCTTGCAAGGCAGTTTCATAACGGCCAATTACATCGGCTACGACGGGATCGTCGCACAGAAGTCCCAAGCAGAAATATTGAACATGCAGCAGAAATTTAAAGGCAAACCACAAGTTATTCAAAAGAACTCTTTCTTGAAATTGAACAATCAGATTACACTAGGCGCAAGGCCATGATTACAAGTCTCTCGTGCTCACTTTTCTCTCATTCTACAAGTCTCTCTGCTCTCTCTCTCATCTCTCGATACAAATACTTGAGCCAGCGAAAGCTTCGAAAGACGATGTCCATACATTATGTCCCATATAAGTCTTTAACTCCACACGGCCGCACGCTTCGAATCACCAAGGAACTCCGTGCCTCGACGCATCCAAGCGAGCTCCGCGCCACGAGCTTCTACCTGTACCTGCACATGAAAACTGTGTGGGTGTCAGTACTCAACTGTACTGGTGGAGTGAGCTCCTCGCCCACCCATACAAAACCAACAGGTTCATTTACTTTTATGCAATACAAGTCCCTTTACGATTGTCTTTCTAGTCTTGCCTTAGGATCAGTTTTAGAACAAGACGTTTGACCGATCCGACGTGCCACGACATGGTCGTGCTACAATGCCAACGTGTATTCCGATCGAGGCAGTGCCTCATCGTTTATGTACTTGACCGAACTTCAACTTGGGACGGCAGGGTCGTGCCATACTCTATTCGGGACTTCAATATATTCGAGACAGTGCTTCGCCG
The DNA here is from genome assembly GCA_029216955.1 of Iris pallida. NCBI lineage: Eukaryota > Viridiplantae > Streptophyta > Magnoliopsida > Asparagales > Iridaceae > Iris > Iris pallida. The sequence goes on from JANAVB010018399.1 coordinate 8,838,307, forward strand.
AGGAGCAACTTATGCGAACTCGGCCGTACCAAGACCTTTACTTAAACTCAAGTGCCTCTAGACTAATTCTCGTGCCAATGACGTCAAGGGGACGACTCGTGCTGGTCGTGCCTCTAAACTTTGCTTAGACTTATTTGTGCTTCAAGATCGAGGCCGTGCATCACAACTTTTCAAGACTTAGCCATGTTACCGCCTTGCGGCCTTCCTGTTCGACTTATGAACCAACTTAGACAACTTATGAAACATAGTGTCGACTTCTTGAACATCCCGACGCCGAGTATCGTGCCAAGCACGGTTCCTATGTTGTAGTCCAATCTTAGGCCCAGACATTGTGTTACCGACTAGACCCGCATTCAAGTTCTAGACTCAATCCAAAGGCATACACGCAGTGTGCCGCTATTCTGCCATCTCATCTACATGAGTGGTCACTAGCAATATCAAGCTATCTTGGACATGGCTCGAGATATCGGCTCGTCCCTCCGCGGGTAGCTATCCCCGGAAGCGCCAAGTATCTTCCATGCGGTTATCCAGCATCCTACCTAGAGCCGCCTCGCTCCTCCCGGGCCGACATGATCCCGGTGCCCCGGCGATCACTCGAGAAGACTTCACCTTGTCGACAAGTTGTCCAATGACCATGCAAGACTCAACTCGATCTACCAAGTCCTTCCTTATTCGTGACCATGCTTTCTCTCTTTCTATCGAGACTCCTAAGTAACAGGACCGATCTTGCGTGCTCGCTTATCTAGACTTATCAAGACTCCCAAGTAGCGGGACCGATCTCGTGAACTTTCTTATCGAGACTTATCGAGACTCCCAAGTAGCGGGACCGATCTCGGCAAAAATCAGTCGTGTGGACTTCCTTTGTCCGTGGCATACTCTTTACCAAATTTACCGTAGCTCGTGCCTTAAACAGGCCTGGTTTTCTAGGCAATGCTATCGCTCAAGTCATATACATTATACGACGAGCCTAGTTCTCGAGGGACTACGCGACTTGACAACCGCAGATAGAGCGGGACAGTGCTAGAAATGGCTTAAACCGACCGGCATAACTTTGCCTAACTTATATCTGTAACGACTTGACGAGCAAAGGCTACGCCAAGCTTCGCATCGAGTGAACGTGCCATGCACGCATTTGACTTGAACGACCAAGTTCTCGGGTGCCTAGACTTAAGCCAACAGCCATACAAGATGACTCAACTCGCGGGACGTGCGAAGGTTATGCCAAGCCTTGGACGACGGAACCGTGCATGCATTTTCAAGCATTTACGCGGGCGACGTCTATGACTTAGGCCAATTCGAGCGTTGGGGCAAAACGACGGGATCGTGCATGCTTTATCAGGCATTCAAGCGGGCGACGCCTATGATTTAGGCTAATTCGAGTGTCGGAGCAACTTAGCAACTTAGGCCAGTTTTCTTCTCCCAAGCCACGGGAACGAAGGATTCGATTGTCACTTTGAAAGCAAGCTTAACATACTTCTAAGACGGCCGTGGGACCTTTTCCAAGTTCTAGCATATTTCGACCCGTCGAAATTATTCCCTTAGCTATATGCGTTCGTAGCTTTTATATTAGCCTACTTGTGCAAGTTGAAAACATGTAATTTATTATGTGAAAGCTAAGATGAGGTAAGTTCACCGAAACTACCCCACCTGTGCGAGGAGTCACCTCGACCGAGCGAGTCTTCGAGCAGTTGTTGCAAGGCTAAGTCCGAACGCCGTTGGCGTTTCAATTCCTCCTATTGACTTTGCGGAATGGGGCACTACATAGTACAATAGAGGTACTTGGGTCCATCGAGTGGCACGTTAGATTGGCCATGTGCACTTTTTTACATTCATGAGAGTTGTCTAGGATCTCCATGTCCTATAGTCACGGCCTTCACGACCTCTCATATAGGTAAGTCCTCAAGGGTTGGTGATAGGAATCAAACCTGCATATCATGCTTGGACTTATTAAGAGTTTAAACTCACCCTAACCATATCACACAAGAATACTGTCACCATAGGGATGGGGTATCCATGTACACATGTACAGCCTCTTGGGCATTTATTTTAAAAGAATTTAATCTCAGGGTCATTGTTCCATAATAGTCACCTAGTCCAGCTTGTTCATACCCATTGAACCGGCTTCTTGGGATCTCCAGTCAGACTCGGTTGGGTTGCCACTGCTGGTGACTAAACTATGGGCTTAACCCCATCTCCCTCGATGATTCTAGGATCAATGTCCTAGACAAACTCTTTGTCAAGAGTAAACAGACTCTTTGTCAAGAGATCTGTAAAGTTCTTTTTATGACTTTTATTGTCAAGAACCACTATTTTTTCTTTTAGACTCTTTTAATGTCTTGAAATGCAGCTGCATGTATTGTTCATCTTAGAATTCACAAGATCATGCTTTAGCAATAAAAATGACAAGTACAAAAATATGTAGATCATATATATGCATAATAACATGTTTGATCTATTCAATTTCAATCCTTCATGAAGTCGTAGCAAGAGTAAAATTTGGGCCTAGATATCTTTGATATATACATAGTAAGATATCTAAGTCATTCAACTTCAGCACAAGCTATGTTTAAATATACCACTTTAAATCTTTGATATTCTAGATATTTTGTCACATGGACCTATCAACATATGAGTATTTAAGTTGCTCCACAGGTGGAATCTTACACTGATCTAGCAATCTTTAGTATTTTATATCCGAAGAAATGTTATTATTAGACTCAGAAAAATACTTAAAATTCTATGAACCAATTGTAGTCTATTTTTTTTAGAATTTTTTTGGGTTTGACTAAGCCAGATGTTTGGATTACTTTTAAATCATGCTATGTGTCATCATAATCCATTTAACAAAATGTGTGATTCCACTATTTGCTGATATAAGCCTTAGGATAGTGAGTCACAAATTATTTGACTCTGTCACAATATCTTCAGCCATGGCTCTAAAGATTTATCTTTACTAGCCAGTTTGCAAAAATGACAATTTAAAGTACTAGAATAATAGTAAGTGATTTTGCTAATAAACTATAAAACTATATAGCTTATCAAGTGTTGATTAACTTAGGTTAGCTGTGTCACGCCCCGATCCGGGAAATCGCTCGTCCTCGCTAGATTTTACCCGAATCATTGTCCTCGCTGGGGCGTGATGTCTCACGAGCCTGGAGTTACGCTCGTGCAAGACAAGATAACGGTTCACATAGTGATTATCTCAAATTGATAACATAAGCAGCGGAAGGAAACAAAGTATAACAGAAGAATCTCTTTTATTCATAATGAAGTGAAGGTTACAAGGCTCTGAATAGCCCAACTTAATATGCCAAATGGCTACAATGCTCATGATCTCTATAGCTCACAAAGGATTACATTGTTCCGTATATTATGTCTTTTTGTAGCCACCAAGTAGTCTTCGACCGAACATCTCCATGTCGCAAGTCCGAACGCCTATGCGGTAGCTCCTCTTGAACGCCAAGGACTCCATGCCTCGGCATGTCCAAGCCAAGCTCCGTCCCGAGCCGAACATACCTGACCCTGCACATAAAATAGTAGGGGATTAGTGCTTTCATCCTCGCTTCGCACTGATCAAGACCCGCTCGCACCCAAACCAGACACTAAATATATTTAGTGAACATGCATCTTAATTTGTGATCTTTCTACTTAGCCTTAGGGTTCGTTTCATGGCAATATCCAATGCATAGCAACTTAATGTAAATGTGTTCAATATCGTGTTCCTGCAGCAGATACAGTTAGACATAATATGAACATAACATAGTGTTTCGTGCTCATCTACGTTCTTCTTTCTCTTGTCTGCCATAGTTAGAACTTACATAAGTAATCGTACGATTTGTGCAACCAATCGATCATAATCGTAAACATATGCATAAGGGTGGTAGGCCCTGCGCCTGCACCCAACTCTCATCTCAGCCCACCGGCCCTATCTATATGAAGGTCATGGTGTTTCGTACCGTAATGGACTTGGCATATCTTATGTGTAAGCCTACGACCACTTCGATACGGGTTGCTAGCCCATTATCCGAAGGATCCCAAACTTACGGATATTACAGCTTATCACAGCACTGGACGATCGCAATCCGTCCGAATGATATGCCCCATAAATACCACACATAATTCTTTCATAGGCCGAATGGTTCCGGTGCCCCGACGTAATCGTCCGAAGGAAGCCGCACCCGTGCACGGGCCATCCAAGTCCATTGACCATGCAATACGTACCATAGCATACAAGTCATATCGTTCAAACCAATCTCGTGTTCCATAAACATAATCCCGCTCCATACACATATTCGCGTCTCATAAACGTAATCCATCATCCCTATCTCAAGCTCCGTCGACGTTATGCCCCAACACATCTATATTGATGCACGACGCCCAACGACTTAGTCATCTCGTATTCATATTCAGCATGTACCATTCGTAAGTTGTTCTCATAGCTTAATTCCGTAGTTACTTAGTTATCCCCTAGCTTTCGTGTACGAAGGCACGCTCAGCGCCATAATCAATGTTCTACGCCTAGTGTTCAATGTTCTCGGAGTTGTGCATGTGATGCACATCTCGATATTGTCTTTCAATGTTCTGCCATCATGCCCTACCGCGACTCGTACACTTAATGCATGTCACTTCAATTGTTCGATTATTCAATGTTCTATCTTAGTGTTCGACACATACTTGGACCTTTCGTCGCCCGAGCCACGCTCGCTAACTCGATAACATCTTACGCATACAATGATATATATTTTATTAGACGTGAAGGAATAGGGAGAGAGAGAGTCAAAAACCTATCCACCTTAAGTCGATACGCCTTGCCGTTTTGCCGAGTTGATGCGGCTCGCTTCCATAACTTGGTCGCATAGCTAACTCTTCTGACTTAGACATTCCTTTGAACTACTCGGCTGATTTGGCCTATCGCGCCCATGCCATGATCCGTAATCCAGCATAAAGGTATAGCCTGCACACCAGATCAACTAACATCAGCACTTTGCTCAAATGGGACTTATCCTTTGCATCGATTCAATTCGTAGATTCCAATCGACTCAAAGCTTATCTTTGGCTAACGTAACTCTCGCATCAATTTGCATCGATACCTCATTGGGTCAACGCTACTCTTCGAGTCAATGACTCATCATAATGCACCGTACGGAGCGGGGCATTACATAATATAGCACTCAAAATAAGGTTCGTCCTCGAACCTAAACCAACACTTAAATCCAAGTGTCTTGCTAGATCGTTTCACGATCTCGTGCTACTATCGTTGGAATCATACAACTTAGTTTGGATCATAAACATATTTTAGGCGTCCCACCAATATATGCATTTCAGCCAAGCTCATTTGTAGGATATCGGGACAAACTAACACGCTCCACTTAAATCCTCAAGCACCAGTCAGTCCGTACTCGACTTAGTCATATCTTAGCGTCTATTCTCAAAATACTTCTCGTATGCATCATCCCATAACATGCGATCCTCTTCCAAACATCTCTGCATATAACTTGATTCAAACCCCTAGCTTCAATCTCATAAGTTTCTCAATGGCCATCTAACGCATGCATTACATTAAGCTGTTGCGCATCCGATCGCAACAATTCTCTGCAATGCCTACTCGCCCAATCGTTTTCTATCTCTTAGATAACTAAAGTCTTTTATCCTTAACGACATGGACTACGTCCAACATGTCACAAATTCCTTTGCCTACAATCCGTACTAAGTCTCGCACACAATTATTCAAACACGACTCACGTTCTCGAACTGCCTACGCATCGCGTTTGGGCCTACCTCCGCTAGGTAACTTATCCAGACATCATGCTTAATCTCTCCCGACACTAGAGGTCCACTTGAGTCTACGATGCTCAAAGGCAACAATCTTTCTGACCCAAGGTCTCTTACGATACGTCCATCTCCTATTTTTGACCGAGTACGAATCCTTTACTCGATTCTCGAATCAATCCCGACTTAGTTCGTTTCTTAACATAGATAGCATGCTTAGTACACATAGCCTAACCGTTACTCAACCGATCTACGACACAACTCTTAGGGTCGTTCTACTATCAGTCGCTCTCGCGCATTGCAGAATCCTTACAATCGCCATACCGCATTACTATACTAGGCACGTTCCTCACATCTACTCGATCATCGACTAACCCAGTCTATCCACGTATCCATTCGATCGATTATAACTTTCTAACCATATTGATCTAGTCAAAGGCTACTCGCTAACTTCTGAAACACGATACTCACTCACTTAGACTTATCCTCAACATGCACTACATCATCTTTCATCCTCGACGAAATCATTATGCGACTTCATTGGGACATCCTATGGGACTTCAATATTCACTTGATTTGGCGGTCAAGTCTTCTAGGGAAATCTGCCCCGAAACTACGCTCGATAATTGAAGATCATCAACGAGGGACAGTTACAACGAACCATGCTATATCCTATCGCGAAGCCAAATCAATTCTCGACAATTCCTATGAGACTTTATCCAATTCGACATTATTTACCAATCCATAATTTCTCTACTCCCGTACAACTGACGTGCCGTTGCTACTCGAATGACTCATGCTCTTGTGCGCGGCTACTACTCGAATCACTCATGCATTACCGTCAACAATATCGCAACCGACCAATATTTGTTCGCCTCCGTACGAGTCTATCCACTCACGGCCAATATCTGACACACTCCTAGGCTTATTGCACAATCCTCAAATTCACCTTCATATCAAACCACAAGTTAAAACATACAAAGTGCCACATCCTGATTTTTCGAGTTCGACCATTCTCGCGACATGAATCACCATGTCCGTGCTCATGCGGAACGATCACTTCAAATTCGACGTGACGCATGTACGAGGCTGGTGTTGCTCTCGTACAAGACAAGAACGTCAACATAGTGGTTATCTACGAAGCAATCCAGACACTTTCGTTTTCGTCCAAGTAATATCCATCCACTCTTAAATTTTTTGAAGCACTCCTACCGTTATCATCCCAGTTGCCATAACTTAACTTGCATCTTATTCATCCAACAATAATGTTCAACATAATTTTTGTTCATTCGATCAGAGTATCCCCGAGTTATTGCATATCATCTTTGATACGCCTCAATACCATCGTCGATATACATAACTTGAACATCTTCCTTTCTCATAAGCTCAAATTCGTTGCAATCACTGCCGTTATCCAAACTCGAATACGAATCATGTCTCATGTACCAAGATCCATTCCGTTATAACTAACTACCATAATTGCAACACGATTTCCAATTCACATATTCGTTCTCATATCCCTAACTCGCACTTCCAAAGTCGTGCTACCGACTCCTCGCGCCAACTCAAATTCGTTCGTACGATTTCTTCATACCTACTCAACACGTTCCGAACAAGCCTTCGTACTAACTCACGTACATTCGACCGGGTCGACTATTTCCTCAACGTAACATTCCTTCGCTATGCTTAGCCTATCATTAGACTTACACTTAATGAATTCTCAACCGACATATCATCCATAGGTTCGACTTCGCACATAATCGTTCAACTCTTGTTCATCGAAGCATATTCGCATCGACTTTTATCGAGTCATTCCTACTCAAGTCTCGGTATTACTCCATCCATTGAGGACAAACATATCGTAACAATACAAACGCCTCGATATAACCTATCGCAAGTTACTAACCGGCTTAATATAGCTATCGCTAAGTGGTATTCCATATACCACTCAGGAATCGAGCCTATCATCATCGATACAATACTTCGCGATACTGATCGCATAATTGGTATTGCATATACCACTCGAAATTGAGACATTACTCGACTTTACACTCCGCATAGGTCCGACATCTATCTTCCAATCAACTATCCCGTATGGCGATCTTTTCGATCCCAGCTCTATCGTTCTTCTTACTCAAGTTGGCACAACAACTGGACCAACATGCCCTATCGTTCGCTCAAGTTTGACATGCATTGAAATCTAACCGTGCCTTAGCGATCACATCGATCACATACGCAACATTCGCTTACTAAAGGCTCAACACGAAATTCGGCCAACATACACGTTCACCTACTCAACTCGACTTAGAGTCCAACTTGACTCATTACTATCGCATCCGCGATCTTCCAATCTCGCTCATTACAACTCGTGCAACAATTTACTCTCGATACTTAAGGTCACAATCCCGTTCGACATATTGCTATCCATACGCATAACCATACAACACACATCATACCATATCGACTCGTTGCACTGATGCATCGAACGATTCACGACTTGCTGCACTCTGTGCAACCAACGACACATAACCATTCATATAGCCACATACACGCATCGCCTCATATATCGACTCGTTGCACTTCGTGCAACCAATAACACATATCTCTTTGCACTTTGTGCGACCAACAACACATAATTTCTCGCATTTCGTGCGATCAACAATACGTATATCATTGCACTTCGTGCAACCAACGTCACCATATTCGTTTTACTTCGTGCGACCAACATTTCATAACTCGTTGCACTTTGTGCAACCAACGTTCTCTGATGGCACCCGGAGATAGCGTGATAGTCTCGACATACTTGTGGCAGACGTACACACTTAATATAGACTTATTGTATGGAACATCCAATGTAGCATCGAGCAGATCCATGAGCCATGTGGTTGCGGAAACAACTTAGAGTCAACTGAATTCGATAGCGAAGCAACTGAGGGTCAAAGAGATTCGTGCACGGTCCAGAGGATGGAACCGCTCTGATACCAACTTGTCACCCCCCGATCCGGGAAATCGCTCATCTTCGCTAGATTTTACCCGAATCATCGTCCTCGCTGGGGAGTGATGCCGTACAAGCCTGGAGTTGCGCTCGTGCAAGGTAAGATTACGGTTCACGTAGTGATTATCTCAAATTGATAACATAAGCAGCGGAAGGAAACAAAGTATAACATAAGAATCTCTTTTATTCATAAAGAACTGAAGGTTACAAGGCTCTGAATAGCCCAACTTAATATGCCAATTGGCTACAATGCTCATGATCCCTCTAGCTCACAAAGGATTATATTGTTCCATACATTATGTCTCTTTATAGCCACCAAGTAGTCTTCGGTCGAACATCTCCATGTCACAAGTCCAAACGCCTATGCGGTAGCTCCTTTTGAACGCCAAGGACTCCATGCCTTGGCACGTCCAAGCCAAGCTCCGTCCCGAGCCGAACATACCTGAACCTGCACATAAACTAGTAGGAGATTAGTGCTTTCATCCTCGCTTCGCACTGATCAAGACCCGCTCGCACCCAAACCAGACACTAAATATATTTAGTGAACATGCATCTTAATTTGTGATCTTTCTATTTAGCCTTAGGGTCCGTTTTATGGCAATATCCAATGCATAGAAACTTAATATAAATGTGTTCAATATCGTGTTCCTGCAGCAGATACAGTTAGATATAATATGAACATAACATAGTATTTCGTGCTCATCTCCGTTCCACTTTTCCTAGCCTGCCATAGTTAGAACTTACATAAGCAATCATACGATTCATGCAACCAATCGATCATAATCGTAAACATATGCATAAGGGTGGCAGGCCCTGCGCCTGCACCCAACTCTCATCTCAGCCCACCGGCCGTATCTATATGAAGGTCACGGTATTTCGTACCGTAATGGACTTGGCATCTCTTATGTGTAAGCCTACGACCACTTCGATACGGGTTGCTAGCCCATTATCCGAAGGATCCCAAACTTACGGATATCACAACTTATCACAGCACTGGACGGTCGCAATCTGTCCGAATGATGTGCCCCATATATACCACACATAATTCCTTCATAGGCCGAACGGTCCCGGTGCCCTGGCGTAATCGTCCGAGGGAAGCCGCACCCGTGCACGGGCCATCCGAGTCCATTGACCATGCAATACGTACCATAGCATACAAGTTATATCGTTTCAACCAATCTCATGTTCCATAAACATAATCCCGCTCCATACACATATTCGCGTCTCATAAACGTAATCCATCATCCCTATCTCAAGCTCCATCGACGTTATGCCCCAACACATCCATATTGATGCACGACGCCCAACGACTTAGTCATCTCGTATTCATATTCAGCACGTACCATTCGCAAGTTGTTCTCATAACTTAATTCCGTAGTTACTTAGTTATCCCCTAGCTTTCGTGCATGAGGGCACGCTCAGCACCATAATCAATGTTCTATGCCTAGTGTTCAATGTTCTCGGAGTCGTGCATGTGATACACATCTCGATATTGTCTTTCAATGTTCTACCATCATGCCCTACCGCGACTCGTACCCTTAATGCATGTCGCTTCAATTGTTCGATTATTCAATGTTCTACCTTAGTGTTCGACACATACTTGGACTTTCGTCGCCCGAGCCACGCTCGCTAACTCGATAACATCTTACACATACAATGATATATATTTTATTAGATGTGAAGGAATAGGGAAAGAGAGTCAAAAACCCACCCACCTTAAGTCGATATGCCTTACCGTTTCGCCGAGTTGATGCGGCTCGCTTCCATTACTTGGTCGCATAGCTAACTCTCCTGACTTAGCCATTCCTTTGAACTACTCGGCTGATTTGGCCTATCGCGCCCATGCTACGATCCGTAATCCAGCATAAAGGCATAGCCTGCACACCAGATCAACTAATATCAGCACTTTGCTCAAATGGGACTTATCCTTTGCATCGATTCGATTCATAGATTCCAATCGACTCAAAGCTTACCTTTGGCCAACTTAACTCTCGCATCGATTTGCATCGATACCTCATCGGGTCAACGCAACTCTTCGAGTCAACGACTCATCATAATGCACCGTACGGAGCGGGGCATTACAAGCTATAGGAGCCCGTTCCCAGCTAGCTGAGATCCACAGGGGGACGCTTAAGTACCGTGTCGCCTAGGACTATTTACGTCCGGTTGACAGAAGGACCCTTTCGGTTTCTACCCAAATTAATCTCAACTTTTAAAGACTTTAGATTTAAAGGAATTTGCAATTTCACTAACTATTTTCTTGTGGCTAAATTGTTTTAGCGAGTCAAAAGAATTATAGCATCACAAAATATAAGCAAAGACAAAATTTGTCTAAATATTGTGATAAAACAATATTGTGATTTCTTTTTGATTAGAAATTATAACATTGTGACAATATGGTTAGCTAAGGTTCATGCAAACAAACCTAAAAAAAATCAAATAATATCACTTTGATACAATAATGTGCAATCTCATAATCATTTTCCAATGATCGGGACTTATCAAAAACCATACTAAAGATATGTTATTTTTATACATTATTTAGAGATAGTTTCATTATTCTTGCTAAACATCCATTAATAGCAAAGAACTTTTGTTTTATATACACCCTAGTAAGTTTGAGCCTTTCCTAACAAGTTGCAATGTCTAATGCTTCTGGCTTAGAGAGATAACATTACAAAGTTCATGTTTAGAATAAGTGAGTACAAAAATAACCTTGTATTAGTGTCACCGTTAATATTTTCCTTCTTTCTAGAAAGTTAAAGAAAATTCCTAATGACCATATCTTCAAGAAAATTGAATTTAACAAGAAATGTGACTGATACGATGCACAAACTTGTTTATTCTCGTACGATAAAACAATTTGGCGAAAAATATTAATAGCAGGTTGTTTTGCATGCCAATTTGTTGTCCGCTTTAGCGGGCCAAATATCATTTAACAAAATAATTTCTAAAATAAATAAATAAAATCTAGTGCTCCCTTTGTCAGGGCTTGACTACTGATTAAGAAAAAAATATCACTTGTTCTTCTATGAATAATCAAAAATATGTACATGATGAATGAAAGATTGATTCTCTAACAATACCAAGAAAAGAGAGAACATATGAAGTTATCAAAAACTTTATGCATGTTGATGAACTCATTCTTATAAAATACTAAAACCAAATGAAGTCATGTTCATGGAATAAAACATGTTATTCTTTTTTATTCTCCAGAAACGTGTACAGCGAGAGGGTTATTCTATGCATATAACCATCCAACGTACGTCAATGTAACAAAATATTAATACTGCTAAGGAAACATAGTGGCAATCCTAACACATTGGAGAAAACTGAAGCAACAGTAAGACATTTTTTTAATGTAACAAACATATAAACATTGTAAGAACTAGAAAATTCACTACAATTATTTCATTCAACGTGCAGCAAAAGTTCAAACCAATATTCTATGTTTAAGTACATAAGAGCCACATATGTAACCACCTTAACTCAGGCAGACATTGATTTCCTTCTCAGTGCAGCTCAATTTGTCTATAACCATGTTTTGGCCCCATGATTAATAAGATGAGTTAAGATGTGAGAGCCACATATGTAACCACCTTAACGTCATCATGAGTTCTAGTAGAATCAGTAGGACCAAAGAATATAGAGTATGAGAAATCATTTGGTCCATATGCCAAAAGATCCATAAAGAAAGATGTGAGAGCCATAAACGTGAATAAGAAATTCAATCAACGCTATTTTCATACTTAGACTCAATTATGTGCCTTTGACAAGAATAACAAATTTTTTAAAAAAATTGATAAAATATTATGAATATTTTTTTTCTGTAATTATGGTACTTGTGCTTCTTAAGGGGCATGATGATCATACATTTTAATCAACATAATGATAAAGGGCATGATAACATTTATACAACGACGTCCAACAATTCAGAGCACACAAGACTAAAGCAATTGTATATACGCACACAAGGCAGATGATATATTGACATTACTTAGTTAAGAAACTGCCAGGTATAGGTATAGAGCTTAGAGAACTTGTATAAAATGTCAGACCAAAAACAATGACAACAAATAGTATAGGACCTTGACATGAAACAAGTTAAATCTTCGAGTTGAGTACCAATACCTCAACTAATAGCTTTTAATGAATGTGCTATAGAATCCTTTAGATATGATCATCAATATATATGTTTAAATATATTTAAAACCAAAGTGATAGCTACAAATTAACAGCCCGAAGACCATCCTCAATTAGAGTCATTTTTCCTTAAAGGCCAACAATTCAAATATAATACTTCTCAATCAATGTGCTAAATCAATAATACATGCCTATCATGGCAAAACTATATTTGTATCCGTATCTTGTATTCAACAAATATTACCTAATACGCAAAAAACAATTGATAGCTTCATTAGAGTGGAGAACTGAAAATAATGCATAATAAAAATAGACACTTAATTACCACTACATGATGCAATGCCCATACATGTTGTGGTGTCGGAGAGATTAGGAAAGAAGCAATAAACATATATTTTTATGTTGAAGTAATAGACTATTAATCATTTCAAAAAAATTTACATAATTCTAAAACACTTACTTTAAAACGAAGGTAATCAAAATATTGATATAATATATATTGAGGTGTAAGCCCAAGTTTATTCTAACATCAAACCTTTTTTTTAATACATTTTGTTTTGTTCAACTTTTCCAAGACATATATCATATAAAATTCTAATTGAAAGCATAAACAAATTTTCACTGTTAGAATGTATGTATAAACTAGCCAATTTAACAACAATTTCATCACAACGAAAGCCACAAGAATTAAAAACTTGAAGAAATAAATCCATATATATATATATATAAATATATATATATATATATATATATATATATATATATAAAATATATATATATATATATATATATATATATATATATATATTTTTATCCATATATATATATATATATATATATATATATATATATATATATATATATATATAAAAATATATATATATATATATATATATATATATATATATATATATATATATATATATATATATATATCAAGATCATGAAAGGAAGTAGCCAAATAGCGACGTAGTATAATTGCATATAGCGACGTCGTGTGCTACACGTCGCTGTACGTCGCTGAGTAGCGACGTTCAGCGACGTAGTATAATTTACGTCGCTGGCGTGCGACGTTTAGCGACGTATCATGTAGGCGTCGCTGTTTTATTTCATATAGGGTTCCTGGCCCGATCGAAATCCCAAAATTTTTACCCAAAAATTTATTCCCGCTCTCCGCTCTCCCCCTGGCGAACCCTCCCCCTCCGACGACCACTCCCTCCGGCGAGACCCTCCCCCTTCTCCCCCCGGAGACCCCGCTCGCCCGTTGACCCCTCCCTCCGGCGACCAGCCTCCCTCCTCCGACGAAGGAGCCTTCCTCGCCGCTTCCTCCTCCGACGAAGCCGCCCTCCTCGCTGCCTCCATCCTCCGACGAAGCCACCCTCCTTAGGTAAACCCTAACCCTAGCCCTAGCTATCTAGACACAGACACGGACACGAGAACTCTAACCCTAGCTGCTGGGGTGGTCTTTCTATCGAGGGGGGAGAGAGGGGTGGGGTTGGGTGCAGGGGGTGGGGGGGTCTTACTGTCGAGGGGTGGAGGGAGGGGTGGGGGTACCCGGGGGGGTGCAGGGGTAGGGAGAGGGGGGCATGGTTGGGGTGGGTGCAGGGGGAGGGAGGCAGGGGAGGGAAGGCAGGGGAGGGTTGGGGTGGGTGCAGGGGTATGGGGAGGGGGGCAGGGGAGGGTTGGGGTGGATACAGGGGTAGGGGGAGGGGGGCAGGGGTGAAGTGTATATTTTGGTTGGGGTGGGTGCAGGGGTATGGGGAGGGGGGGCAGGGGAGGGGGGAGGGGGGGGGGGAGGGGGGAGGGAAGGCAGGGGAGGGTTGGGGTGGGTACAGTCTGCCACTTTTCTTTATCGAGTACGATTTTGTTGCTTCTCTCGTTCTTCCTCTTGGTCTCCATTGAATGCTGGTCTACTGCCATTAATATTGGTCGATAGATTTCTCTGTCACATATTGCAAGTGGTACTAAGAAAAAAGAAAAAAGAAAGAAAGGAGAGAATAGATGTGACTCAAATGGACCGAAGTAGGTGTAGTAGTAGCAGTAAGAGCGGGACATGAACCGGGCTCATGACATTTTGAACTTTGGAAGACAATGCCATGTTAACTACTTCCTTTCCTTGCTTATGTTTGTGATTTATTACGATATATAATGGTGATGTTAATTCTTTCCAAATGTTAGGATCGTTACAAATCTTGTTGGCTCGAAAAGAAATTTTTTTCGTGCATGCCTACTTCACATTATAGGATTTTATTTTTTGTTCAAGGGATTCGCAAAATGTAGGGATATATACCATTTGAAATTCATTTGAAATCCATTTGAAATTCATTTTAAGAATCTGAAATGTTGACGATATATACCCAAGGTTCACAATATCGGTATCGGAATCGGTATCGGACTATTCCTATGAGTATCGGTATCGGCGATACCGGTAGTATCGGCGGTATCGTATCGGAGTATCGAACTTTGGTATCGGAAAACAAATAATTATTAATAAATTATTTACATTTAAAAACATATTTTTTATACATTTAGGCATAATTTTAAGTATTTCAGCGTTATTTCTTAGTAGTTTTGAAATTATATGAAATAGTAGTCACCCTTACAGATTGGTTTTGCCGAATTGACCGGAACAAAGACCCCCAATGTCGGTATCGGTCAATATTTGGTATCGGTATCGGTCTGTATAGTATCGGAACATGCCAATGTCGGTATCGGTCTGTATAGTATCGGTATCGGAACATGCCAATGTCGGTATCGGTCAATATTTGGTATCGGTATCGGTCTGTATAGTATCGGAACATGCCAATGTCGGTATCGGTCAATATTTGGTATCGGTCTGTATCGGATCGGAATATGCCAAACCGTATCGGTATCGGTCAATATCATTGTTATTAGTAACTGTCCGCTACTAATGTGTGTCCCATAATAAGACATTATATACGAATTTGTGCCTGTTGGATAATATGTGTCCATCTTTGCAGAATTATTTTCAAATGGATATGAATTACTACTTGCGGAATCGTTCATGGATGTACAATTGTCGTCCTGATGATATGTGTGGTGTACGGGATGAATACATAGCGGGAGTAGAGCAGTTCCTGCAGTTTGCTAAGGCGTTCCCTCAGTACATGGACGGCACCAAAATTAAGTGTCCGTGTGTGAAATGTCATAACGTGAAATATTATCCAGAAGTGGAAGTGACATATCATTTGTACTCGAGGGGTTTCATGCCTAATTACTATCAGTGGACCGCACACGGAGAACTTGTGTCTTTAGCATCAGAGCCGGAGCCTTACATTGAGCCGTATATGCATGCGGGACCTAATTTTGTTTCAGATAATCATGCATACGACGACGGGTGCGTGAACATGGTTTTCGACGCTGCGGGGCCTAGTTTCGTTCATGATGCACCTGAGGAGGCACCGAACGCCGATGCTGCACAGTTCATGGAGTTGCTGGAGAATGCAAGGACTCCATTGTATCCTGGTTGTGAGGATCATTCACCGTTGGAGGTGGTTACAAGACTGTTGAGCATTAAGTCAGATTTTAACATGTCGCAAGAATGCTACAACCGAGTGTTGGAGTTGATTATAGAGATCTTGCCGGCGGGTGCTAAGTTGCCTAAAGACTTCTACCGGTCTAAGAGGATGGTGAGATCGCTCTGGATGGGATACGAGAAAATCGATTCCTGTCGCAATGGGTGCATGTTGTACTACAAAGACGACAAGGACGCAGATGTGTGCAGATTTTGTGGTGCTGATCGCTATAAGACAACTAGTACAGGAAGGTCTACCGGTGCAAGAAGACCGACCGATTCAATGCACTACTTGCCTTTAACGCCGCGGTTGCAAAGATTATTTATGGTGAAAGAGACGGCCGAAAATATGAGTTGGCACATGCGAGAACAGATTGAAGAAGTGTTGGATCACCCATCCGATGGAGAAGCGTGGAAGCACTTTGATCGAGTGTATCCAGATTTTGCTTCAGATCCGCGAAATGTCAGGTTGGGACTATCTTCTGACGGTTTTACTCCTTTTGGTCTTTCGGGATCCCAGTATTCGTGCTGGCCTGTGATTGTTACTCCGTATAACCTACCGCCTTGGATGTGCATGAAGACTCAGTACATGTTTCTAACCGTTATAATTCCTGGTCTGAACAATCCCAAGAGGAACATTGACGTGTACTTACAGCCTTTGATAGATGAGTTGAATCAGTTATGGGAAGTAGGCGCTAACACGTACGATGTTTCCAGGAAGCAGAATTTTTAGATGAAGGCAACCCTTATGTGGACCATCAACGACTTTCCGGCCTATGGAATGTTATCTGGATGGAGCACTCATGGCCGTCTCTCATGTCCGTATTGCATGGACCGTAGTAAGGCTTTCCGCTTGAAACACGGCGGAAAGCCGTGCTTCTTTGATTGTCATCGGCAATTTCTGCCAAAAGATCATCCGTTCAGAAGGAACAGGAATACTTTCCGTGCCGGTGTTGTAGAGAAGGGTGATCCACCGCTAAGGTGGTGCGGAGACACGATATGGGAGGAGGTTAAAGATTTTCCAAGTGCTATCGAAGATCCTACAACTGGGTACAAGTGCGATGGATTTGGTAGAGTTCATAACTGGACAAAGAGGAGCATATTCTGGGATCTGCCATACTGGAGTACCAATCTGATCAGACATAATCTTGATGTCATGCATATTGAGAAGAATGTGTTTGATAACATAATTAATACTGTGATGGACGTAAAGGGAAAAACGAAAGACAATCCCAAGGCCAGGTTGGACTTAAAAGAAATATGCAAACGCCCTGCGTTGCATTTGATACAGCAGAATGGAAAACAGTTCCTTCCGATGTTAATTTTTTCGCTGGACAAGGAGGATAAAGTGAGACTTTGTCGGTGGATCCAGGGCCTAAAATTTCCAGACGAATATGTGTCAAATCTGAGAAGATGTGTCGATCCGAAGGAAAACAAATTGACGGGTATGAAGAGCCACGATTGTCACGTATTCATGGAGAGGTTAATTCCGATTGCATTTCGGGAATTCTTACCACAGGCAGTTTGGGATCCATTGACGGAGCTTAGTATATTCTTCAGGGATCTTTGTTCTAAGAAATTGCTCGTTGATCGTCTAGAAAAGCAAGAGAAGGGCATTGCGGTAACACTATGCAAGCTAGAGAGGGTGTTTCCTCCTGGATTCTTTGACTCTATGGAGCATTTGCCGATTCATCTATCCTATGAGGCACGTGTTGGTGGACCCGTCGAATATCGATGGATGTACCCGTTCGAGCGACATTTGAATCACCTAAAAAGAAAGGTGAAAAATAAGGCACGGGTCGAGGGTTCTATTTGTGAAGCCTATGTTCTCGAGGAGATTACAACCTTTTGTTCGATGTATTTCAAGCCTCATGTTGCAACTAATAGAACGAGAGCTTCCAGAAACGACGAAGGAGATCATGAAAGTAATGATACAATACTGAAGGTATTCAATGCTCCAGGAAAGCCATCGGGTAAGATGAAAAAGAGATATCTGAACGATGATGAGCTAAGGGCTGCTCAGGTGTATGTATTACTCAACTGCGACGAGGAGGAAGTAGAGAAACTGGAGGGGTAAGTAATTAATACGTCTATATTATTTTAATAGTGTTAATTATTATACTATTACATTAATTGAACGATGTTGTTTTCAGCATATTTAATGATGAGGTGAGGTCGGGTAGGCCACACATAACAGAAGAAGAACTAGAACAAGAAATGAGGCATTATTTTCCATCATGGTTGAGTACATATGTAAGACTTGAGAACTCTGTAATTACCTTTTTGTATATGCACTTGATTGAGAATGAGCTTAATTGCTTCTTTCATGGTATTTAGGTCGATCGTCCATACGCAAGACTTGAGAATGAGTCTATTAGAACGCTAGCCAAGGGACCAATTTATGCTGCAAAAATATGGCCAAGCTACTGTGTTAATGAGTTTAGGTTCAAGTCAACAACTTGCCCGATCAGAGACAACTTTGTGGATCTCGATTCCACCAAAAACAGCTGTTTGTGTATCAGATCTTCGAACTACAAAGATGTTGATGCGGGCAACAATTTCTATGGCGTGTTACGGGAGATTGTGGAGCTGACATATAGTTATGGAATAGAGCCTGCTAAGATTGTGTTATTCAGGTGTGATTGGTTCGATCCGATTGAAGGTCAAGGTTGGAAAGTAGACAAGCACGGTCTTGTTGATATAAACTATCGGCGTCGATATCAAGCCTATGAACCATTTGTCCTATCAAGTCAGGCTCAGCTCGTGTACTTCACAAGTTATCCTAAACGGGGAACAACAAGGTCGGACTGGTGGGCAGTATGCAAGACCAAAGCTAGAAATACCTTTGAGGTTGACGATATAGTTTATCAACAGGATGAACTACCTCTTGTAACAAATATTATAGAAGTGGACACGACGGAAGTTTCCTATTACACATCTAATTGTGTAGAAGAAGTAGAATTATCTGAAGAGAAAGATGCAGATGAAAGTGAAGATGTAGAGGAGGAAGAAGAAGAAGAAGAAGAAGTAGATGAGCTAAACGAACTAGATGAATTTTCAGAAGAGGATTAAATCTGTACGTTTGTTTTATAATCATATTTGACACTTTAGTGACACTTCTATCATATAAATCTGTGACACTTCAGTGACACTTTATTGACACTTTTATTGACACTTCAGTGACACTTTTTGACTATGATATTTTTCAAAAATCTGTGATGTCTATCATATAAATATGTTTTTTTGTTTTATTGTCATATGTTTTATTGTCAGGTATGACTAGACCATCTGGACGACGCGGAGGATTATATATTAGGCAGCCCCGTCAGCCTCGGACTGGGGATGGAGAGGGCAGTTCCGTACCCTCATCCTCATCTCCGAGTACGCCAGTGTACCATTTTGTTCCCGGTCCATTACCGGGACAGGGCAGTTCTAGCAGGTTGGCGACTCCTTCCTCGTCGTCCAGCCTTCCTGTTCCCGGTCCATTATCGGGACAGGGCAGTTCTAGTAGGTTGGCGACTCCTCCCTCGTCGTCCAGCCTTCCTGATCCCGCGTCCAGCATCCCTGATCCCCCGTCCAGCATTCCTACTGTCAACGGCTCTATGGAGAGAGCCCACGCCGATCATATGGAGGACGGCGATCAGACTGATCCTGCCCAGGCAGGAGGTGAGAGCGACCCTCCATGCGCTCCCCTGGGCGAGGCGCATATGGAGATTTGGACGGACGGGCCTATGAAGTAAGTTAATTAATTATTATATATTTCTCAAATGATTATATGTACATATATATTCATGAAAAATTATTATTGTATAGATATCGGCCTTCTGCAGTACAGAGACAGCTGGGGACATTTGTGAGGCAGAACTATGGTGGGCCTTGGCTCAACTACTCAGATGCTCCCGCAGATAGGAAGGCCTTTTGGTTCGCCCACTTCAAGGTAAAAAATTTGTTTACTTTTAAATTTTAATAATCATTTGTGTATATTATATAACTTTTGTATTTTACTTCTTGTAGAGGACCTATTTCTATCCACCACACCGGGCGGCGAGGATCGAGGGCCAATTTCCTGCCGTCATAGCCAAGCTCATCCGTGATGCGATCGACGACCAGAAGCGTCGTGATCGCGCCGGACGTCCGATCCAGGGTTGGATTACGCCAGAGCAGTGGACTGCGATGAAGGCTAGATTCAGCGAGCGCCAGTACCAGGAGCGGTCTGAGAAGGCCAAGGTGGCGCGGTCGAGCACCGGTAAGTGGTGTGGCGGCTCCATTCCGATAACGGAGCATTTTCGTCGTCTGGTACGTTTCCTATGACGGACATTAATTTACATATAGTTCGATATAATGTTTAATACTAATAATAGATAATATATTTTAACAGGTAAAGAAGGGTGAGGACCCGAACATGGTGACCGTCTTCCTGGTCACCCATCGGAGGGCTGGGGACTTCATTGACGAGAGGGCGACGCAGGCATATGTAAGTTCTATTCAACTAATATTAACTGACTATAATTTAGAAAACAGGAAAATAGATATCAATATAGACTTTAGTAAACACTTACACGTTAGCAAACATGTTCTAGGCCGAGTTTGTTCGGCTACAGCAGGAGGCGGCTGATGCTGCTGCTGCTGCTAGTGCGCAAGCAGAGGGAGGGGCTGGTACTTCCTCCCAGCCGCCTGCAGAGCCATCGTCGGACGAGCTCTGGATGACCGTCGTTGGCGGTCTTCAGAAGGGTACGTACTACGGTACGGGATCCTACGGCGCATATTTGGCTTCGGAGTCATCCCGGGCCCCTCTGTTAGTGCGCAGTCTCCAGCTACGCAGGCATCGTCACGAGCTGAGGATGTTCGTCGTCAGATCGAGGAGCTGCGTCGCGAGTTACAGCAGCAGATTTCTGATGCGGTCGAGCGACGATCCGACCCTCCGATCGTCACCGGACGATTTGATGCGGTCGAGCGTAGTATACAGGAGCTGATGAGTCTGCATCAGGCTGCAGCTGCCAACTTGCAGACGCTCACCGAGTCTACGCAGCGCACGGAGCGTAGACAGGTCGAGCTGGACGGATCGCAGAGGAGCCTTTCTCTCTCAGTCGCTCAGTATACTGAGAAGGTGGTGAGTGCCCTTGCTGCGCATGGTGAGCGACTGCGAGAGCTGGAGCAGGTACGTCCTCCCGGTCCATCGACGGCGCCGACTCCAGATACTGCACTGCCTCCGGCGCCGACTCCAGACATTGTACTGCCTCCTACTGCCCCTACGGTACAGCTCATCCAGGAGCAGTATGACTACATTCTATCCCAGTTGCGCGGCAGGGGTCCGCAGTGATTTTATTAGTTTTTTTATGACTTGTATGTATTGGCCCTATGGGCAAATTGTTTATTCATACACTGTTGTTTATACACTTGGTGGGAGACTTTTTATCATCTTCCATTTTTATTTGACTCTATTGGATGTTTGTGAGGATGTGTGTCTTTGATATTTACTTTGCACTGCCTCCTATTTTTATTGTGATATTTACTATGATATCTGCGACGGAATGACAAATATACCTACGCTGGGTTATAAGCGATGATCTGATATACAAAGAAGATGCTGCCGAAATTTTAAAAAAATATATTGTGTATTTTTGTTATGATGTGTGTCTGTGTTTACAGTGAATGTGAAATACAGTGTTCGGAACCATCGACAGTTTCGATTACTGTTGTATATTTTATCTTGGATAGAAATAGCAACAGTTCAGGGTACACTTCTGAGAGCTTCATTTTCACGTCCTTCACTTTCTCGGACGTCGTAAAGGTTCCCGAGAAGGTGAAGGACGTGAAGAGGAAGCTCTGAGAAGTGCACCCTGAACTGTTGCTCTTTCTATCAAAGATAAAACATACAACAGTAAGCGAAACTGTCGATGGTTCGAACACTGCACTTCACACACACTGTAAACACAGACACACAGCATAACAAAAATATCAATTATATTTTTAAATTTTTTTTTATATTAGCGACGTATAGCGACGTTCTGCGACGTACTGCGACGTCACACAGACGTCGCTATACGTCGCTAACTAGCGACGTTACGTCGCTCGACGTCGCTAATATACGTCGCTACGTTGCCCACGTGGCCACGTGGATGCCATGCCTCGTCATCATTTATAAACTTTTGAAGCGTCGCTAGTTGTCGCTTTACGTCGCAATGTTGGCGACGTACTTATACGTCGCTATCTGTCGCTCATTTTGCGACGTCTAGCGACAATTAACTACGCATAGCAAATAGCGACGTTTAGCGACTAAATTGCCATCTGCGACTTGCCTATAAGCGACGTAGGTTTTTCGTCGCTAATTACGTCGCAAATCTTTGTTAGCGACGTATTTCCTGTATTTAGCGACGTCTCCTGACGTCGCTAATCTGGGTTATTTTAGTAGTGCGCATCGATTTGCATCGATACCTCATCGGGTCAACGCAACTCTTCGAGTCAACGACTCATCATAATGCACCGTACGGAGTGGGGCATTACAAGCTATAGGAGCCTGTTCCCAGCTAGCTGAGATCCACAGGGGGACGCTTAAGTACCGTGTCGCCTAGGACTATTTACGTCCGGTTGACAGAAGGACCCTTTCGGTTTCTACCCAAATTAATCTCAACTTTTAAAGACTTTAGATTTAAAGGAATTTGCAATTTCACTAACTATTTTCTTGTGGCTAAATTGTTTTAGCGAGTCAAAAGAATTATAGCATCACAAAATATAAGCAAAGACAAAATTTGTCTAAATATTATGATAAAACAATATTGTGATTTCTTTTTGATTAGAAATTATAACATTGTGACAATATGGTTAGCTAAGGTTCATGCAAACAAACCTAAAAAAAATCAAATAATATCACTTTGATACAATAATGTGCAATCTCATAATCATTTTCCAATGATCGGGACTTATCAATAACCATACTAAAGATATGTTATTTTTATACATTATTTAGAGATAGTTTCATTATTCTTGCTAAACATCCATTAATAGCAAAGAACTTTTGTTTTATATACCTTCACCCTAGCAAGTTTGAGCCTTTCCTAACAAGTTGCAATCTCTAATGCTTCTGGCTTAGAGAGATAACATTACAAAGTTCATGTTTAGAATAAGTGAGTACAAAAATAACCTTGTATTAGTGTCACCGTTAATATTTTCCTTCTTTCTAGAAAGTTAAAGAAAATTCCTAATGACCATATCCTCAAGAAAATTGAATTTAACAAGAAATGTGACTGATACGATGCACAAACTTGTTTATTCTCGTACGATAAAACAATTTGGCGAAAAATATTAATAGCAGGTTGTTTTGCATGCCAATTTGTTGCCCGCTTTAGCGGGCCAAATATCATTTAACAAAATAATTTCTAAAATAAATAAATAAAATCTAGTGCTCCCTTTGTCAGGGCTTGACTACTGATTAAGAAAAAAAATATCACTTGTTCTTCTATGAATAATCAAAAATATGTACATGATGAATGAAAGATTGATTCTCTAACAATACCAAGAAAAGAGACAACATATGAAGTTATCAAAAACTTTATGCATGTTGATGAACTCATTCTTATAAAATACTAAAACCAAATGAAGTCATGTTCATGGAATAAAACATGTTATTCTTTTTTATTCTCCAGAAATGTGTACAGCGAGAGGGTTATTCTATGCACATAACCATCCAACGTGCGTCAATGTAACAAAATATTAATACTGCTAAGGAAACATAGTGGCAATCCTAACACATTGGAGAAAACTGAAGCAACAGTAAGACATTTTTTTAATGTAACAAACATATAAACATTGTAAGAACTAGAAAATTCACTACAATTATTTCATTCAACGTGCAGCAAAAGTTCAAACCAATATTCTATGTTTAAGTACATAAGAGCCACATATGTAACCACCTTAACTCAGGCAGACATTGATTTCCTTCTCAGTGCAGCTCAATTTGTCTATAACCATGTTTTGGCCCCATGATTAATAAGATGAGTTAAGATGTGAGAGCCACATATGTAACCACCTTAACGTCATCATGAGTTCTAGTAGAATCAGTAGGACCAAAGAATATAGAGTATGAGAAATCATTTGGTCCATATGCCAAAAGATCCATAAAGAAAGATGTGAGAGCCATAAACGTGAATGAGAAATTCAATCAACGCTATTTTCATACTTAGACTCAATTATGTGCCTTTGACAAGAATAACAAATTTTTAAAAAAAATTGATAAAATATTATGAATATTTTTTTTTCTGTAATTATGGTACTTGTGCTTCTTAAGGGGCATGATGATCATACATTTTAATCAACATAATGATAAAGGGCATGATAACATTTATACAACGACGTCCAACAATTCAGAGCACACAAGACTAAAGCAATTGTATATACGCACACAAGGCAGATGATATATTGACATTACTTAGTTAAGAAACTGCCAGGTATAGGTATAGAGCTTAGAGAACTTGTATAAAATGTCAGACCAAAAACAATGACAACAAATAGTATAGGACCTTGACATGAAACAAGTTAAATCTTCGAGTTGAGTACCAATACCTCAACTAATAGCTTTTAATGAATGTGCTATAGAATCCTTTAGATATGATCATCAATATATATGTTTAAATATATTTAAAACCAAAGTGATAGCTACAAATTAACAGCCCGAAGACCATCCTCAATTAGAGTCATTTTTCCTTAAAGGCCAACAATTCAAATATAATACTTCTCAATCAATGTGCTAAATCAATAATACATGCCTATCATGGCAAAACTATATTTGTATCCGTATCTTGTATTCAACAAATATTACCTAATACGCAAAAAACAATTGATAGCTTCATTAGAGTGGAGAACTGAAAATAATGCATAATAAAAATAGACACTTAATTACCACTACATGATGCAATGCCCATACATGTTGTGGTGTCGGAGAGATTAGGAAAGAAGCAATAAACATATATTTTTATGTTGAAGTAATAGACTATTAATCATTTCAAAAAAATTTACATAATTCTAAAACACTTACTTTAAAACGAAGGTAATCAAAATATTGATATAATATATATTGAGGTGTAAGCCCAAGTTTATTCTAACATCAAACCTTTTTTTTAATACATTTTGTTTTGTTCAACTTTTCCAAGACATATATCATATAAAATTCTAATTGAAAGCATAAACAAATTTTCACTGTTAGAATGTATGTATAAACTAGCCAATTTAACAACAATTTCATCACAACGAAAGCCACAAGAATTAAAAACTTGAAGAAATAAATCCATATATATATATATATATATATATATATATATATATATATATATATATATATATATATATATTTTATCCATATAATCAAGATCATGAAAGGAAGTAGCCAAATAAATCAATCTCGAACACAACAAATTGTCATGGTTTGTTGGACCAGAAAGAGACTGTCGGCAAATGGCCTCCCATTGCTTAAGGTCATGTAGGTAACATAGTTGTAAAGAAAGCTTCCATGCTCTCTAAATATATATACACATATTCTCTTCTTTCCACACAAACCACAGGAGCCACAATAACTCTCTCTCTCTCTCTATATATATATATATATATATATATATATATATATATATATATATATATATATATATATATATATATATATATTAAACATGTATTAAACATGTAAAAAAATATATATATATATTAAACAAGACATGTAAAGTAATCACATGATTAACTCTTAGATTGTTAGATATAAATCTTCAAAAATTATGTAAACAAAATAAACCAAAATTAAATAGTTACCGGCCTCCGGGAAAGTCGTGCATGTAGCACTGCCCTAAGAGTTAATCCGGGTCTGTGTGCAGACTTTTTCGAATGCTCCTAGTGGTAAAATCTCCGCTCTACCAGTATCCCATCGTTGCACACAACTATGGGAGATTGACCCGTACTTAGCTCTGCCCAGAGCAAGAAAAGACAAAAAAACAAAAGTGCATTGGATGGGAATGGAAGACAGAGAGAGAGAGAGAGAGAGAGAGAGAGAGAGTTTTCTAGTAATCTTTTTGTGTGTGTCCTCAAGGAGAAAGAAAGCATACTATATAGGCAGCTCTATATCCCAAAAAAAAAATGAATGATGTTTAATGAGAAATCATTGATATTGAAATCTATTAAAAAAAATTAAGGGAGAATGAGCCATTGGAAATGAATAGGAAGAGCCGTTAGAAATATGCCAACGTGCAAAAGAAGAAACTTGATTTTTTGTACAGCTATACAACAAATCTAACCATATTTGGGTGACCACATGATGTAACAACCTATGTGTTTTTTTTAAAGAAAGTGTTTCTATTGAATAGACGGAGAGATTTACAGTTACATTATCAACCGGGGAAATTGTTCTTCATAATTGATTAATGGTACAATCATGTGGTAAGGAGAAGTTTGAACAAACACTGTTGTTGATAGAGAATTCCACTAGATTGTGAGCGACACTATTTTCTGTCACGACCCGCACCCGCTTTTCGGATACGAAGTGTGTCCAAGTCCAGCCTACGCCGCAGTGTCGGCGGTAGAACGCTGTCTAATAAATACAAGTCACTGAATCTATAATCACGGGGAAAATCTATATCTCATCCACAAAAAATCAAGACACAACCAAGATCAATGAATATCCATGAAAGTAAGCAGTAATGAATATAAACTGAATGTATCCAAGAATCAATGTCACGTCCGGTGGACACAAATCCACTACCAATAGACGAAAAGTAGAGAAAATACATGAAATAACTAACTGAGTACAACCTGCTAATCAAGGCAATCTCAACTGCAAAACTCTGCGGTCTAGTGCTGACTCAACATGCTCGACTGCTCTTGACTCAAACTCGGCTAAACCTAAAGAGATCATCACATCCTCAGAGGACTAGCAAGATACATAAAAACGAGCCTTTCTAATAGTTTTATCATGCATGAAGAAAATCCAGAATAAACAAGTAAAACTAAGTAATGAATAAACACGAATTTGTACACTGACTACACATAAATGAACTACTGAACGAAGACAAGAGAACATGATGTCACGATGTCAACGGATAACCAAATCGAATACTCAAACCCTCTCCCCTGGTGTAGACTCGCAAGTTTGAACAACTACTAACCCTCACCCCTAGTGTGGACTCGCAAGTTAGCTTCAAGAATCACCCTCGCCCCTAATGTGGACTCGCAGGTGTGAACCATATACTACTAACCCTCGCTCCTAATGTAGACTCATAGATTAGCTTAAGACACAGATAACTACTAACCTTCGCCCCTAATGTGGGCTCGCAGGTTAGCTTCAAGATTTAAGACAATGAGGTATAGCAGTTCAGTTTATGACTTCTCGACCCACGACAGACTCAATCAAGGCTCAAATGAATACATCCAATAAGACACAAAGCTAACAGTGAACACGGTCTATATAGCAATGATATAAATATACAAGCAGGATATGAGAGATACATGTCAACAATATAAGAAAAACTGGATAATAATAAAAAGACAGTGCATGTAAATAAAGCTGTAGGAAAGGCAAGGTATACTTGCCTGTGGTCCTGAGCTGTGTTTACTGGCCAAGTGTTGGGTCAAAGTCCAAGTAACCTATATTTATAAATTTCTAATTAACATGTGAAAATAAATTACAATAAATCTTCTAGAGTTAGTGCCAAAATACCCTTATATTTTGGGTTGGATCCCCTCAGCCTACTTTACTTAGACTAATATACATTTGGGTATTCGTTTTTCTATTGCCCCTAAATCATGGTAGCCACTTGCTGTTACCACTACTTGCTTTCTCTAAAAACACACATATTTTCTACCACATGGTACACACCCATTTCCACTATAACTCTACCTTTCTAAATATTGAAAATTTTAAGAATTTTACATTAATTAAATAATTTGGGAATTTTATTATATTTTTAATATATGTGAAGTTATATATATATTTTTTATTTTCAGCCTTGGGCTTAATTCTATTTAAACCTATCATTAGGTTTGGGCCCATCACTGGAAGCCCAAACCAGTGTTTATTAGTCCTAAGAAAGGAATTATTTTTCCATCTCTACTAAACCTTCTCAGCAAATGCAACTTTATTTCAAATTCTATTTATTCTAATGGCCATGGCAAGGCCATGTGCTCTAACCGATTCTGTCAGGGAAATTGAAAATTCTTGCTCTAATTGAGCTTACTTCCCACGCCATCCCCAAATAATCATCTATATAATTCAGAGCAGGCCATTCTCTTCTCTCTATTGTTGAACCACCATTCCTTCTTTCCTTCCAATTTTCCCAGTTCTTGAGAAGTCAGCCATGGGATGGTGGCGACGACGTTCTTCAGCCGCAGCAAGGAGGCGTAACTTTTTGACAACGAGGTTCTCCGGCTAATTTCGAATCGATCGACTCAATAAGTAGCCATTGGTAGCAGAAGTTGTAATTATTTCTTCGATCGAATTTCCTTTTGATCTGTCCTTCTTGTCGTCGAATTTCTATGTAGGATTTTGTATTGATCGAAATTACCAAGAGATTTCGATCAAGGGGAACTCCTGAATTCGACTTGGTGGATCGAGATCAGGAATTTTGGTTTTTACTGGTGAGTTCTTCCATCTCTACTGAACATGTTCATCTCCTGAGTTTGATTAATCAGTCCTTGAATCCTGTTCAATTCAAGTTTTATGTGATTTTGGAGATCGAGTGAGATCTATTTATCAAAAGCAATTCTAGAAATTCCTTCAATAATTGCTTGTCCTCCAATCTTATGTTGAAATGCATCAGGGGTTGTTAACCAATCGGATTAGAAGGGTGGTATCAGGAATTGGATTGTGTCCACACGTTGAAGTGAACCTTTACTCTCCAGGTATGACACAGATCCTTGCAACCTAGAATATACTGCTAATCTTATTCTAATTCGAAGTAGTGTTCCGATCTAGTGATGTAAGTGTGTTGTGTTGTATCCAATTCCATAGGAATCAATTCACATATGACTATACTGCAAGGGGTTTTGTTCTCTAATATTTATGAAGTCTTTGATGTTCTTCATTTCTGATTTTACATAGGAAACTGTCTAGTAGTATCATTCTTGCGAATGAGCTGGTTGTGTCCTGATATTGGACTGAACCATTGTTCAGTAGACCAAGAGAATTCAGGAATTGGTGGACTGAATTAGTCTCAATCCTGTTATGGGACTGAGGTGTATCAGACTGTTGATCTCGATCAATAGTTTATAACAGTGTCATTATGATTTGGAATGGGTTGGAACCCTTTGAATCCTCCTACCCTTGATCAGATTTACTTTGTTATATAGCTATTGATTTTAGTTGCATTCCTCAGTTGAATGTGGAATGAGTTATCATGATAGATCCCAGAGTTTTGGATTAGCTGATATTAATTCCTGTCAAATGAGATGTCTGGATCTGGTGTATACCATTGTTGAGTTGTAGCTGTATATGGTGAGTAGATGCAGGATGAGTTATTAGCTGTGTTTTGAAATAGATGTTGAACTGTCACTTGGTATTTGGGTTGACAGTATTTGGAAACTGAGTTTAGGTTTACTTCATGTTTTGTAACCCTCTTGAGTACAGATTTCATTTCATCTAGGTTACAAGTTTGAGTAGCATGATTAGACTGAATAGGATTTGTTTAGGATTGAACCCTTACACTACCATATGAAGGTGTTTATACATTGAGCTTAGAGAGATTCATCTTCTGTGGGCTGTTTCCTGATTACCAGGAATTGGTTCACAGGTTAGTTCACTCTAGGTAACCAACCTTGAATGTTTAAGCTTGCCTAGGACTGAGGTTGGGCTAGCAGGAAATAGTAAAATATTGTGTTAGCAATGTTAGTTGATTATCTTGTGATATTAGATTGGTTTGCTAGGCTATCATGGAGATGGAGACTATGGTACATGATGTTCTGTTTCTGTTCATCTGTGTTGATTACTGCTCTATCCCAAAACATTCATGTTCAGTCGAGCTTGGGTCACCTTAAGTGATGTTATGTCCTCCCTGTGATGTTCAGTCCCTTTGTTGAGCAGTCATTACCATTTACTGTTTTCACCATGATTATTGACCCTTCCTTTCATTTGATGCACCAGTCCACTTATGGACATTAGTGGCCTTTGAGTTCATTGTTTGGTATGAATATCATTTTGGACAGGTATTGTACCTATAGGTTGGCAATTAAATTGTTAATGTATTGAAGTTAATGCACAGTTGTTATAAACTGTCTCAGTCCACTTTAGGACTGAGTGATACCTAATACAATGTACAAAGGCCTGATACCTTGTACAGTATCCTACCATTACTGCTAAACTGGAATGGGTGATATCTGAATACTTTGGGACTGAGTGATATCTGGATATATAATGTACTTGGGACTGTTTGTTTAAATCCTACTATTGGATCCTGCTATGGACTGTTTATGTCCTGCTATTGGACTGGAATAGACTGAGACATGATCCCTAGGAGATGGAGCATGTAATCCTTCCTATATGTTCAGATATTGGTATATTTTTGCACTACTGCATATTCAGAATAGTTGATTAGGAATATCATGTTTTAGCCAATTTACATCAATCTTATATAATTGAATCCATGTATCTTCAGGATTGATTATGCCAGTCCAGTTCAAAACTGAACTTAAGATGAGAATCCCTGATTACTCCTAAACTGAATATTTTAGTAGATATATCAAATAGGAACAATCATGGTTAGGAGGCATTGAGTAGTATGATTTTGAACTTTAACTAAAGCACAATAGATTGGTGAGCTTGGCTTAAGGTCTATTTGATTATATTCCTTGAATTCTAATAAATAGTTGGTAGCATATAAGTTAAGTAAGGTGTGAATGAAATTAATAATAGTGGCTCCATAAATTAAGTTATGTATAGATAGTATTCTAGTTGCATAAATATAGAGTTTAATAGGTCATATACAGAGATAGGTTAATGAATAAATTATGATTATGTTAAAATGACTTTCTAGATTAGAAACATCTATTTTTGAATTGTTGACTTATCAAATTATAACCATATAACAGGATGATTACCAGCTTTACTACCTTTTCTCGATCACCCGGCGCAAGGCAAGTATACTCCTCGGATTTGTTCATTTCTCATGTCTTGCATGTTCATTCTTGAATCTCCTTGATTGACACGATGTATCACGATATTGTCTGGTTTTATGTTTCATGTATTACTTGCGTCTGGGAGGGGAAATACTATAGATATGTGATCAAACCCTGTTACTACTCATGTGAATAGCTTGGGTCCCGCACCGTGCACGCAGGGCCAAAGCCGTACCATTTCAAGTTCATTGCATCTACCAAAGCCGATCACAATCTAGATGTATTTCATTATTGCACATGTCAGGATTCAGGTTGTATTTCAGGATTCATGGTTGTATTTCATGTTCAGGTTATATTTTATGATTCAGGTTGTACTTCATGTTCAGGCTCTATTTCATGTTCAGGATTCTTACCATGTTTCCTGTTTTACTTTCAGTATTTCATGTTCAGTTTCATGTCTTGTCTCATTTCCTGTAATTTACATATATTTCTGTTTCTTGATTCATAACATGATGTACATGTTCATTTCCTTGGATATACTTAGCTCCGCTCCTGACTAGGATATGTTGCAGGTGAGTTAGAGGCTCTGTGCGACACGTACTATGGCGAGGAGCCAATTGATGCAGGAGAGCTAGCTGGTGCTGCTCTTGACTTAGAGGCTGCAGAAGCCTAGAGCTTACCTTAGTTTTCCATATTATTTTCCTGTATTGAGACTAGTAGACTTTCTGTCATTTCTAGAATGTAATAAATTCTGAGTTGTACTTTACTTTGGGTTGGGACACATTTACAGATGCTGTATTTTTCATACTTGTCTTAATATCTGGTTAGTTTCCTAGATTGGTACAGCTTACTTTGTTGTGTCTAATGACAAAGGCTGGGCGTGTCTGACTCGTGTCCGATTACTATGGCCCTGTTGGGTCGTGACATCCACCCCTTACTATGGCCCTGTTGGGTCAGCCCTTCTCTATACAATAGTAGCTAAATAGACATCCCAGGGCACTATGACTGATCTGCATCAACCATATAATTGATATGGGTTCACCTAGGACTGATGCTATTCTCAGGTTTAACCATGCCCTGTTTGT
Organism: Iris pallida; assembly: GCA_029216955.1. NCBI lineage: Eukaryota > Viridiplantae > Streptophyta > Magnoliopsida > Asparagales > Iridaceae > Iris > Iris pallida. Next base: position 8,870,915 of record JANAVB010018399.1, read on the forward strand.
ATAAATGTACTAACTCTCGTATCCTCTCTAACTGAAAAAAATGTCCTGCTCCCATATTAGTTTGTGAATAACTGAAACACTATTGGCCCCAATGTACCCATGTGAACACTCTAAGAACATACACATAGGTATTAGGACACCCACAAGTCAGTATCAGTAGGTTACAGGAAAATCCCTGTGTTATCATCAATTTGATACCAGAAAGTACATATGTCATTAGCCATGGGATATCAGGAAATCCATCATAGCAGGACGGAATGTACATAACATTCAAATAACAGTCAACTAGGTATAGGACAATATACTTGGACTGAGCTCCTAAGGAAGGGAGTGATACTCATAATTGGCTGAACCATTTTTTTATATGCAGGACAGCACACATGGGAACTGTATGTAAAAAAGTGATATAATATGCAAGGGTTAATCAGAACAAGGTGAGGTATGGACTAACAGTTAAGTGTATATGGACTGAACATGCTCGACTAAACATGAGGATACTATGTAGAATGATCCTAAGTCATGACAAGGACTGATACACCAAGTATCAGCCCCCAAGTCTGATACTACGATATCAAGGGACTGAACTTCACAGGAATGATACCTTTAAAGGTTAGCTAAATGTTAGGATATCAAGGCATAGAACACATATTTGTGAAGGATTTAATTAGAGCAGGTGGACTGAACATGCTGTTTGTAGCAGGGACTTACAGTTGCTCTAAGGGCTGGACAGCAAGTAATTATATAGGGACTGCTACAATTGAATGCAGGACATATAGACATTCGAAAAGAAGAAAGACATAACAATCTCACAGTACATGCATATGGCATTAAGCTATATGGTCATGAGCAATATATCCTACCCGAGTCTATCTCCTAACTAAAGGACTGCCACAAGGAAGAACCTAACATTAGGTAGAACAGGAGGACTATTCATAGGGACCAGGCATCTAAATATTTTATGGATTGAACATCATATTCAGGATTTAACATGGGTATGCAAGGGTTGATAGCTACCAAGATTGAACCTTAGTCACACTCAAACTTGAGACTCACTTTATCTAAGCACTGAATACCTATCCAAATAGGACTGATCTTCAAATCTGAAGGCCTGACACTTATAAAGATAAGCTAAATAAAAGGATAGACTGAGTGGGACTGATCGATTTGGGGGTGGTCCAACTAAACATGGGCAGGAACATTGATATCTGACCCCTAAGAATAGGCTGGACAATACAATTAAAGAATGGACACTAATCAGAACATGGAAGTGAATAAAAAGGATTGATACAACATAGGTGAATACAATTAATAGAGGAACTGATACATTAATGTGGGACTGAATAATATGCCTCTGGTACAAGTCACACTAGGATTGAAATATAGTGAATTGTTTGGACTCTATATCTAAGGTTGGCTCAAGGTAGGACTATCACTAAGCCTAACTACTGATAATCAGTATATCACCTCCTGGATTAATGCAATGGAACCAATAAATTGGGACTGAAGTAAGATGAGTGGACTGAATTTAATAGACAGAAAAAGGACTGCACTTCTAAATGCAAGGCAGAACACCAGGAATAAGGGGACTGTACATCAACACAATATGGTTAACATGTCAAGTTATAATGTAGCCTCATATCAATTATCAAATTCAATATCATGTATAAATTCCCATTTATATTGGTATGTACAGATGTGTAATGGCAGAAGGTAAACATTTGTAACAAGGACTGGACACTTAATAATTCATGAGAACCAAATTTAAGATGTATATGCAGTGTTATGGACAGAACCTTCAAGTCCTAGCATCTGAACTCGATGATTGATACCTGCCTTATATGGGGCTGGTCATGCATTCTAGAGATTCGTACACTTAAACCCACAATACAGGGACATAACATTGGCATGAACAGGGCAGAACAAAGCTAAGTGAATGATAACCTAATGTGGGCTGCTACCTGCCCTGGGTCCTTTCAGGACTTATGACAAAGACCTAAATTTACATTAGATCAAGATGAAAATTAGAGGAATGTATGATCTGGGAGTCGAGGAAGAAGTTTTACCAGTCAAAGGGTTTGGATGCTCTTCTTCTTCACAGCTCTCTGGTGACTCTCGACTGGAAGATGATCTGGGAGAGCGGCCAACTGCTAGGGTTTTGGGAATTAGGGGGTTTGGACGCCCCTGAGTCCTTTATATAAGAGATTAGATAGGATTGATTGAGAGTTTAGATCATACTCAAGGATTTTGAATCACAGCAGGATGAGATCGAATCCATGTTCGATTCTGTTCTGGCCGTTGGGAAGTTTAAATTCGAAGGCTTCAATTTGAGGGCAGCAACAATCCGAATTTACACTCTTCTGTTTGTAATAGACCTTTTGGTAATTATGCACTACGGTCCCTACAAACTTTCCTATTTTCCCTTTGATCCTCTATTGGCATTTATTGTAAAACAAAATATCAACATAACAAATATATCTATGTGGCAAAAAAATAGGTATAAAAATTTAATAAATTCGAAAAATTTGGTCAAGGGGTTGACAACTCTACCCCCCTTAAACAAATTTCATCTTCGAAATTTTAATGAGCCGTGATCCTCTAGAATGAATAGTCTAGAACAAACTGCTATAAAATTATTGCGAACACTCGCAAGTCAAAGTCAAACATAGTGCCTATTAATAATGCTTTTGCTATAATCTTCTGAAAATTTTCGTTGTCTGCTCCTTGTGGTGTCGCTGCATCTTCCGTGATCAAGGCAAAGGCTCGCCCTCCTTCTGCGGTTGGTAGTGGTGGGGCACTTGCGTTCCTCTTCGGACAATTTCGAGACAAGTGTTGGTTGGATCCACAAGTCCAACACAACCCTAATCTGCCGCGACAATTTTCTTGAGTGTGGCATTTCTTCGAGCAATGCTGGCAGGTGGGAACATCCCGAACTTCTGGTGGGGCTGCTTGTGGCTGCTGTTGATGGTGCTTTGCTGAGGTGTTCCCTGGAATTTTGGGATATTTTGCCGGTGTTGATTGGTTGTTGCCTCCTCCTAATGCGTCTCGATTCCTCTTCAGCTTGTGACTCAATTCTTCTTCTACAGCTTGGGCGACTTCTAGAATCTCCTCGTAAGTGGCGGCTCGACTGGTGGCGATGGCTAGATAATCTCGTGAGATAGTCCCTTTTTGAATTGTCGCCCCTTATCTTCAGGGGTGTTGACCAAGTTCTCCGCGAAGCCGCTGAGACGAGAAAACTCCGATATGTACTCGTCGACGGTGTGGTTGCCCTGCTCTAGGTGCTTGAACTGACTCACCAACACCTCTCGTTCTACGTATGGATAGAATTTCTTCTTGAATAGTCGCTTGAACTCCTCCCAAGTCACGTCTGGAGCAGAAAATCGGGGCTCGCTTTGGTACCACGTCCGTACGATGTCAAAAAGCTGTCCACTGGCTGACTCGATCTTCATATCTTCTGGGAATCGGGCCATCTTCAGGTATCGTTCAATGTTCTCCAACCACTCATTAGCGTAGAGAATCCCCTCTGTCCCATGAAACTCACTGGGCCGAAGGTCCATTAAGTTCTTAGAAGTTCCAGGGCGCTGTCACGGAGCATCTCTAATCTGAAGAGCCTCTCTCAAAGTGTCGCGGAACATGTTGGCTTGCTACTGGAAGATTCCAAGGAGTGTGACATTGTCCAGTGCTGGTGGCGAAGGCAGAACATGTGCTGGATACATCGTAGGAGCGGGATACATCGTCGACGGTGGGTGCATGCATGGCAAATGCTGAATACATTGCTGGTACTGGGTGCAAGGCTGGTACTGGATGTAGAACTTATGCTGGTGGTGGGGCAGAATAGGGGCTGGTTGTGGAGTCTGCAGAGGAACTGCGGGGGTGGTAGAATATCGTCTCTATGGTATCTCGAGAGCTGCGGCTGATTGCCCATATGAGTGAGCTGGCCTCCTTGTGTTGGCGGGGTCATGTACGTAAAAAACCCTCATGTAGCTGGTGGAGTGTTCAGTGCAGCGTTGTTCTTGTCTTGAGAGTTCATCTTAACTGTAACAAGAGCAAACACTTTAGCCGTTGAAGAATTTCAAGCAGGATGCGAATCAAGGATTCAATGAAATCAAGGATTAGTGACCAATAATGAGTCAAGACATGTAGATGAGATCCTAAGTGTCTAATCCTATTCGCAGGCTCACGATAGTACAGTGACATAACCGAAGTGATTAACGTTGACCTGCATGGGCCACCAAAAAACTTGCCATGACCCGCATCCGCTTTTCGGATACGAAGCGTGTCCAAGTCCAGCCTACGTCGCAGTGTCGATGATAGAATGCTGTCTAATAAACACAAGTCACTGAATCTATAATCACCGGGAAAATATATATCTCATCCACAAAAAATCAAGATACAACCAAGATCAATGAATATCCATGAAACTAAGCAGTAATAAATATAAAGTGAATGTATCCAAGAATCAATGTCACGTCCGGTGGACACAAATCCACTACCAATAGACGAAAAGTAGAGGAAATACGTGAAATAACTAACTGAGTACAACCTGCTAATCAAGGCGATCTCAACTACAAAACTCCGCGGTCTAGTGCTGACTAAACCTGCTCGACTGCTCCTGACTCAAACTCGGCTAAACCTAAAGAGATCATCAGGTCCTCAGAGGACTAGCAAGATAGATAAAAACGAGCCCTTCTAACAGTTTTATCATGCATGAAGAAAATCCAGAATAAAAAAGTAAAACTAAGCAATGAATAAAACACGAATCTGTACACTGACTATACATAAATAAACTATTGAACGAAGACAAGAGAATACGATGTCACGATGTCAACGGATAACCAAATCGAATACTCAAACCCTCGCCCCTGCTGTGGACTTGTAGGTTTGAACAACTACTAACCCTCGCCCCTAGTGTGGACTCGCAGGTTAGCTTTAAGAATCACCCTTGCCCCCAATGTGGACTCGCAGGTAGTGGACCATATACTACTAACCCTCGCCCCTAATGTAGACTCGCAGGTTAGCTTAAGACACAGATAAATACTAATCTTCGTCCCTAATGTGGACTCACATGTTAGCTTCAAGATTTAAAGACAAAGAGGTATAGCAGTTCAGTTTATGACTTCTCGACCCACGACACGACTCAATCAAGGCTCAAATGAATACATCCAATAAGACACAAAGCAAACTGGGAACACGGTCTATATAGCAATGATACAAATATACAAGCAGGACATGAGAGATATATGTCAACAATATGAGAAAAACTGGATAATAATAAAAAGACAGTGCATGTAAATAATGCTGTAGGAAAGGCAAGGTATACATACATGTGGTCCTGAGCTGTGCATACTGGCCAAGTGCTGGGTCAAAGTCCAAGTAACCTGTATATATAAATTTCTAATTAACATGTGAAAATGAATTACAACAAATCTTCTAGAGTTAGTGCCAAAATACCCTTATACTTTGGGTTGGATCCACTCAGCCTACTTTACTTAGACTAACATACATTTGGGTATCCCTTTTTCCTATTGCCCCAAAATCATGGTAGCCTCTTGCTGCTACCACTACTTGCTTTCTCTAAAAACACACACATATTTTCTACCACATGGTACACACCCATTTCCACCCCTTACTATGGCCCTGTTGGGTCAGCCCCTCTCTATACAGTAGTAGCAAAATAGACATTCCAGGGCACTATGACTGATCTACATCAACCATATAACTGATATGGGTTCACCTAGGACTGATGCTATTCTCAGGTTTGACCATGCCTTGTTTGTATAAATGTACTAACTCTCTTATCCTCTCTAACTGAAAAAAATGCCCTTCTCCCATATCAGTTTTTGAATAACTGAAACACTATTGGCCCCAATGTACCCACGTGAACTCTCTAAGAACATACACATAGGTATTAGGACACCCACAAGTCAGTATCAGCAGGTTACAGGAAAATCCCTGTGTTATCATCAATTTGATACCAGAAAGTACATATGTCATTAGCCATGGGATATCAGGAAATCCATCATAGTAGGACGGAATGTACATAACATTCAAATAGCAGTCAACTAGGTGTAGGACAATATATTTGGACTGAGCTCCTAAGGAAGGGAATGATACTCATAATTGGCTGAACCATCATTCTATATAAGGACAGCACACATGGGAACTGTATGTAAAAAAGTGATCTAATATGCAAGGGTTAATCAGAACAAGGTGAGGTATGGACTAACAGTTAAGCGTATATGGACTGAACATGCTGGACTGAGCATGAGGATACAATGTGGAATGATCCTAAGTCATGACAAGGACTGATACACCAAGTATCAACCCCCAAGTCTGATACTACGATATCAAGGGACTGAACTTCACAGGAATGATACCTTTAAAGGTTAGCTAAATGTTAGGATATCAAGGCATAGAACACACATTTGTGAAGGATTTAATTAGAGCAAGTGGACTGAACATGCTGTTTGTAGCAGGGACTTACAATTGCTCTAAGGGCTGGACAGCAAGTAATTAGATAGGGACTGATACAATTGAATGCAGGACATATAGACATTTGAAAAGAAGAAAGACATAACAATCTCACAGTACATGGATATGGCATTAAGCTATATGGTCATGAGCAATATATCCTACCCGAGTCTATCTCCTAACCAATGGACTGCCACAAGGAAAAACCTAACATTAGGTAGAACATGGGACTATTCATAGGGACCAGGCATCTAAATATTTTATGGATTGAACATCATATGCAGGATTTAACAAGGATATGCAAGGGTTGATAGCTACCAAGATTGAACCTTAGTCACACTCAAACTTGAGACTCACTTTATCTCAGCACTGAACACCTATCCAAATAGGACTAATCTTCAAATTTAAGGCCTGACACTTATGATGATAAGCTAAACAAAAGGATAGACTGAGTGGGACTGATCGATTTGGGGGTGGTCCAACTAAACATGGGTAGCAATATTGATATCTGACCCCTAAGAATAGGCTGGACAATGCAATTAAAGAATGGACACTAATCAGAACAGGGAAGTGAATAAAAAGGATTGATACAACATAGGTGAATACAATTAATAGAGGAACTGATACATTAATGTGGGACTGAATAATATGCCTCTGGTACAAGTCACATTAGGATTGAAATATAGCGAATTGTTTGGACTCTATATCTAAGGTTGGCTCAAGGTAGGACTATCACTAAGCCTAACTACTGATAATCAGTATATCACCTCCTGGATTAATGTAATGTAACCAATAAATTGGGACTGGAGTAAGATGAGTGGACTGAATTTAATAGACAGAAAAAGGACTGCACTTCTAAATGCAAGGCAGAACACCAGTAATAAGGGGACTGTACATCAATACAATATGGTTAACATGTCAAGTCATAATGTAGCCTCATATCAATTATCAAATTCGATATCATGTATAAATTCCCATATATATTGGTATGGACAGATGTGTAATGGCAGTAGGTGTCCCGACCCGCTCACGAATAATCGGACACGAGTCGGACACGCCCAGCCTTCGTCGTTAGACACGACGAAGTAAGCTGTACCAAACTAGGGAAAACTAACCAGATAATCATGAACAAGTATGAAATTACTGCATCTATAAATGTATCCCAAACCTAGAGTAAAGTACAAGTCTCAGAATTTATTACATTCCAGCAGAATAAAAGATAGAGTCTACTAGTCTCAAATACAAGGTAAAAGGTAAAGTGCTAATGGTAAAGCTCTAGGCTTTTGCAGCCTCTAAGTCAAGAGCAACTCCAGCTAACTCTCCTGCATCAGCTGGCTCTCGGCCATAATAAGTGTCGCACAGGGCCTTCAACTCACCTGCAACATATCATATTCGGGAGCGGAGCAAAGTACAGTTCTAGGTAATAAAACATAAACATGACATGAACATAGTACAGGAGTACAGGAAATAAAATACAGGAATGAACATGAAAGTACAGGAAAGTGTTACAGGAAATAAGTACAGGAACTATAGTACATGAATGTAAAGTACAGGAACATGTAAAGTACAGAAAATGTAATGTACAGGAATAAAACTATAATCCTGTAGTACCAGACATGATCAGTGCACAATATCGAAATACATCTGGTCCAAGTGACCGGCTGGGGTGAGAACATGCACAGGAGTACATGAATATGGTACGACTTAGGGCCCGCGTACACGATGCTTGGCCTAAGCTAGGCACATGAGTATAGTAACCGGGATTGGTCACATATCTAGTGTATTTCCCCACCCGATACTAATAAGTACTAGAACAAGAGTACAGGAGTACATGATATCGTGCCATGACGTGTCACAAGAAAGAGTACAAGAATGTGAATGCACAAAACCGTAGAAAATACTTACCTGGCTCTGAAAAAGTACTGGTAATCAAGGAAGCTGGATATCCTCCTGGTTTATAAATTACAAGTTGGCTAAGTTCTATACAAATTCCATTTGATTATTTGCTTAGACATTGCTAACCAACTACCTAACTAGGTTTTGATGTTAATCTAAAAAAATGTATATAACTAGTTATCATAGACTATTTCTAGGTATTTAGAAAGAAATTCACTATTTAATATATTTAAAACTTGACCAAACCATAACTTCCTTTAGCTAGAATTCAAAAATGGAAATCATTTACTATATATAATTTGAACACTCATAAAATCTTATTGAAAATATAGAGTCGATAGTGGAAAAATATTATCTTAAAGTAGCTTATTTAATAACACCTTCAAGTTATGACTATAATCCCCACCCAGCAACCTTGAAACTTAAACATAAGCCCAACCTAAGTAAGGTCAAGTTAAGTGTAGCTCAGTTCACCCATACTTTCCATATACTAAATCCCAGCTGCCGAATTCATTAAGAATTACACTCAGGATTTAGTGCATACAACTGCAAGATAACTTAGTTTTAAAAATAAGAATTTGAATGCTTCCTATACCAGCAAATCCCGATTTCATTGTCACAGTGCAGCCATTCCAAACCAAGCTAATTCAACTAAGTATATGTGCTCAATTTACTACATCAACCACCCCAACACATCTCAAAACAGAACACATACCCACTGTTCAATAAAAAACATCATACACAAATATTATCACACACAATCCTGCAAAACTTAGGAGCTTACAAAATATTTATACAAATAAGTTTAAACCAAACTATAAACTCTCAGCTCAATAGACTTCCCAAAACCCTGCCGATATACAGGCTGATCTTCGATCTACCGTGAAGACTTGACACAGCACCATCGCAACCGGATATGGCATTAAACATAGCTACACGCTGCTGCTCACAGGCATGGCAGAAAGACGAACCCGGACACGAGCCCGACACCACTTGAATTGAACACGAACACACGCTCCCAAAACATGAAAATGCAACACTGGAATTACCAACAATGTAAAATGGATTAACTCAGAAGTGAAGTAGAATTTACCTGTAGAATGCTGTTGACAACCAAGAACACAACAAACTAGACATGAATCCTTCTCCAAAAATAGCCTATGTTAAGAACAGTACGAAGAAATCATATGAATAATTTCAGTTTATTCTCAAAGAAAAATGAAAGGATCACACACTCAACAAGGATCAATTAAGACCTACTTCGACTTGATATCGATTCTCCTCACAGAATTTCTAAATTAAGATTTGATCAAATCTAGAGCTAAAGAAAATAATATCAGCCATGAAAGAAATTATTAGATCGGCTAAACAATTCAAACCCAGCGATCGGCCTATACTTACCGAACCTCAGAATTCAGAAGAAGAACAATTGATTGTTCACCTAGATCCAAAAATCGAAGACAACCCAATTAAATTAGAATTTCCAGAGTCGATCCATATTTCTCTGGATCTAGAAGGAATTTGGAGATCAGAACTCACCAATGGACTCTATCGAGTGTTTGAACAGGTCGATGCCTATGCTTGCTTGAGAACTGGATCAATTGATTCAGATCTAGTCAAGAATTCGACAATCAAAATTTTTTGAAGAATCAAAAGATTTCATTACTGGAAGTGGTCAAATCACCTACGATTGATGCTGAGATGTGGACGATCAATTCGTCGGGATCATCTAGCTGCCGTGAGGGGATAGCTCCATCGTCGAGCTGGAGCGGTGAAATCGCCGGAGTTCTTCGTGGTCGTCGTTGGGCGGAGGAACTCGTCGTCGAGAGGTGGTCGTCGTCGCTGCTCTGGAGACGCACGCCGCGTGCTCAGCTCTAGAGGATGATACAGTTGCTCATCCTTGCTGAAGAGAACCGTCGCCTTCTCGTTTGTCGGAGAAAATGAGCTTGCGCCTCTGCCATCAATTTGGCTAGGGCTCACGAATTGGAAAAATAGGGAAAGAGGAAATGGAGGCGCAGGGCTCTCACGAAAGCCAAGGAAGAGGGAACAGTGAGCAGCAAGTGAAATGCTCTCTCTCTCTTCCTCAAATAACATATATAATGGTTGACATATTTGCAACCAGCGCCTCCCGCTAAGGAACATTTACACTATAGCCCCCCTCCCCCCGCTCTAAGCATATTTACAGAAAACTCCCTTTCCTTTTCATTATTACAAGATCTGCTTAAAAATCAGTTAGAAAATTAAATGGTGGGCCCCAAAGTTTGTTATAACAAACTTTTAAATTTTAAAAAAATAAATCCTGCTCAACTAATTTCCTCCAAAAGTATAAATCACAATATTTATTATTTAAACTAAACTTATTATTAGAAAAATTTAATTCTCTAAAAATAGGAAGGTGGAGTTGCAAATCTCTTTCCCTTAAAAAATTTCGTCCTCGAAATTGGAAGACCCACATAATAATCTCAATTCCTAAAAATATATTCAAACACACGTCATTTATTAAAATAGAATTTTCAAACACAAAAAAAATACAATCAAGCAAACAATCTAGGATAGCGCTCTCGCATCTCGTCCTCGCTCTCCCATGTGGACTCTCCTGGAGAGTGGTGTCTCCACATGACGCGGACAAGTTGAATAGTTTGGTTCCGCAGGCGCTTCTTCCTGCGATCAAGGATCTCTACTGGCTGCTCCTCGTAGGTCAAGCTCGGACCCACCTCTAGCTCTGAATAGTCCACCATATGGCTGGGGTCCGGAATGTAGCGTCGAAGCTGAGACACGTGGAAAACGTCGTGCACTCCCTCCAAGCTAGCTGAAAGCGCTAGTCGATATGCTACCTCGACAATCCGCATAGTCACGTCGAAAGGCCCGATGAATCTCGGACTGAGCTTCCCGCCTTCTGCCAAATCTGATGACGCCTCTAGTCGGTGAGATTTTCAGGAACACTCTATCTCCAACCACGAACTCAAGTGGCCGTCTGCTGCTGTCCGCCCAGTGCTTCTGCCGATCCTGTGCAACTCTGAGACGCTCCCTGATCAATCTGACATTCTTAGCTGAGTCTACCACCATCTCTGGCCCAAGCAAATCCCTCTCGCCAACGTTGTCCTAAGATAAAGGCGTGCGACATCTCCGCCCATATAGCGCCTCAAATAGATTTATCTCGATGCTAGCCTGATAATTATTGCTATAGGAAAACTCCACTAGATGCAAATAATCTTTCCACGAACCGCCAAAATCAAGTGCGCAAACCCGCAGCATGTCCTCTAATGTCTGAATAGTCCTCTCGGACTGTCCGTCCGTCTGTGGATGATAGGCGGTGCTGAACTTCAACTGTGACCCCAAGCTCGGCTGTAGACTCCTCCAGAAGTGTGATGTAAAGCGGCTGTCTCTATCTGAAATGATGCTCACCAGCACCCTGTGAATCCTCACGATCTGACGCATGTAGAGGTCCGTAAGCTTCTCGGTCGACAGCCCTACATTGAAGGGAATGAAATGGGTAGACTTCGTCAGTCTGTCCATGATCACCCAAATAGCGTCCATGCCACTGGGGGTACGAGGTAATCCAGAGACGAAGTCCATGGTGATATGCTCCCACTTCTATTCTGGAATAGGTAAAGGCTGGAGTAGTCCTGCTGGTCTCTGGCGCTCCGCCTTGACTTGCTGGCACATAAGGCATCTGGAAACAAATCTGGCAACCTCTCTCTTTATTCCATACCACCAAACATACTCTCGCAGATCCTTGTATATCTTGGTGGACCCAGGATGAATAGAATACTGCGACTGGTGGGCCTCCTGCATCACTTCCTCCCGTAAGTCCTTGGGCACACACAACTGGTTCCCGTGTCTCAAAGATCTGTCCTCCGCAATAGTGAAGTCGTCGAGCAATCCTGCCTCCGCCTGAGCTCTAAGACATCGGAGTCCCTTATCAAGAAACTGGGTCTCCTTGATCTTCTCTAATAATCGTGACTGTATCTGTATGTGCATCAGTTGTCCTCCTACTCCTGGTAGAACAATCTCAATCCCAAGGCTCTCAAGATCCTCCAGTAGATGCCGATCCATAGTGAGAAACATAGCAACAGGATATCGACTGAGAGCATCTGCTACCATATTCGCCTTCCCAGGGTAGTACTGCAGATTGATGTCAAAGTCCTTCATGAGTTCCAGTCATCTGCGCTGCTTCATATTCAGCTCCTTCTGAGTAAAAACATACTTCAGGCTTTTGTGGTCCGTGAAGATGTCCACTCTCTCTCCATATAAATAGTGCTTCCACAGTTTCAAGGCAAAAATGACTGCTGCAAGATCCAAGTCATGTGTGGGATAATTCATCTCATGGGGCCTCAACTGTCTAAAAGCATAAGCAATGACTCTCTTGTTCTGCTCAAGCACACATCCCAAGCCTTTTCCTGAAGCATCGTTGTAGATGACGAATCCTTCCGATCCAGATGGCAAAGCTAGAACTGGTGCTGTTGTGAGTCTTCTTTTTAATTCTTCAAATACTGACTGGCAGGCGTCGTTCCAAATGAACTCCTCGTCCTTCCTCGTAAGCTTCGTCATAGGCTCCGCTATCCTGGCAAAATCTTTCATAAACTTTCTGTAGTATCCTGCTAGACCCAGGAAACTACGAACCTCTGCTACTGACTTGGGATGTGCCCATGCTTCAACTGCTTCAATCTTCTTGGGATCCATAGAAATCCGCTCTCCAGTCACCACATTCCCTATGAACTCCACTCTGTCCAAGAAAACTAATATTTCGAGAGTTTCCTGTATAGCTTCTCCTTTCGCAGAATCTCCAACACAATCCGCAGGTGGTCCACATGCTCCTCATCGGTCTTCGAATAGATCAAGAAGTCGTTAATAAAGACTACGACAAACTTGTCCAGATACTTATGAAAAACTTTATTCATCAAGTTCATAAACACTGCTGGGGCATTGGTGAGTCCGAGCGGCATCACTAGGAACTCATACTGGCCGTATCGGGTGTTGAAAGCTGTCTTCGGAATATTCTGCTTCCGAACCTTCATCTGATGATATCCCGACCGAAGGTCAGTCTTAGAAAAGACCTTTGCTCCACTAAGCTGATCAAACAGCTCATCAATCCGCGAAAAAGGGTATTTATTCTTGATGGTGATGTTATTGAGTGCACGGTAATCAATACACATCCTCACAGTCCCATCCTTCTTGGGCACGAAGAGTACCGGTGCTCCCCAGGGTGAAGTACTGGACCGAATTGTCACGCCCCAAAACCAGAATACTGGAGAGCGGGGGCAGACATAGCCAGCTACGTATATTGAAGTGCATCCCACCTTGCTATACAGTCACGGCTGTCTAGATACATGAGGGTTTAACTACAAGCCAACAGTCTCTTAAGGTCATGAACAAGCCTAGTGTCTCAATCACAAGCAAGTATTAATAGTTACAAGATGTAAGATCACCAAATATACAATAGTAAGGCGTAACAAACATTACATATTCAGCTGATCATGAAGCTAGTCATTACAAAATATGAGGACTAGCAAGAGTTTAGTCATACATGATCAACCCTAGGATCTGTCAATCATGTTACAGCCCGTAGGCAGACAGTAAGTAAAGGTACAATACGAGCTAAACACGTGTTCGCCGACTAAACGCCTCAAAAAAATATTTTTACAATAAAGTTGGAGAGCCAAAAATAACCCACTCGTTGCCCTGGTTACGCCTGGTGGTCACCATCGGACTGGAAAGTCGATAGATCCTCTGGAGCTGCTCCGGTATCTGGCAATACAAAACCAGCTGGATCAGATCCCAGAAAGAGCAAGTGCCACAAAGGAAGCTTCACTTAGGAACTAAAACCAATAATTAGCACAGAGTATAAATAAGTAGTAAGAACTAGAAATAAGAAAAATATACCAGGATGATATACGACGAGATAACCATGGAACTATTCAGATAACCAGGTTACAACCCGTAAACCAAACAAGGACCGGGGTTGTAACCCTTCATCTGAACGGAGCTTGGTTTCCCACCATTTATCGGCAAGATAACACAAGAAATCAGGTCATGTAACAATCTTTACAGGATCAAGACTAGACTGGTTATGCCTTATCCAACAATCACGGCCAAGCAATAAGTACGACTTGATACTTTAACTAACTAGGATTATCACAAGCCTAGTTACTAGCAAGATGCAGCGAGATTGTTCCACAGTCACAAGCCGTGCAGACCATCCAGGTTACCCAGGTCGAATATTAGGGGTTGAATTCAAGTGGGTACATCGTCCAGAAAATGCATGTACCCTTAAGTAGCTTGGAGAGTGCAACACATGACAGTGTGCTGGAAACGTGCCCTACTCGTCGGCAGGCTACAGATCCACAAGCGCGCCCAGGTAACGGGATTGCCTATAGCTGAGAAATCTCTTCATGACTACTATGTTATTCTAGTTGTTAGCCTTAGTCCATTTCAATAGGTTCCCCTGACCATGGTACTCAGGAGTCCCATCCTAAACATGATGCAAGACAAGACTGGTTCATTTGTACAAGCACAATCACCCACGGTGTCCAAGTTATTCGTACTTGTCATGTCAGGCTAGCCGTCGCAACAGCATATCAAGGTATATCATGTCAGGTTTACTTATCAGGAGTGTGCCACGATGGACCACTATCATGTCATGTTACATGTCAAGAGTGCACCCCTACGGGTTACTGTCGTGTTCAGGGAACATGTACAGGATAACATAGTACAGGCATTCTATCAAGAGACCCAAGTACACTGAGGGCCACAAGATATGTGCCTAATTAATAATAATTAAATCATAAAATACAAGTCTACGAAAGAGCCATGCGGCTCGGGCATATGCGGCCAGGAGTGATCTCATACGACTGGAGAGGGAGCAGCCCATGCTGTTGGAGAGAACCGAGCATATGCGGCTAGAAAAGGAGCAACGCCATGCGGCTGGAGGAAATGGGGGCCTATGCGGCTGCGGGAGAGCCGAGTCCCATGCGGCCATAGAGAGAAGTCCATGCGGCTCGGAAGAGACTCGGTCTTATGCGGCCAAGAAAAGTAGGCTTATGCGGCTGGAGATGCTGGTGTTCATGCGGCTGAGATCCAAGGGCAGCTTATGCGGCTACGAAATAGTCAAGCATATGCGGCTGCGGGTATTTATGTTCATGCGGCTGGATTATGCCAATGCCATATGCGGCTGCGGGTATAATCAAGCTCATGCAGCTGCAGATGATCGGGTTCATGCGGCTGGAAGAATCAAGTTCATGCGGCTGAATGCCATGCTGCCTTATGCGGCTAAGATTGTCATTATTGCTCTGCGACTGAGATGAAGGAATTTATGCGGCAGAAAAGAATGGAAGTTCATGCGGCTACTAAAAAGGAGTCTCATGCGGCTGACAAGGAGCCCATGGTCTATGCGGCTGAGAAAGCTTGCCGCATGGAAGTCCATACGGTCAAGTACAGCCATGTGGCCGGGAAAGGCTTATGCGGCCATGAACTGCCATGCGGCTGCACTGTTCTTCTTCTCTACTGAATCCGAGAAGAAGAGTCATGGACTCTCCTTCAAAGCCTCATAAATCCTTCATCCCAAGTCTAAATCCAGACTTCCTTAGGTCAAAATGGGGCAGAATAAAATTCTCTATAACATGGAACCATCAAAACTTGATAATAACAAGATTAAGTAGATCAAAACCCAAGAAATCCGAGAATACAATTAAACTTAGATCTACAAAAATTTAGCCATGGAAATTGAAAATGCCAAAGACTAAAGAGTCTTAGAATGTTGCAAGAAAGAAAATGGAACAATAAATCTTGAGTTCCTCCATGAAGTATGATGTACTTGCCTAAGCTCTCCCTCTCTCTCAGGTAGGTAAGGAGTAATGGTGGGAAAGACGAAGAGTAAATGAGGAGAGAGAAAAGAAAGAGGTTAATAAATGGTGATGGTGGTGGTAGGTAGGGGTTTTCCCTTGATCCATGATGAACCAAAGCCACCCAAACCGAACCAAGCCAAACCAAACCAAGATGAACCAAGCAATGAAATACCCAATAAACCAAGCAATGAGACATGCAATACAAGATAAAATACATACACGTATTCTAAAATACGTAATATGAACTATAGGCATTACAACTCTACCCACCTTAAAAGAATTCCTTTCTCAAAATTTAATTAAGAGGCTAGAGGGACAAGGACAAGCTATATTAATCACACACAAGCTATACAAGGCAATCAATCAATCAATCAATCACGCAAGCAAGGAATCGAAGGCATGAGGCATAAGGAAGATATTATACCTCACGAGTCAAACAGGTCAGGATATCGCGATCGGATATCATCCTCACGCTCCCATGTTGACTCACCCAAAGAGTGATGACCCCAAGCAACTCGGACTAACTTGATAGTCTTGTTCTTGAGTGTCTTCTCTCTTTGGTCCAATATAGACATGGGCCTCTCCTTATATGAAAGGTTGGTGCCAACAACCAATTCCGAATGATCCAAGATGTGGCTCGGGTCCGGGATATACCGTCATAGTTGGGATACATGGAAGACATCATGCACCTCTATTAGCGACGGCGGAAGAGCGAGGCGATATGATACATCACCTACTCGCTCCAGAATATCAAACGACCCTATATACCTAGGACTAAGCTTTTCCCGTACGCCGAAACGAATGATGCCACGGTTAGGCAAAATCCTCAGGAATACATGGTCGCCGACCGAAAACTCAAGAGGGCACCGATAAGAATCGACCCAATGGCGCTGACGATCTTGGGCAACTCGAAGGTGATCCCTGACTCTTCTGACCACTTTAATTGTCTGGACAATCATTTCGGGACCGAGCATCTGCCTCTCTCCAATATTATTCCAGGCTAGTGAGGATCTGCACTTCCTGCCATACAGTGCCTGGAACGGTGCCATCTGGATACGGGCCTAGAAGCTGTTATTGTACGAGAACTCCACCAGGTGCAGGTGATCTTCCCACGAACCACCGAAGTTGAGTGTACAGGATCGCAACATATCTTCAAGAGTCTGGATCGTACATTCTGACTGACCATCTGTCTACGGGTGGTAAGCTGAACTGAACTGGGAGTGAGTTCCCAAACTCTCTTACTGGCTACGCCAAAAGTATGATATAAATCTTGAATCTTGGTCTGAGGTGATAATGACTGGAACACCGTGAAGCCTGACGATCTGCTTGAGGTACATCTCTGCTAGTTGAGCCGTCGACTGGCCGACTCTGAACAGAACGAAGTAAGCCACCTTCGTGAGCCTGTCAACTATAACCCAAATAGCATCTCGACCAGCTGGGGATCTAGGTAATCCAGTCACGAAATCCATGGTTATATGCTCCCACTTCCATTCTAGAATCGGCAAGGGCTGAAGAAGTCCAGCTGGCCTTTGTTGTTAAGCTTTAACTTGTTGGCAAATCAAACACCGAGAGACAAACCGGGCTATCTCCCTCTTCATACTATTCCACCAAAAGTGCTGACGGATATCTCGGTACATCTTCGTGCCACCGGGATGAATGGAATACTGAGAACTGTGAGCTTCTGCCATGATCTCCTGTCTGATATCTCTACCGGGTACATAAAGATGCTTACCATGCCGAAGTGTACCATCCCCGTGGATGTATAACTCTGGTATTTGTCCTACCTCACACTCTGCTCTGAGTCGCTGAAGCTTCGAACCTGCTGACTACGCCATCCGGATCCTCTCGACTATGGTGGACTGAACCAGCATACTGGCCATCAATACAACACTGGAAGGGAGAACAACTTCTATACCCATCTTCTGAAGATCTGCTAACAACTCTAGTTGCGTTGTTAGAAATAAACTCTGGCTCTCCTACTCAATGCATCTGCTATGACGTTGGCCTTCCCAGGATGATACTGCAGGTTGACATCATAATCCATAAGAAGCTCCAGCCATCTCCTCTGACGCATGTTAAGATCCTTCTGGGTGAAAACATACTTCAGGCTCTTATGGTCGGTGAAAATCTCTACCCTATCTCCGTACAAGTAGTGCCTCTACAACTTAAGTGCAAACACTACTGCTGCCAGCTCCAAGTCATGGGTTGGGTAACTCCTCTCATGATCATGAAGTTATCGTGACGCTTAAGCTATTACCTTCCCATGCTGTATTAAAACACATCCTAAACCTCTGCCTGAAGCATCACAATACACTGAAAATCCTCCGGTCCCATCTGGAAGCGTGAGAATAGGTGCCGTCATCAAGCCTCACTTCAACTTCTCAAAAGAATCCTGGCACTCTGCTATCCAAACAAACTGCACTTCCTTGTAAGTTAACTGGGTCAATGGTGTTGAAATCTGAGCAAATTTCAAAATAAATTGTCGGTAGTAGCCGGCCAAACCAAGGAAACTGTGAACTTCTACAACTGTGCTGGGTACTGGCCACGACTCAATAGCCACGATCTTCTGGGGATCCACTTCTACTCCTCCTCTGGTGATGATATGACCCAAGTAGGAAATGAGATCGAGCCAGAACTCGTATTTACTGAACTTGGCATACAACTGATGCTCCCTGAGAATCTGAAGAACCACTCGGAGATGCTGCTCATGCTTCGCTACACTCTTGCTGTAGACCAAGATGTCGTCTAGGAACACAATCATGAACTGATCCAAGTAGGGCATAAAAATATGATTCATGAGGTCCATGAATACTGTCGGCGCATTGGTTGCTCCAAATGGCATAACAAGGAACTTCCAATGCCCATACCGGGATCTAAAAGCTGTCTTCGGGATGTCCTGCTCTCTGACTCTGATCTGATGATATCCTGAGCGTAAGTCGATCTTCGAGAATACTGCTGGCCCCTTGAGTTGGTCAAACAAGTCATCTATCCTCGGAAGAGGGTATCTGTTCTTGATTGTCACTGAGTACAACGTACGATAATCTACACATAACCTGGACGTACCATCCTTCTTTTTTATAAGAAGCATCGGGGCTCCCCAAGGCGATCCACTAACATGAATGAATCCCTTGGTTCTAAGTTCTTCAATCATCTTGTACAATATCTTCCGCTCTGACGGCGCCATCCTGTAGACTCTTTCTAATACTGGAGCTGTCCCGGGAACCAAGTCTATGGTGAACTAGATCTCCTGCTCTGGCAGCATCCCTGGAAGCCCTTCAGGGAAAACATCCGGAAACTCCTCGACTATCCGGGGTAACTGCACTGCTGCTACTGCCATCCGCAGTACTGGAGGAGTAGGTTCAACTTTGCCTCGGGAAAAGAAAAACTATGGCTCACCTGGAATGCTAAAAACAACCCTGCCAATGTGGCAGTCTATTCTAGCATACTGGTTCCTCAACCAATCCATCCCTAAGACCACATCATAATCGGCCATCGGAAAATCTATCAATCTAGCAAGGAACTCTCTACCGCTAACTACGATCCAACACGAAGAAAAAACTCTATCTACTCCCACAAGTCTGCTACCAGTAAGTATATTGAGCATTACTGATAATGACTCGGGCTCCAGTTAAATTCGTGTCGCGAATCGTACAGACATAAATGAATACGATGCACCAGAATCAAATAAAGCTGAAACTGGAAAGGACTTGACGAGAATAGTACCTACCACTACCTCTCATGTTGCCAATCCTTCCTCTGCGGTCATCCCCATAGCCTGACCATGCCCTCGGGGTGCTGGCCTCCTCTGCTGAAATCCTCGTTGTCTGCTATGACTCAGGGTTTGGGCTTGTGCATACTGCTGGGGGTGTTGTTACTGGAATGCCTGGGACTAAGGCGACAAGGGCCTCTGAGGCTGATACTGCTGCTGCTGGACTGGTGCTGGTCCTCTCACCGAAGGACTAGAAAGGTGGAACGATGATGAACTACCCCTATTCGGGCAGGATCCAACCTTATGATCTGCTGCTCCACAAGCCAGGCATAATCTCTGCGCCCTGCGACATTCTGCTACCACATATCCTGGCTTTCCACAATGCGAACATCCTACTACAGAAGAGTGCTTCTGCTTCTGCTGCTGAGGGTACGTCGAGGCTGAAGGTTGAACCGACGTTACTGAGGTCGTCCGCCTCGGAGCTCCAATGGTCAAAGCCCGAACTGTCGGGGCTGATGCTGTAGACTGATTCATCTGGCCGTGAGATCTCTTCCGAACTCCGGCCCTATCCACGATCTCTAGGAGGTATACTCATGCCTTCTAGCTGCTCTCAAGACTGCATCAAAAGTCTGATGCTCAAACTATTTTACTGCCAATAAAATCTCGAGATGGAGACCCTGCTGGAACCGCTGGGCTCTATCGAACTCGGTCGCTACCAAGGTGGGAGCAAACCGACTGAGCCTGAAAAACTCAGTCGTATATACGTCGACCGTCCTGTCCATCTGCTTCAGATTGTTGAACCTCGTCTGTAGATCGTATCGAGCTACAGCATCAAAATACTTGGTCTGGAATCTCTTCCTGAATACTGTCCATGCAATGGGTGCCACTAATCTAATGGCCTGTGCCGTCCACCAGCTGCGGGCAAGATCCAATAACTGCGGGCGCACTACGGCCACCTTCTCGTTCTCTGGAGTCCTGGCTGCTTCTAGAATTATAGCTTCCCTTCCCAAAAATTTGAAATTTTTTTTTATTTTTTTATTTGATTTAAATAAGATTTTTATTATTTTATAATTGAATATTTAGTTAATTATTACGGTAGATAATTTTTGCCATGGTTTAGATTTGGAGTACAAGGTGACTAGCAACCATGGCACGAATAGTGCAGTGGTGTGCTTTGACTAGTGTTTAGCCATGGTAGGGAAAGTCCGAGCCATAGTGATGTCCTAACTAGGAAAACCAGGATGAGTTGCGAGTTAATCCCTATAAATGATTTAATTAGTCATTTATTAATATCTTGACTTTTAGAAAATTCGGTTATATCAAACTAGTCCGAACCAAGCCCATGAGGTGTTGCAGTGTGACCAAAGACGTCAGTGTAGACGCATATTGTATTGGTATTTTATCTTGGTAATTTTGGAGACAATTCTAGGAACAATTGCTATATATAATATATTATATGTGCTTGTTATTAGAAATAATATTTTATTTAATGATATAGTAAATATTTCTCCTTAACAAATATGTTAGATTTTATGGAAATTATCTAGGTTATATATAAATAGATAAGTGTTTCAATGTTCTCGGGCATAACTAACGGACAAACTTAGAGGTGGAAAACATCGGAGGATCTGGTATATAGATTAGACCAAGGGAATCAGTTGCAGGGTAGGCCAGTGTTGAGTGCTCCATTTTTTGTTCGTGATCTAGTTGTGGTTAGGATAGACATTTGAATATTGTTTTCTTGGCAAGTGTTGTATCATAGGGGTTGTAAGGGTCACCAGACATCCTTATTGGCTCTTTTTGAGAGATTTGGGAGTTTGTATCCATCTTAAGCTTTTTAGAGGTTATCCCGTATTTCTTGGGAGAACTAATTTTTAATCTCCATTGGTAACTAATATATTTCTTCTCGAGCACTTTGTTGGTTCCTTTCACATATAGGGATGATGATTACCTAATCTCATTATTATTTGTGAACAATCAGGTTATATAAAAGATATCTTATGGACTATTTTGTACTAGGATTTAACTAAAACTGATCTCAGACCTTGATATGTAATTGGTAGATCCAAAGCTTCTTATAGCAGACCGTAAGCTGCATTATTCTTCTGACAGCCTTCTTATAGCAGTAGCAAATCGGCCCAGCCCCCACATGCCCCAGCCAAACAACCCCATACCAGTCTCAGCTCGGGCCCAACCCATTACTTCCCAAACAGACCCGAGCGCGCGTATATTACGCAACAGAGCCGAACTGGGAGGGAGGAATCGAAACAAAACCATTGCAAACAAAACCCAAAAAATCAGTCCTCACGCCGACTCGCCATGACCCCCAGCCATCTCGGGCGGCGCCCTCACGGCCGCGCGCAGCCGTGCGAGCGGCGGAGTCGGCCAGCGAAGTCGACACAGCGCCGCGCGCGGATCCAGAACGGTACGACAGCCGTCTCGCTGATCCAAACTTCGCGGCATGTTATCGGCTTCCACGGTTGATGGTTCGTCGAACCGATCATGCAGGTATGAGCACCACCCTTAGGACTGTAACTCCCATCAAGTGGTTTTAATTTAGATAACCTATATTGCCCGGGAAGTCGACTCGAAGTCGCCGAAAAATCTGTCCCAAACAGGACTAGAAAACCAGTCCAACGACTCTAGTTCGCAGCCAATTTTCTTCCCAAACCATGTACGATTTTGAAAATCTAATTGAAGACACTTTTAGACAACATGTAGGGCATCATAACCTTTCTCGTAGATTCGGATTTCACTAAGTAGATGAGAAGATATTCGTTTCTAAAATTCAACAAAAATCTGTTTTAAAAACATTAAAACTCATCCACACGACGTGCGTCCCGCCAATTCCGGGCGACGTGGTCGTGCATCGTCAGCATCGAAAGCTGCGTAACGGCTTCGTGGTCGTATGGGCTTTGACGGAATTCAAATTGGTCGCGTGTGCGCGACGAATTTGATACGTATCCGTCGAAATTCATCGTATCGTACACGTTGTAAATTCTCCAATTACTTTGTGCACGCTCGTCAGATCAAGACGAAACTTGTGCCAACAGGACCGTATCGTTCTTCTGGTCCTGTATGCCAAGTTTGGTCCAATTCTGAGACAGTTGAATCCGACGTCGTTTTGCGGGCCCTACGGTCCCACTCAACGGACGATTTTGTGCACGGTCCGCCGGAATCCAACTCTGGACATACGGTTGGATTCGTATCGGAAAACTGGATCCGTAGACATATAGTTTGATGACTTTAGAGACTGTTGACTCTGGCACGCTTTTTGGTGCAAAGCGGGTCCAACGGCGGACATCGTTTTTGCCCGAAATTATCGTTTTGCTCCTGTGTCCAGAATTGGACTTAAGGACAGGCAATCCTAGCTAATTTGACTATTCTGAGAATGTTAGTACTGTTCATTTCAGCATCCGGAGACTTCTACATGTGTTGACTGATTGTGGCTCATTAAGTGGTATAGTGTTACTGGTTTCTCCAGCTAAGGACCTCAGGCAAGTGCACTTTCTGATTGCTTTTCAATTCATAGTAGTCTTTCCATTTCATGTATATACGTATGCTATCTTGCTTGTTGATACATTGTTACACGAATTAGTGTCATGGATCTCTACATACATTAATTCTTGATTGTCGTGTTTTCGTGTTTCATGACTTGTTAGAGTCCATGAGTAGTAGTCGGGAGGAGAAATATCTTAGTAGACATGTGGACTACCCAGAACTATCTTTCGTGTCTTTTATGGAAAATAACAGCTGCACACGACATGTGCAGGGTGCTGGATTTACCCCTAGCCGTTCACATGTCAAAACTGATATTTCAAATCACATAGATAGTTGTATTTTATTTGTTTTTCTTGTCTACTTCACCGCTTGCCATGTCATCAGTTACTTTCTAGTTTTTATCTCCCATATGTTATTTTCATGTCTTGTTAATTCTATTGTGTTTTCGCATTGCCGTCGATTTGTGTGCTTGTTCCAATCCTGACTGGATAACCAACATTTTTCAGGTTTAGCCGCGATCACTCTTAGCACTGGGAGAACTTGGGTATGCTGAAGACAACCTAGAAATAGAAAGCATTGTATCAATTTCATTAATTGTAAAATCCTGTATTTTCTTTAATTGTAAATGTTGTAATAAATTTAGAGATGTGAATGAGCAGCAATTGTGATATTTGAGCATTATTTCTTGCGGGCTTGACAGCGTTCTACCGTCGACTCTGCGACGTAGGCTGGCTTGGACACGTCTCGTATCCGAAAATCGGGTGCGGGTCGTGACAAGAATCACCTCTGTGTCTTGAATTCACGCATCTGCGACGATAGCATCTTCGCTACCATCAAAGAATGGAGGGTTCAAGCGCTTGAAGCTGTTGGCCGCGTTGTTACCCTGATGACCTCCTCTGGTCAGAGCATCTGTCATCGTCTGGTGCAAGGCATCTTCTCGACGATCTTGGAAAGCTAACAAGGTCCTGATGAGACCCACCAAAGTGCCATCATCAGGCTCTACAGGCTGAACGGGCCGAACTGGTGGCTCTCCTCCAGTAGGCACGACTCTGGAGGCCACTCCTGAATGTTGGGCTTGATCTCCAGGTTGCTGCTGGTCCACTGGAGGTGCTCCGTCTCGCTGATCGGCAGGGCCAGGTACAATATCGCTGAAGAAGACGACATAGGGAACAATAAGGAAGGACCAGGATAGATCAAAGATACAAGCATGCAATCAAGACAAGAATTTTTAGGGATTCAGAGGATACGAACAGAGATCAAGGGCGAGTACTGATTGAGACATCTATTCGGTAAACCCTCACATATCTTGATTTACAAGACCTGCATGGGCCACCACTTAAACCATGTCACGCCCAGAACCAGAATACTGGAGAGCAGGGGCAGACATAGCCAGCTACGTATATTGAAGTGCATCCCACCTCGCTATACGGTCACGGGTGTCTAGATACATGAGGGTTTAACTACAAGCCAACAGTCTCTTAAGGTCATGAACAAGCCTAGTGTCTCAATCACAAGCAAGTATTAATAGTTACAAGATGTAAGATCACCAAATATACAATAGTAAGGTGTCCTAAATATTATATATTGAGCTGATCATGAAGCTAGTCATTACAAAATGTGAGGAACTAGCAAGTGTTTAGTCATACATGATCAACCTTAGGATCTGTCAATCATGTTACAGCCCGTAGGCAGACAGTAAGTAAAGGTGCAATATGAGCTAAACACGTGCTCGCTGGCTAAATGCCTCAAAAGAATATTTTTACAATGAAGTGGGAGAGCCAAAAATAACCCACTCGTTGCCCAGGTTACACCTGGTGGTCACCATCGGGCTGGAAAGTCGGTAGATCCTCTGGAGATGCTCCGGTATCTGGCCTTATAAAAACAGCTGGGTCAGATCCCAGAAAGAGCAAGTGCCACAAAAAAAGCTTCACTTAGGAAATAAAACCAGCAATTAGCACAGAGTATAAATAAGTAGTAAGAACTAGAAATAAGGAAGACATATCAGGATGATATACGACGAGATAACCATGGAACTATTCAGATAACCAGGTTACAACCCGTAAACCAAACAAGGATCGGGGTTGTAACCCTTCATCTGAACGGAGCTTGGTTTTCTACCATTTATCGGCAAGAGAACCCAAGAAATCAGGTCATGTAACAATATTGTATAGGATCAAGACAAGACTAGACTGGTTATGCCTCATCCAACAATCACGACCAAGCAATAAGTACGGCTTGATACTTTAACTAACTAGGATTATCACAGGCCTAGTTACTAGCAAGATGCAGCAAGATTGTTCCACAGCCATAAGCCCTGCAGACCATCCAGGTTACCCATGTCGAATATTAGGGGTTGAATTCAAGTGGGCACATCGTCCAGGAAACACATGTACCCTTAAGTAGCTTGGAGGGTGCAACACATGACAGTGTGCTGGAAATGTGCCCTACTCGTCGGCTGGCTACAGATCCACAAGCGCGCCCAGGTAACAGGATTGCCTGTAGCTAGGAAATCTCTTCATGACTACTATGTTATTCTAGTTATTAGCCTTAGTCCATTTCATTAGGTTTCCCTGACCGTGGTACTCAGGAGACCCATCCTAAACATGATGCAAGACAAGACTGGTTCATTTGTACAAGCACAATCACCCACGGTGTCCAAGTTATTCGTACTTGTCATGTCAGGCTAGCTGTCGCAACAACATATCAAGATATATCATGTCAGGTTTACTTGTCAGGAGTGCGCCACGGCGGGCCACTATCATGTCATGTTACTTGTCAAGAGTGCACCCCTACAGGTCACTATCGTATTCAGGGAACATGTGCAGGATAACATAGTACAAGCATTCCATCAAGAGACCCAAGAACACTGAGGGCCACAAGATATAGGCCTAATTAATAACAACTAAATCATAAAATACAAGGCTACGGAAGACCCATGTGGCTTGGGCATATGCGGCCAGGAGTGATCTCATGCGACTGGGAAGGGAACAGCCCATGCGGCTGGAGAGAACCGAGCATATGCGGCTAGAAAAGAAGAAACGTCATGCGGCTGGAGTAAATGGGGGCCTATACGGCTGCGGGGGAGCCGAGTCCCATGCGGCCAGGGAGAGAAGTCCACGCGGCTCGGAAGAGACTCGGTCTTATGCGGCCAGAAAAAGTAGGCTTATGCGGCTGGAGATGCTGGTATTCATGCGGCTGAGATCCAAGGGCAGCTTATGCGGCTGCGAAACAGTCAAGCATATGCGGCTGTGGGTATTTAAGTTCATGCGGCTGGATTATGCCAAGGTCATATGCGGCTGCGGGTATAATCAAGCTCATGGGGCTGCGGATGATCGGGTTCATGCGGATGGAAGAACCAAGTTCATGCGGCTGAATGCCATGCTGCCTTATGCGGCTAAGATTGTCATTATTGCTCTGCGACTAAGATGAAGGAATTTATGCGACAGAAAAGAACGGATGTTCATAGCGGCTATTAAAAAGGAGTCTCATGCGGCTGGCAAGGAGCCCATGGTCTATGCGACTGAGAAAGCTTGCCGCATGGAAGTCCATGCGGTCAAGTACAGCCATGCGGCCGAGAAATGCTTATGTGGCCAGAACTGCCATGCGGCTGCACTGTTCTTCTTCTCCACTGAATCCGAGAAGAAGAGTCATGGACTCTCTCCTTCAAAGCTTCATAAATCCTTCATCCCAAGTCTAAATCCAGACTTTCTTAGGTCAAAATAGGGCAGAATGAAATTCTCTACAACATGGAACCATCAAAACTTGATAATAACAAGATTAAGTAGATCAAAAACCAAGAAATCTGAGAATACAATTAAACTTAGATCTACAAGAAATTAGCCAAGGAAATTGAAAATGCCAAGCACTAAAGAGTCTTAGAATGTTGCAAGAAAGAAAATAGAACAATAAATCTTGAGTTCCTCCATGCAGCAAGATGCACTTTCCTAAGCTCTCCCTCTCTTTCTCAGGTAGGTGAGGAGTAATGGTGGGGAAAAAGAAGAGTAAATGAGGAGAGAGAAAGGAGAGAGGTTAATAAATGGTGATGATGGTGGTAGGTAGGGGTTTTCCCTTGGTCCATGATGAACCAAAGCCACCCAAACCGAACCAAGCCAAACCAAACCAAGATGAACCAAGCAATAAAATACCCAATAAACCAAGCAAGAAGACATATAATACAAGATAAAATACGTACACGTTCCAAAAATATGTAATACGAACTATAGGCATTACACGAATAAAACTGTTGCCCTCCAGCTCATCAATCTGGGCCTCCAACTCTGCAGCTTCCTTCGGGTTGATCTTGTAACAATGCTGGGACTTTGGCGCTGATCCAGGCAATAGGTCGATGTTGAACTCCATATCTCAATCTGGCAGCAATCCTAGCAGCTCCTCGAGGAAGACGTCGAGAAACTCCGTGATAAGTGGATGTGGCAACTCTTGGTCTTCTGCAACAGCTCCGAAGTAGACTCCCGCTGGCCTCTTTGCAACTCGTCTGCTGATCTCGAACGGTGGAACTCCTGGCGGGCTGAAGATCACCTTCCCCTCATAGCAGTTTATTACGGCAAACTGCTCACTCATCCAGTCGATGCCGAGGACTATATCAAATTCGAACAATGGCATCACTAGAAGACGAGCCCTAATCTCCCTCCCAGCAATAGTGATAGGGCAATCCACCATCTCACTGACTAGCACTACCCCTCCTCCTATCATAATCAGATAGTTCCTCCTAGTGGGCTTGGATATGAAGCTGTGTCTATGCAGAAACTCATATGATACGAAGCTATGGGTGGCTCCAGAATCAAACAATACAATGGAAGGGAAAGAATACAAAAGTATAGAACCTGTGATCATATCGGGCACCTCCTCGTCCTCCTCAACTGCAGCCATGACGTAAGCATGTCCCTGCTGTGGTGCTTCCCTCTGCTGATGCTGTGCAAACTGCTGCTACTGAGTGGGTAAAGTTGATCCTCTCTGTGGTACAACTGGTAGAGCTCTGGGTGGTGCAGGTGGTGGTCCTCCAGCTCCTCTAGGTCCTCCAGTCAGTCTAGCTACAGCTTGTGGGCAATCCTTCATCTGGTGTGCGTCTGATCCGCAGAATAAGCAGAGTCCGAGCCTCTTACGGCACTCGACAAAGCGGTGTCCCGGCCGGTAACAGAATGTGCAAGTAACTGCCTGCTGATATCTCTAATACTGATGTGCAGGAGCTCTGGCTGGTCGGTGATGCTACTGTGCCAGCTGATGTAGCCTTGCCTGAATCTGAGTTTGGACCCTCTTCGTTGGTGCCTGGAAACTGCTGCTGCCCATGTCCCGATCCCTCTTCAGCTTCGGATTTGCCTTCTTCTCTACAGCCTGATCAATCTTGAGGATGCTCGCATAGGTCTTCGTCTGACTAATTGCCATCGCGTGTCGCAGCTTCCTGGTGAGATCCTTCTTGAATCTCTAAGCTTTGTCCTCTGGTGCTCTGACTAGGTTCTCCGTGAACCTGCTAAGCCTAGTAAACTCTGAAGTGTACTGCACAACCGTCATCGTCCCCTGCTGCAGCGTCTCGAACTTCATCCTCGGCTCATCCCGCTCCATCTCTAGGAAAAACTTCTCCTTGAACAGAGTTTTGAAATCTGCCCAAGACACCTAGGGCTCCGTCAACTAGGGCTCCTCCCGATACCAAGCTCTGGCCAAGTTGAAGAGTCGCATGCTAGCCACCTCCACGTTCAGATTATCTGGGATCTGTGCCATCTTCAAGGTCCTTTCCTCATTCTCCAGCCACTCACTCATCCGCATAGATGATCCCCTCGTTGCCCCAGAAGTCCATCGGACGGAGGTCCTGGTACTCCTTGGCCGTCCCTGGTCTCGGTGCTGCTAGAGCTGCACGTGCTGCTGGAGCTGGTGCTGTCGGCTCTCTGGTCCTAAGTACGTCGATGACGATCGCTCTGAACTGTACGGCCTGCTGACTCTGAGCCTCTCTGAACTGGGCAGCCTGGTGATTTTGGGCCTCCAAAACCTGCTGGAACATTGCCATCACCTGAGCACCGTCAAAAATCATCGTCGAGGGTAGCAACGGAAAGATCAGACGCGATGGTGGAAGCTGATCTGCTGGAACGTCCGGTGCAGCCTGCTGATCCGAACTGCCTGCGACTCCGGGCTGATCCGCGGTCTTCCTCGTAGTGACCATCCTGTAATGGAAATAAAACTTCATGATTGATAAAAACCTAATCTACCAGAAAAATGTAAATGTTTTATAATAACCATATATACCCGATGTACCCGATTTTCTATGCTGTGATTCAAGTTTCCCTAGTTTAAATCAAGTCCCCCAATAGTACTATAATACCTAGGTACTATTAGGATAGACCTGCATGGGCCACCACTAAAAACATGTCACGATCCTGCTCCCGAATAATCGGAAACGAGTCGGACATGCCCAGCCTTCGTCGTTAGATACGACGAAGTAAGCTATACCAAACTAGGGAAATCTAACCGGATAATCATGAACAAGTATGAAATCACAGCATCTATAAATGTATCCCAAACCCAGAGTAAAGTACAAGTCTCAGAATTTATTACATTCCAGCAGAATAAGAGATATAGTCTACTAGTCTCAAATACAAGGTAAAAGGTAAAGTGCTAATGGTAAAGCTCTAGGCTTCTGCAGCCTTTAAGTCAAGAGCAACTCCAGCTAGCTCTCCTGCATCAACTGGCTCTCGGCCATAATAAGTGTCGCACAGGGCCTCCAACTCACCTGCAACATATCCTATTCAGGAGCAGAGCAAAGTACAGTTCTAGGTAATAAAACATGAACATGACATGAACAGAGTACAGGAGTACAGGAAATGAAATACAGGAATGAAAATGAAAGTAAAGGAAAGTAGTACAGGAAATAAGTACAGGAAATAAGTACAAGAAATAAGTACAGAAACTATAATACATGAATGTAAAGTACAGGAACATGTAAAGTACAGGAAATATAATATACAGGAATAAAACTATAATCCTGTAGTACCAGATATGATAATTGCACAATATTGAAATACATCTAGTCCATGTGACCGGCTGGGGTAAGAACATGCACAAGAGTACATGAATATGGTACGACTTAGGACTCGCATGCACGATGCGAGGCCTAAGCTAGGCACATGAGTATAGTAACCGGGATTGGTCACATGGCTAGTGTATTTCCCTACCCGACACTAATAAGTACTAGAACAAGAGTACAGGAGTACATGATATCGTGCCATGACGTGTCACAAGAAAGAGTACAAGAATGTGAATGCACAAAACCGTAGAAAAGTACTTGCCAGGCTCCAAAAAAGTACTGGTAATCAAGGAAGCTAGATATCCTCCTGGTTTATAAATTACAAGTTGGTTAAGTTCTATACAAATTCCATTTGATTATTTGCTTAGACGTTGCTAACCAACTACCTAACTAGGTTTTGATGTTAATCTAAAAAAATATATATAACTAGTTATCATAGACTATTTCTAGGTATTTAGAAAGAAATTCACTATTTAATATATTCAAAACTTGACCAAACCATAACTTCCTTTAGCTAGAATTCAAAAATGGAAATCATTTACTATATATAATTTGAACACTCATAAAATCTTATGGAAAATATAGAGTCGATAGTAGAAAAATATTATCTTAAGGTAGCTTATTTAATAACACCTCAAGTTATGACTATAATCCCCACCCAGCAACCTTGAAACTTAAACATAAGCCCAACCTAAGTAAGGTCAAGTTAAGTGTAGCTCAGTTCACCCTTACTTTCTATATACTAAATCCTAGCTGCCGAATTCATTAAGAATTACACTCAGGATTTAGTGCACACAACTGCAAGATAACTTAGTTTTAAAAATAAGAATTTGAATGCTTCCTGTCACCCTCACTTTTTCCAGTTAGGCGTAAAATGGTAATTTTTCATTTTATAATATTTTTGGGAATTTTATTTCATGAATATTATTATTTAATTATTATAGGAGTCGGGTTCGAATTTCATCGCATTCCGAGTTAATTCGGGACCCCGGTGAATTTCGACTTGAGCTGTAATTAGCCTGTTAGTTAACCATGGCCCACCACACTAAATTTTAGGGTTTGAGAGTTTGGACTAGTCCCCCATGAGTGATTTAGTTTAATTATAATTTTTAATTATTTTTAGCAACTTCCTAAACCTAATTTGGAATTTATTTGCATTAGGCTTAGGGAGGGGCAAACTTGTAATTACAAGTGCCCCTCACCCTCACCATGACAAGCCTTGGCCGGCCACCTATAGCCCCCCCCTTCCTTCTCCACCAAGCAACTCTCTCTCTCTCTCTCTCTCTCTCTCTCTCTTTTAATTTCATTTTTCTTCTCAAGCCTTCTTCTTCCTCCAACCAACTAATCTAGGTATGTCCCAAATTTCTAATTTAATTCTCTTTTACATATAGCTCATTCACCATAAATGGAGAGGAGAAGATTCTCTACCATTTGCCCACAAATTTGTAGGTTTTTCCTAGAAAAATAGGTTAAGGATTTATTAGGGTTTAATCATTTTGAGAGTGGTATATATATATATATATATATATATATATATATATATATATATATATATATATATATATATATATATATATATATATATATATTTTATATATATATATATATATATATATATATATATATATATATATATATATATATATATATATATATATATATATATATATATACATGTGTATTTATGTGTGTGAGTGTGTGTATATATTTGATATGGAATTTGTGTCATGAGGATGAGAGTGGTGAGGATGTGTGTGTGTTTGTGTTGTATGAGGATGTGTGTGTGTGTTTATATATATATATATATATATATATATATATATATATATATATATATATATATATGGATATGTATATATATATATATATATATATATATATATATATATATATATATATATATATATATATATATAGTTATGAGAGTGTATTTATATATATAGATATGAGTGTATTTATATATATATATATGGATGTGTGTATATGGATGTGTGTGTGTTATATATATATTTAGAGGGATGGATAGATATCTAGTTATATATATATATATATATATATATATATATATATATATATAGGAAGAAGTAGAAGGAGATGAAAAAGAAGAAGAAGAGCAGCCCAGCAGCAGCAACATGCTGCAGTAGCAGCAGCAGCAGACCTAGTTGCTGCCAGGTCTGAAACCCCCCCCCCCCCCCCCCCCCCCCCATTTGGCTTTTAAGCCTATTTACCCCCCCTTCATCTATGCATATATGTATATATATATATATATATATATATATATATATATATATATATATATATATATATATATATATATATATATATATATATATATATATATATATATGGTTAGAATCGTATAGAAGAGTAGAAGAAGATTATGGAATGAGAAGTTAGGAAAGAATTAGAGGTTAGAAGGAAGGATTAAAAGAAGTTAGAAGAATAGGAAAAAGGCTAGAATAGAAATAGGGAAAAACCGAGTTAGAGGGCGAAACGGAGCTCGGAGTATCGGATTGAGTTGAAACTTGGCATGGGGCAAGAATATGTGATTTAGATTTTGCGGGTAGGCTTCCGGGTGGAAATCGGGGTTGTAGGGCGCCGGTATCGCGCCGTACCATTCCGTATCTTGAAATATTCAAGATACCGGCAATGGGCCGTAACATGGACTAGATGTCCATTTAACTTAGGTATCTTGGTAGGTAATATATGTATAGGCTAGTACCTTACTACCCTAGGGAGCTCGGGTCAAAATACCAAGCGTAGGTAGGCTAACTTGATAGTTGTCGAAGCTAAAATTTTACCCTTTTTAAGGGTAAAATAGGATATTGGCCTACGGCCAAGATATGAGTTTCGAAGTCCAAGATGGACTTGGATATGGGTTGTAGAGGTTGGTAATAGTTAGAAATAGTCGTCTAGACCTAGTCTTGGCCCCGGTTGACCACGGTTGACTTTTTGGACCAAAAGTCAACTATGGGTCAACGCTTTACCCAAATTAGTCCCAATTTCCATTAGACTTGCGTAGTTGACCAAAAGTCAACTATTAGTCACCATTGACCTAGAGTTGACCAGAGTTGACTAGGGTTGACCAGTTGACCAAAAGTCAACTGTAGGCCAACTCTTGACCCCGTTTGACTTTCTTCGACTTGTTTTGACCCGTGATGCCTGGTATGACCTAGGATTGACTTGGTTAGGCTTAGATTGACTTGATATAACTTGATTTAACCTAGATTGACTTAACAGGACTTAGTATGACTCAGTGAGACCTAGTTTGACCTAGATTGCATATCATTCATTGTAAATCATTCCTAAACTTGTTTAAACCTAAATTAACTTACAGTATCTCATATTTAGGTCTTCTGATATCGCTCTGAGCATTGATATACCATACAGCTCAGGACAGCAGGCGAGTACATTCACTGATAGTTTTCATTATCTTGATATTTGCTATATCCGATTCAGTCGTAGTGTCTTACTTGATTCTCAGACACGATAGTTCACGGACTAGTATTGTCGGATTCCTGTCATGAGATGTCATTCCTGGATTTCTTGGGATACTGGTACTTGCTTAGTCTTGATTCTCGTACTTGTATTGACGCCGATTCCTGAAGAGGACTTGCTCTCCTCTTTGGGAATCCCACGTCATGACGTGCTATGTCCGGATCCGTATACTATTCGGGGAATGGAGAATATTATAGATAGTGTGATCAATGCCCACCTTGAGTTACTACTTGTATCATAGCTATACCCTCACCTCACGATGGGTATAGCCTGACCTGTGCTACTACTTGCTCTATAGCTTACCATCCCGGCCGGGCCGAGTCCACGTACTTGTAGCCGGTCGACTGGAAGCCTGATTCTTGACCCATATCGATCACATTAGGCTATAATGTTCGAGGCACATTTTATATTTACTTTTCCTGCCATATATCCTGTTCTGTTCTATATTCAGTACTTTCTCACCATGCATGATATACAGTTACTCACATGCTCTACATGCCTTTACATTGTACCTTGATTGGAGACTAAGTTCTGTTTGGGAGAAGAGTTACAATCCCGGTCCTTGTTTGGTTTAAGGGTTGTAACTCGGCTTCCGAATGGTTCCCAAGTCTTCATATATCTTTGTCTCGTAGTTCATTATACTGTCTCTTATAGAACTTGTCAATTCACATGAACTGCTGTTAGTGTTTGTACTTGCTCATTTTCCTGACAGGATACCGTTATGATATATTACAGATGATTCTGATGCGGACTGCTCGACCTATTATGGGCTCGAGTCAGATGGAGTAGCCTTAGATCGTGGCCTTATAGTAGAGCCACTAGATTTTGTACTTCCAGAGTAGTGTAGGTTAGCTAGGTTTGACTGGACTGCGATCCAGCTAGCTTATCAGACTGTAGTTCTATATTCTATTTTGATACCCTGTGATGTATATATCTGGGCTTGTATTGGACTCTGCACTTATTTACTCTTTCATCTATCATATATCTTTCCTCTAAGCTATCTACCTTAGTTTTATTCTGTGATTGAGACTGTATTGTTATGTCACCTCCATTCGGAGAGTATATACTATACAGGTACATTTTAACTGTTAGTTGTAGGTATTTACAGACGTTATATACAGCATTCTACCGCCGATTCTGCGGCGTAGGCTGGACGTACCCACGTGCTCGTGCCCCTCATAAGGGTGCGGGTCGTGACACATTTTTGTGGTGGCCCATGCAGGTCCAGTGTCGCAATTAGTACGATCTCGTAATGGTGCTCGACTTAGAGTACTAATTACGAGCCTGCAATTAGGACGTAGGACCTAGGACATGATAGGAGTTTCTCAATCACACCTAGGAATTTTTTGATCTTTGATTATCATAATTATTCACCTTGTATTAAATTAATTGTCCTTCTTTGATAATCTACTCATGTGCCATATTGATCTCTTTGTTTCAATTCGTCTCCAGGATGACGAAGACGCACCCGCAGGCCTCTGGATCGAGTAGTTTGCCTGAGAGATCTGATCAGGCAGAGGAGGAGGTTCATGAGGCTACCCCCAGTGATTCTACTATTCCAGAGACCCAGGCAGTTGCACAGGGAGTTCTACCACCTCCACCCCAGAGGGTTACGGCCGTTGTTCCAGAGATACTGCCACCACCACCGATACCGACGGATACGCATCATATGTTCCTTCTCCTTCAGCGGATGATGGAGACACAGCGGGCCCAGGCAGAGGCGTCGCAGCGCCAGTCGGAGGCGTCACACCGACAGATCGAGATGCTGAGGCCGAGTATGGAGAACTCGCATCATCTTGCCCTAGCAGCAGAAAAGAGAGTGGCACCGGGTACGGTACAGGGCCCTACTGGCCAGCAGCCGTACCAGCAGCAGTCCTAGGCCGGGAACAGTATTGGACTTCAGGAAGATGAGCTCCAGGGACTTCACAGGCACGGAGGGCATCCTCTATGCAGACGACTGGCTAGAGGATGTAGAGCGAAGCATGGAGCTGGCAGAGCTTCCTAGAGCACTTTGGGTTTCGGCCGCAGCCAGCCGATTCTTCGACATTGCGCTGACATGGTACCGTACGGATCCTCGTGCGTCGGTGAGAGGGCTGACTTGGGAGAACTTCCGGAGGCTCTTCAAGGAGAAGTTCTTCCCGGACGTGGCTCTTACAGCATTGGAGGGCCAGTTCGTGGGTCTAGTGCAGGGGAACTCGTCGGTGGACGAGTATGCAGCTGAGTTCTTCCGCCTTAGCAGGTTCGCTCCCGGTATGATCCAGGATAAGGGGCAAAAGGCTCGTAAGTTCCGCAGGGGACTTATTCATGCAGTGCGCACCCGCACCTCGGGTCGCCGTGACGCGACATTCGATCAGATATTAATGGACGCGCAGATCGCAGAGGAGGACTTCGGCCTAAAGCCGAAGAGGAGCAGAGATACTATAGGGGCGAGTTCCAGTGCGGGACCGGCCAAGCGCCCCCACTTTCAGCAGTAGCAGCAGCAGAGGCCGTTTCAGCAGCAGCCTCTGTTGCAGATCCAGCAGGCACCGGTGCGTGCCCAGCAGCATCAGGGTCAGGGCCAGAGACAGACCCAGCAGTGTGCCTTCTGCAGGAAGACGGGGCACAGCAGAGACGTATGCCGGAGGAGGTTAGGCGCTTGCCTATTCTGTGGAGGGACCGACCACCAGCTGAAGGGCTGTCCTGCTCGGGCAGCCAAGGGAGGCCAGGACAGGGTGCAGCCGGCTAGAGGACCGACGGTTCAGCAGAGGGGTCCTCCACTCCAGACCCAGCAGCAGCATTTTGTCCAGCACCAGAGGGGAGCACCCGCGGGCAGGGTATTCGCTTTGGCAGCAGAGGAGGAGACAGAGCCCGTGGGAGATGTTGTTGCAGGTCATGTTCTCCTAGATTCTTTCCCTGCTTTCGCCTTATTTGATTCTGGGGCGACCCATAGTTTTGTGTCTCTTTCTTTTGCTCTGAGACACAATATCATTGCTGAATATATGGGTAGGACTTGCAAGATTATGACCGGGGGGTATTATCCTGGTTAATAATATTTGTAAGGGGCGGAGAGTCACTCTGAGAGGCCGGGACTTGAGTGCATGTCTGCTCGTAATACCCCTACCGCGGTACGATATGGTACTCGGTATGGATTGGTTGAGCATGCACCATGCTAGCATTGATTGTAGAGGAGGCAGAGTTCTTTTTAGGATGTCGGGTGAGCCAGAGATCGAGTTTGCTCGAGGAGCAGCGGAGCCGGAGGCTGTATTCTGTGGAGCTTTGTTGGCGGGACAGGATTTGCCACATCCGTTGATTGCTGAGTTCTCGGATGTCTTTCCCGAGGAGTTGCCGGGGATGCCGCCAGACAGGGATTTTGAGTTCTCCATAGACTTGGTGTCGGGCGCCGAGCCCATCTCGCAGCATGTCTATAGGGTGAACAACAGCTAGTTGATAGAGCTGAAGAAGCAAGTCGACGAGCTGCAGGACAAGGGGTTCATCAGATCCAGTTCTTCATCCTGGAGAGCGCCAGTCCTGTTCGTGCCGAAGAAGGACTGGTACGTCCCGCATGTGCATTAATTACCGGGCGCTCAATAACCTCACTATCAAGAATAGGTACCCTTTGCCGAGGATCGACGACTTGTTCGATCAGCTGAGTGGGGCAAAGGTCTTTTCGAAGATAGATTTGAGGTCCGGGTATCACCAGCTGAAGGTGAGGCGGGATGACATTCCCAAGACGGTATTTTGGACTCGGTACGGCCAGTACGAGTTTACAGTGATGCCATTTGGGTTGACCAATGCTCCCGCGGTGTTCATGAACTTGATGAACAAGGTATTCCATCAGTACCTTGACAAGTTCATGGTGGTCTTCATAGACGATATCTTGATCTATTCGAAGACGCAGGAGGAGCATGAGGAGCACTTGAGAGTTGTGTTAGAGACTCTGAGGAAGGAGCAACTCTACGGGAAGCTTTCGAAGTGTGAGTTCTTCTTGGACCAGGTGGAGTTCCTAGGTTATGTTGTGACCGAGCATGGGATTTCAGTAGACCAGAGGAAGATTTCGGCAGTGGAGTCTTGGTCTACGCCCAGTTCAGTTGCCGAGGTTCGGAGCTTTCTGGGTTTGGCTGGCTATTACCGAAAGTTCGTCTAGGACTTCTCGAGGATTGCAGAGCCGATGACTAGACTCACCAGGAAGGACGTGGAGTTCGTCTGGACTGATGAGTGTCAGGCTGCATTCGATGAGCTGAAGAGGAGGTTGACTTCAGCTCCGATCCTGACTTTGCCATCTGGGTCAGGAGGGTTCTCGATCTTTAGCGATGCTTCCGGAAAGGGTTTAGGGTGTGTTCTTCAGCAGCACGGGAAGGTGATTGCCTATGCATCCAGGCAGTTGCGTCCTCATGAGAAGAACTATCCTACTCATGATCTGGAGTTGGCCGCGGTTATTTTTGCTTTGAAGTTGTGGAAGCATTACCTGTACGGAGAGCGAGTTGAGATATTCACAGATCACAAGAGCTTGAAGTACGTGTTCACTCAGAAGGAGTTGAACATGCGGCAGAGGCGGTGGTTAGAGCTGATGAAGGACTTCGATATATCCTTGTAGTACCATCCGGGGAAGGCCAACGTAGTTGCAGATGCCTTGAGCAGGTATCCAGTTGCTATGTTCTTGACGACAGATCGTTATTTGTTGGCCGACCAGGATAGTTTGGGTATCGAGGTCATCATTCCGGGCATGGAGATCCAGATGTGGGGTTTGCAGATTTAGTCTGAGCTGATGGATAGAGTCAGGTCAGCGCAGTATGATGATGATGCCCTGAGGAGCATCAGGGAGCAGGTGAGGATGGGCTTGCTTGACGATTTCTCTTTAGCCGAAGACGGGTCGTTGCGGCACGGTACTAGGCTGTGCGTTCCGCATGGAGAGCTTCGGGAGGAGGTTCTTCAGGAGGCGCATCGCTCTCAGTATTCTATGCATCCTGGAGCCAACAAGATGTATAGGGACCTGAGAGAGCACGTATGGTGGTATGGCATGAAGTGCGAGGTAGCTCAGTTTGTATCTCGTTGTCTTGTGTGTCAGCAGGTGAAGGCCGAGAGGCAGAGACCAGGTGGATTGCTACAGCCGCTACCCATTCCCGAGTGGAAGTGGAAGCACATCACCATGGACTTTGTATCTGGACTTCCACGGTCGCCAGGAGGGAAGGACGCGGTTTGGGTCATAGTTGATAGATTGACCAAATCGGCCCACTTTTTGCCTTTCAAAGTGGGTTTGTCTACGGAGAGGCTGGCTGAGCTGTATGTTCGTCAGATCGTGAGATTGCACAAATTTTCGGTAAGCATAGTTTCAGATCGGGATAGCCGATTCGCTTCCCACTTCTGGAGGAGTTTGCAGGCTAGCTTGGGCACCTCGCTCAAGTTTAGTACTGCTTATCATCCTCAGACAGACGGGCAGTCGGAGAGGACCATCCAGACTCTGGAGGATATGCTTCATACATGTGTGCTAGATCTCGGGGGTTCTTGGGAGGACCATCTTCACCTGGTAGAGTTTGCTTACAACAGCTACCAGGCCAGTATAGAGATGTCACCATTTGAGGCTCTATATGGACGGAGATGCCGTACTCCCTTGTCTTGGGATGATGTTGGCGAGCGGGCGCTTCTTAGGCCGGAGATGGTTGTGGATGCGGCCGAGAAGGTCAGATTGATTAGAGACAGACTCCGGTTGGCTCAGGATAGGCAGCGGCATTGGGCCGATAGTCATCGGAGACCGTTAGAGTTCGAGGTTAGTTTCAGTTCTTGTTATGTTTGTTGTGATTGTTTGTTAGTTGTGTGTTGAGTTTTTGTCTTGTGTCTAGGTTGGAGACTTGGTATTTCTGAGGATATCTCCGACACGTGGCACTATTCGCTTTGGCGGCGGTAGGGAAGCTCAGTCCGCGCTACATTGGACCTTTCACCATCTTAGAGAGGATCGGTGCAGTAGCCTACCGACTGGACTTGCTGTAACGCCCCAGTCCCAAATACTTGAGACTAGATACGTATCATGCCAGCTGTACACATACGAATAAATATACGACTCGTATATATACATAAGTTGTAAATGTAGTAAACCAAGACACTAAATCTCATCCACAAAGATAAATAATGATATAAAGCAACTTTGAGTTTGTCAAGTACACAATAGTTGGGCGGAGACAAAGTCCACTACCAACCAAATTAAACATGGAAAAATATACAAGGAAAGAATTTTAGTAAACGAGAGCAAGTGACGAGTCCAAGAGCAATCATCACGAGAGAAGGAATGGCCTTAGCTAGATCACCTGCAAGAAATCACGAAAGCACACACCTGGGGAAAAACCAGGTCCTCAGAGGGACGTAACAAGACACATAATATCATGCCGATAAACTGAATAAATAAAGCTCAATAGAAAAGTATGCATATATAAAGGTTCCTAACCATTCTATGTGGATTTCGAATTTAGAGGACAACGTTCTACGCAGGGGCTATCTCAAGCATGTAATAAAGAGTGGCCAACAAGTAGCGCTCATCCGAGACACTATCGGCCGGGTAACACGTAGCGCTCATCCGAGACACTATCTCCCAAATGTGTAAAATAAAGTAGCCCCTACGCTAGTAGCTGTCCCCTCTCCCCCAATGATACTATACGTGTGTCGTGACCATGACACACAAACACGTGTCGTTTCCACCACACTGTTTTAATATAGATAACTGTCAAGTCTTCTAATCATGCATCTATTGACAGTTATTCCTACGCATGCGCACGGGGGACCAGCCCACACGTAAGTGACCTCTATATGATACTCACAACTCTCACACACA
Organism: Iris pallida; assembly: GCA_029216955.1. Lineage (NCBI taxonomy): Eukaryota > Viridiplantae > Streptophyta > Magnoliopsida > Asparagales > Iridaceae > Iris > Iris pallida. The sequence continues at coordinate 8,911,660 of JANAVB010018399.1, forward strand.
ACTCGTTTACAATCGTGACAAGTCAATGAGACACACTAAATTTGATGGTAGTCGCTTAACTCTAAGCTAATCTTATAAAATATAGTAATTTATATCTACATATAATTTAGAAAGAAATAACTTTAAAAATAAACACAAGATGTATGTTATTGAGAAGAAAATTTAAACAGTAAAGGCAAGGTGTCTTGCCTGAGGTTATGTGCAAAAGAGAATAATCCAGTAGCTCGAACCAACAAGTAAACGAAGCCAGAAATAGCCAAATCCCACAGATGACTCCGGATACTGCAACAAACATCACGAACGAGTTTAAAATATAAGATAAACCTAGGAAACGCCTGTCCAAAAGTTAAATTCTGGAACAGGGGCAAAATCGTAATTTTGGGTTAAAATGATGTCCGCCGTTGGACCCGCTTTGCACCGAAATGTGCGCCAGAACCTACGGTCTCTAAAGTCGTCAAACTACATGTCTAAGGATTTGTTTTGATGAGACGAACCCAACGGTATGTCCAATTTTGGATTCCGGTGGGCTGTGCACAAAATCGTCCCGTTGAGTGGGATTGTGGGCCCGCCAAAATAGCATCCCGATCAACGGTCTCAGAATCGGACCAAACTTGGCTCACAGGACCAGAAAAATATTTCGAGTCCAATGGCGCAAGTTTCATCGCGATATGATGAGTGTGCACAAAGTTGTGACTTAATTTGCAAAGAGTCGATACGGGGTATCTCGACGGATACGCATTGATTTCGTCGCGCACATGCAATGAAATCGCGTTCTGTCAGTTCTCACACGCCGACAACATACATACGCACCTTTCGATACATATAGTGCACGACCACGTCGCCCGGTTTGTCGGGACAGACGCCGTATCGGAGTGTTTCTCTACTTTTTGAAAACAGAATTTACAGTTTTTTCGGAAAACTTTAACAACGTGTAACTTTCTACATACTAGATGAAAAGTGAATCCAAAAGGTGCGTTAAAATCTCGGTTAGGTTGTCTTTGACTGCCTTCAATTAGTTATTACGAAAGCTTAATGGACAGCAAGAAAAGTGGCCGACAAGTTGGTATTTTACGACAGTTTTTAATATTCAGAAAAGTGGGTTTTTCTCCAACTTCGTCTCGATATTTCGAGAAAGTTGGATGGCCATGTCAAAATCCACCTAGGGGATCTCGAAGAGGGTCATGTCTACTTTCCAGAATATTTTACGGATCGAAAATCGGAGTTACGAGCAAAATGTTACGTCGTAGGGAAGTAGGGTACATTGAGTTGGAAAACTTCTCCGTGGGTGACGCGGGGCTGACTTCCGATGCTCCGTTCGTCGCGCACAAAGCTCCGTCGCTGGTGAAACGAATTCGTAGGCGAAGAGGGTATGATCAGCGTCATTTTTCGTTTTGGAAGTTTAGGGTTTTGAGGCTTGTGGAAAACGTTATATATATATCAAGTTGGTTGAAAAACCTAATACAAACACTATTACTAATAACCCCATTGGGTCCTACCTACGTGTTGCTCACGGAAATAGCATGCTGTAGCATGCAGCACTAAAAGGGAAGGGGGCCCGCCCACTCATGTGGGTGGGTGTTTTATATTTTCTTTTTTTTTTTCCTTTTCTTTTTCCTTTTCTTATTCTTTTCCTTTTTCTTTTCTTTTTTCTTTTCTTATTCTTTAAACATTTCTTTTCTAAATCTTTTTAAACTTTTTAAATATATATCCAAAAATCATTTAAATACAAATAACACTTTAAATATCACATATCCAAATATTTAATATATTTAAATATATCTACATATATATATATAAATTCATCTTACAATAAATCAATCTCAATAATAATAATAATAATAATAATATCTAAATAGAATGAACATATTTTAATCTCCATGAAATAACTTAAATTATAATAAAATAATAATAATCGTCCCAATGGGTGAACTTTATCGCTCACCCATGTGTGGGTCCAAAAATCATACCATCTTGTAAAACATTATTTTATTATTAAAATATAAATTTTGTACCGTAAGTCAATAAATATTCAACAAGTCTCAAAATTATTTTAAAAAATATTTGTACACACATAAAATATTTCTACATGGCCATCTTGGTCCCACCACATGCCTACATGGGCTTAAATTTGGTCTGGACCCAGTTTGGACTGGTTTGGACAACCCGGATCATCTAAAAATCAATATATAAAATAATATCTAAATAAAATATTTTAAATGCGTTATTTCACAACTCGGTCTGGTTTTCCTATTTCGGACTGAACTATGGCTAGGCCTCCCACGACATGGCTAATAAACTGGTCAAAGCACACTGCTACATCTTTCGTGCCAAAATTCATGGTAGTCTAGTGCACCAACACTCAACCATGGCTAAGATCATTTAAAAATAAAATAAAACCATAAATTGTATAAATTTATTTTTAAGTCTAATATAATAATAAAAAAATAATTTTAAAAAAAATAGGAGTTTTACATCCTACCCAACTTACAAGAATTTCGTCCTCGAAATTAAAAATAAGTGGGGATTGAAAAGGTCACATGGGTATATCGATGAGGAATCATCAAATCACAACGTTCACAAAACATGAATTAGAAAATCGTGATTTAGATAAATACAAAATAATCATGGATATGGCTAATTAATGCAAGAATAAAAATGATCAAGGGTTTTAAGTAGTTCAAGATAAAACACGAGTTTAAAGAATAGAAAAGAATCGAGTAGATTAAGGGAAAAAAAATAATTTAGAGACTTAAGAGAGTTGGTTCCTTGAGAATAGTTGTATATTGGTCGTCCAGGTTGCGGGCATGATTAAGAGAACGATTTGAATCATCCTCAAGTATCAAGAATGATTAGAAGGTCGCGATAATAGGTATGGAATCGACGAGTAGTTCAAAGCGAGGATATAGTCACCTTGGTTGGTCCATGGCTAACTATCTTGGCAATAGATGGTGGGACAACTAAAGGCGATACTTTGAGTCTATCTATCAAGTACAGTGCCTTGTCTTTCCAAAATAAGTAAAAGACAAGAACAACAAAGGTTTCAAAGACAGTGTTATATATTGAGTACGAATTGTGGGGTTCATAGGCGGCAAAAATAATTCAAACGAGAATTGCCAAGGCTGTCGCAGATGAGACTCTAAGGCAAGTTTACTATGTATCCATCCACGTAGAATAATATGTGATAAGCGAACCAAAGTGCAATAGGTTGATCAGACCATCATGCACCGGTTCTGATTAGACAATATGTTAGTGGGTGCACCCAATAAAATATGTCATGATCAAGCTTGGTAAAGAAATAAGCTTGCAAAACTGAAGCTACCTTAGCAGCATGAGATTGTCAAAATATGAGCAAGGAAGGTACTGATGAAGAAATTTAAAATAGTCCAAGATCTTTTAAAATCAAGGGTCGCCCGTAGTGTGGGCCTATACAGTTGTCCTAGTGTTTCTTCATTTATGGCTTGGCAAACTAGATAAGTAGGGTCCTCTGAATTAGTCTAAGTGAACTTACCAATGTGGTTTACGAAAAAAAAAGGTTTGTTTGGTTGTGAGGTATTCTACCCAACTTACAAGAGTTAAACTAATAGTATCATAGGACAATGGGTCAAGCAATCAAGATAAAGTACAAATTTAAGCATTTAAGGAACTAAGTAGAACAAAATCACATATCGGGTCGAAAGAATTGAATCGAGGTTGAATCCCTATCCGTGGTCGAAAACATATCGGTATCATGGTAAAGATTTTAGTTTGGCCATTTTGACCATAAGGTCATATCGAAAAAATAGAGTACAAGGAGGTGTTTTAGTGGGACATGATATATCTACATGAAGGTGGTCTTGCCTAGGTCTTACATATAAAATTTGTTGGAAGGAAAAGTCTAGTGTTGTGCTCCAAATATCCAAGTCATGGTAAGGGACGCCAGAAGATCTAAAATAGAAAGTGGAAGTTCACGAGGTGATAATTAATGCACAATAATAAAGAAGATCAAGTTAAAGCATAAAATAAATTTAATGAAAGAATCCAGTAAAAGTAAAAGTTTAGGGGCACAGTTCTAGTGAGAAGATAGCCTTCTAGATGAATACAGTTAAGGAACCATTAACTCATTATTCAAATGCAAATGGGTTAGAAGGTCGCAATTATAAGATCTAGAATTTAAGGAAGGTCGAGTGAGTCGAGGTGGAAATACAGTCACATAGCTGGGTAGATGACTAACAACACTTGTGTATATACTACTATCATGGTCACGAGTGACATGGCAATTAGTGTGGAATACTCGGTAGGGTTATCTTGGGGCCTACCATTAAAATTTCAACTCGAGTTTCCGCCAAAAAGTTTCAAAAATCAACTTTCAAAAATAAACCACCAAAATCTATATTTACTCCAATCCGTTCAAATTTATCATAAAAATTTAAATCACTCTCATAAATATCAAAGCAATATTTTTATCACGTTACTACTAACCTTTTCCAAAATTAACGTTTAAATTCAACTATTTAAATTAAGAGTTCATAATTTACGAATCCATAAAAATTTTACAATCAATCAAAAATTTAACACTCTAAAATTTTAAAATAACTCATAATAAACTCTTAGCATATTAAAAACAATCTCCAAAAATTAAGCTCAATACTCTCATAAATTTTAACTTCTATTTGTGCTAAGTTATCCCAACAAAATCATAACTTTTAAATGGTAACTTCCTTTAATCAATCAAAATAACTTTCCATCACATCCTTCAAAATTCTCTCAAAATTTTAATATTAGCAATCCCTCATCAAACTAAATTTTCAAATAATCTTATCAGTCAAAATCCTTCTCTCTTTTTTTTACCAAAAATCTAATTAGATTTGCAAATCTTTAATCATAGGACACCATTTAAAATAAAATAAAAATTTTCTAAAAAAATCATTTCATAACTTTCAAATATTTTAAACCATATTTACCGTCATTTCTTCCACTTAAAATTCAAAATTTACTAAACACGAAAATCGCTAGTTGTACAACTCAAATTTAAATAATTTCTATGGACATTTTTAAAAGCGAAGATCATTTTCAAATCAATTTATACCTGTTCAAAGGTGTATAACCATAATCCAATAAATCATAAATATCAAATCTCAAAAAGCCAATCAATTTCTTAAACCAAGTATGAAATCCTATAAATCCTCTGATTTTTACTATTTAGAAATCTCAAGGTTAAAACTTTCCGTGGTAATATCCTACTTTACCAATTACTAATCATTAAATTATACAAAAATTATTTTTAACTCAATTAGAGTCTTGAATGTTTTTCAATCGCCAATATAACTATTCTAGCCATGTGTGTGACCTATGAGCATATACTAATGTAGTCATCTTCCTAGTTGAAACTAGCACGAAAAATAAGAATCAATGGTAGAAAGGAATCAAGCAAGATGCAATTCAAGGAAGTCGAACGAGAGTTCAAAATTTGAAGCCAAGGAAAGAGGTCAAGCTGTATAGATGAGATTCCTAGATTCTAATCCTATGTTGCAGGTTCACATCGGTACAGTTACGTAACCGAAGTGACAAACTTGACCTGCATGGGCCACCACAAAAACATGTAACACCCCAATCCCAAATACTTGAGACTAGATACGTATCATGGCAGCTGTACACATACGAATAAATATACGACTCGTATATATACATAAGCTGTAAATGTAGTAAACCAAGACACTAAATCTCATCCACAAAGATAAATAATGATATAAAGCAACTTTGAGTTTGTCAAGTACACAATAGTTGGGCGGAGACAAAGTCCACTACCAACCAAATTAAACATGGAAAAATATACAAGGAAAGAATTTTAGTAAACGAGAGCAAGTGACGAGTCCAAGAGCAATCATCACGAGAGAAGGAATGGCCTTAGCTAGATCACCTGCAAGAAATCACGAAAGCACACACCTGGGAAAAAACCAGGTCCTCAGAGGGACGTAACAAGACACATAATATCATGCCGATAAACTGAATAAATAAAGCTCAATAGAAAAGTATGCATATATAAAGGTTCCTAACCATTCTATGTGGATTTCGATTTAGAGGACAACGTTCTACGCAGGGGCTGTCTCAAGCATGTAATAAAGAGTGGCCAACAAGTAGCGCTCATCCGAGACTACTATCGGCCGGGTAACACGTAGCGCTCATCCGAGACACTATCTCCCAAATGTGTAAAATAAAGTAGCCCCTACGCTAGTAGCTGTCCCCTCTCCCCCAATGATACTATACGTGTGTCGTAACCATGACACACAAACACGTGTCATTTCCACCACACTGTTTTAATATAGATAACTGTCAAGTCTTCTAATCATGCATCTATTGACAGTTATTCCTACGCATGCGCACGGGGGTTCAGCCCACACGTAAGTGACCTCTATATGATACTCACAACTCTCACACACAACTCATTTACAATCGTGACAAGTCAATGAGACACACTAAATTTGATGGTAGTCGCTTAACTCTAAGCTAATCTTATAAAATATAGTAATTTATATCTACATATAATTTAGAAAGAAATAACTTTAAAAATAAACACAACATGTATGTTATTGAGCAGAAAATTTAAACAGTAAAGGCAAGGTGTCTTGCCTGAGGTTATGTGCAAAAGAGAATAATCCAGTAGCTCGAACCAACAAGTAAACGAAGCCAGAAATAGCCAAATCCCACAGATGACTCCGGATACTGCAACAAACATCACGAACGAGTTTGAAATATAAGATAAACCTAGGAAACGCCTGTCCAAAAGTTAAATTCTGGAACAGGGGCAAAATCGTAATTTTGGATTAAAATGATGTCCGCCGTTGGACCCGCTTTGCACCGAAATGTGCGCCAGAACCTACGGTCTCTAAAGTCGCCAAACTACATGTCTAAGGATTTGTTTTGATGAGACGAACCCAACGGTATGTCCAATTTTGGATTCCGGTGGGCTGTGCACAAAATTGTCCGTTGAGTGGGATTGTGGGCCTGCCAAAATAGCATCCCGATCAACGGTCTCAGAATCGGACCAAACTTGGCTCACAGGACCAGAAAAATATTTCGAGTCCAATGGCGCAAGTTTCATCGCGATATGATGAGTGTGCACAAAGTTGTGACTTAATTTGCAAAGAGTCGATACGGGGTATCTCGACGGATACGCATTGATTTCGTCGCGCACATGCAATAAAATCGCGTTCTGTCAGTTCCCACACGCCGACAACATCCATACGCACCTTTCGATACATATAGTGCACGACCACGTCGCCCGGTTTGTCGGGACAGACGCCGTATCGGAGTGTTTCTCTACTTTTTGAAAACAGAATTTACAGTTTTTTCGGAAAACTTTAACAACGTGTAACTTTCTACATACTAGATGAAAAGTGAATCCAAAAGGTGCGTTAAAATCTCGGTTAGGTTGTCTTTGACTGTCTTCAATTAGTTATTACGAAAGCTTAATGGACAGCAAGAAAAGTGGCCGACAAGTTGGTATTTTACGACAGTTTTTAATATTCAGAAAAGTGGGTTTTTCTCCAACTTCGTCTCGATATTTCGAGAAAGTTGGATGGCCATGTCAAAATCCACCTAGGGGATCTCGAAGAGGGTCATGTCTACTTTCCAGAATATTTTACGGATCAAAAATCGGAGTTACGAGCAAAAAGTTACGTCGTAGGGAAGTAGGGTACATTGAGTGGGAAAACTTCTCCGTGGGTGACGCGGGGCTGACTTCCGATGCTCCGTTCGTCGCGCACAAAGCTCCGTCGCTGGTGAAACGAATTCGTAGGCGAAGAGGGTATGATCAGCGTCATTTTTCGTTTTGGAAGTTTAGGGTTTTGAGGCTTGTGGAAAACGTTATATATATATCAAGTTGGTTGAAAAACCTAATACAAACACTATTACTAATAACCCCATTGGGTCCTACCTACGTGTTGCTCACGGAAATAGCATGCTGTAGCATGCAGCACTAAAAGGGAAGGGGGCCCGCCCACTCATGTGGGTGGGTGTTTTATATTTCTTTTTTTTTTTTTCCTTTTCTTTTTCCTTTTCTTATTCTTTTCCTTTTTCTTTTCTTTTTTCTTTTCTTATTCTTTAAACATTTCTTTTCTAAATCTTTTTAAACTTTTTAAATATATATCCAAAAATTATTTAAATACAAATAACACTTTAAATATCACATATCCAAATATTTAATATATTTAAATATATCTACATATATATATAAATTCATCTTACAATAAATCAATCTCAATAATAATAATAATAATAATAATAATATCTAAATAGAATGAACATATTTTAATCTCCATGAAATAACTTAAATTATAATAAAATAATAATAATCGTCCCAATGGGTGAACTTTATCGCTCACCCATGTGTGGGTCCAAAAATCATACCATCTTGTAAAACATTATTTTATTATTAAAATATAAATTTTGTACCGAAAGTCAATAAATATTCAACAAGTCTCAAAATTATTTTAAAAAATATTTGTACACACATAAAATATTTTTACATGGCCATCTTGGTCCCATCACATGCCTACATGGGCTTAAATTTGGTCTGGACCCAGTTTGGACTGGTTTGGACAACCCGGATCATCTAAAAATCAATATATAAAATAATATCTAAATAAAATATTTTAAATGCGTTATTTCACAACTCGGTCTGGTTTTCCTAGTTCGGACTGAACTATGGCTAGGCCTCCCACGACATGGCTAATAAACTGGTCAAAGCACACTGCTACATCTTTCGTGCCAAAATTCATGGTAGTCTAGTGCACCAACACTCAACCATGGCTAAGATCATTTAAAAATAAAATAAAACCATAAATTGTATAAATTTATTTTTAAGTCTAATAAAATAATAAAAAATAATTTTAAAAAAAATAGGGGTTTTTCATCCTACCCAACTTACAAGAATTTCGTCCTCGAAATTAAAAATAAGTGGGGATTGAAAAGGTCACATGGGTATATCGATGAGGAATCATCAAATCACAACGTTCACAAAACATGAATTAGAAAATCGTGATTTAGATAAATACAAAATAATCATGGATATGGCTAATTAATGCAAGAATAAAAATGATCAAGGGTTTTAAGTAGTTCAAGATAAAACACGAGTTTAAAGAATAGAAAAGAATCGAGTAGATTAAGGGAAAAAAATAATTTAGAGACTTAAGAGAGTTGGTTCCTTGAGAATAGTTGTATATTGGTCGTCCAGGTTGCGGGCATGATTAAGAGAACGATTTGAATCATCCTCAAGTATCAAGAATGATTAGAAGGTCGCGATAATAGGTATGGAATCGACGAGTAGTTCAAAGCGAGGATATAGTCACCTTGGTTGGTCCATGGCTAACTATCTTGGCAATAGATGGTGGGACAACTAAAGGCGATACTTTGAGTCTATCTATCAAGTACAGTGCCTTGTCTTTCCAAAATAAGTAAAAGACAAGAACAACAAAGGTTTCAAAGACAGTGTTATATATTGAGTACGAATTATGGGGTTCATAGGCGGCAAAAATAATTCAAACGAGAATTGCCAAGGCTGTCGCAGATGAGACTCTAAGGCAAGTTTACTATGTATCCATCCACGTAGAATAATATGTGATAAGCGAACCAAAGTGCAATAGGTTGATCAGACCATCATACACCGGTTCTGATTAGACAATATGTTAGTGGGTGCACCCAATAAAATATGTCATGATCAAGCTTGGTAAAGAAATAAGCTTGCAAAACTGAAGCTACCTTAGCAGCATGAGATTGTCAAAATATGAACAAGGAAGGTACTGATGAAGAAATTTAAAATAGTCCAAGATCTTTTAAAATCAAGGCTCGCCCGTAGTGTGGGCCTATACAGTTGTCCTAGTGTTTCTTCATTTATGGCTTGGCAAACTAGATAAGTAGGGTCCTCTGAATTATAGTCTAAGTGAACTTACCAATGTGGTTTACGAAAAAAAAGGTTTGTTTGGTTGTGAGGTATTCTACCCAACTTACAAGAGTTAAACTAATAGTATCATAGGACAATGGGTCAAGCAATCAAGATAAAGTACAAATTTAAGCATTTAAGGAACTAAGTAGAACAAAATCACATATCGGGTCGAAAGAATTGAATCGAGGTTGAATCCCTATCCGTGGTCGAAAACATATCGGTATCATGGTAAAGATTTTAGTTTGGCCATTTTGACCATAAGGTCATATCGAAAAAATAGAGTACAAGGAGGTGTTTTAGTGGGACATGATATATCTACATGAAGGTGGTCTTGCCTAGGTCTTACATATAAAATTTGTTGGAAGGAAAAGTCTAGTGTTGTGCTCCAAATATCCAAGTCATGGTAAGGGACGCCAGAAGATCTAAAATAGAAAGTGGAAGTTCACGAGGTGATAATTAATGCACAATAATAAAGAAGATCAAGTTAAAGCATAAAATAAAATTAATGAAAGAATCCAGTAAAAGTAAAAGTTTAGGGGCACAGTTCTAGTGAGAAGATAGCCTTCTAGATGAATACAGTTAAGGAACCATTAACTCATTATTCAAATGCAAATGGGTTAGAAGGTCGCAATTATAAGATCTAGAATTTAAGGAAGGTCGAGTGAGTCGAGGTGGAAATACGGTCACATAGCTGGGTAGATGACTAACAACACTTGTGTATATACTACTATCATGGTCACGAGTGACATGGCAATTAGTGTGGAATACTCGGTAGGGTTATCTTGGGGCCTACCATTAAAATTTCAACTCGAGTTTCCGCCAAAAAGTTTCAAAAATCAACCTTCAAAAATAAACCACCAAAATCTGTATTTACTCCAATCCGTTCAAATTCATCATAAAAATTTAAATCACTCTCATAAATATCAAAGCAATATTTTTATCACGTTACTACTAACCTTTTTCCAAAATTAACGTTTAAATTCAACTATTTAAATTAAGAGTTCATAATTTACGAATCCATAAAAATTTTACAATCAATCAAAAATTTAACACTCTAAAATTTTCAAATAACTCATAATAAAATCTTAGCATATTAAAAACAATCTCCAAAAATTAAGCTCAATACTCTCATAAATTTTAACTTCTATTTGTGCTAAGTTATTCCAACAAAATCATAACTTTTAAATGGTAACTTCCTTTAATCAATCAAAATAACTTTCCATCACATCCTTCAAAATTCTCTCAAAATTTTAATATTAGCAATCCCTCATCAAACTAAATTTTCAAATAATCTTATCAGTCAAAATCCTTCTCTTTTTTTTTACCAAAAATCTAATTAGATTTGCAAATCTTTAATCATAGGACACCATTTAAAATAAAATAAAAATTTTCTAAAAAAATCATTTCATACTTTCAAATATTTTAAACCATATTTACCGTCATTACTTCCACTTAAAATTCAAAATTTACTAAACACGAAAATCGCTAGTTGTACAACTCAAATTTAAATAATTTCTGTGGACATTTTTAAAAGCGAAGATCATTTTCAAATCAATTTATACCTGTTCAAAGGTGTATAACCATAATCCAATAAATCATAAATATCAAATCTCAAAAAGCCAATCAATTTCTTAAACCAAGTATGAAATCCTATAAATCCTCTGATTTTTACTATTTAGAAATCTCAAGGTTAAAACTTTCCGTGGTAATATCCTACTTTACCAATTACTAATCATTAAATTATACAAAAATTATTTTTAACTCAATTAGAGTCTTGAATGTTTTTCAATCGCCAATATAACTATTCTAGCCATGTGTGTGACCTATGAGCATATACTAATGTAGTCATCTTCCTAGTTGAAACTAGCACGAAAAATAAGAATCAATGGTAGAAAGGAATCAAGCAAGATGCAATTCAAGGAAGTCGAACGAGAGTTCAAAATTTGAAGCCAAGGGAAGAGGTCAAGCTGTATAGATGAGATTCCTAGATTCTAATCCTATGTTGCAGGTTCACATCGGTACATTTACGTAACCGAAGTGACAAACTTGACCTGCATGGGCCACCACAAAAACATGTAACACCCCAGTCCCAAATACTTGAGACTAGATACGTATCATGCCAGCTGTACACATACGAATAAATATACGACTCGTATATATACATAAGCTGTAAATGTAGTAAACCAAGACACTAAATCTCATCCACAAAGATAAATAATGATATAAAGCAACTTTGAGTTTGTCAAGTACACAATAGTTGGGCGGAGACAAAGTCCACTACCAACCAAATTAAACATGGAAAAATATACAAGGAAAGAATTTTAGTAAACGAGAGCAAGTGACGAGTCCAAGAGCAATCATCACGAGAGAAGGAATGGCCTTAGCTAGATCACCTGCAAGAAATCACGAAAGCACACACCTGGAAAAAAACTAGGTCCTCAGAGGGACGTAATAAGACACATAATATCATGCCGATAAACTGAATAAATAAAGCTCAATAGAAAGGTATACATATATAAAGGTTCCTAACCATTCTATGTGGATTTCGATTTAGAGGACAACGTTCTATGCAGGGGCTGTCTCAAGCATGTAATAAAGAGTGGCCAACAAGTAGCGCTCATCCGAGACACTATCGGTCGGGTAACACGTAGCGCTCATCCGAGACACTATCTCCCAAATGTGTAAAATAAAGTAGCCCCTACGCTAGTAGCTGTCCCCTCCCCCCCCAATGATACTATACGTGTGTCGTAACCATGACACACAAACACGTGTCGTTTCCACCACACTATTTTAATATGGATAACTGTCAAGTCTTCTAATCATGCATCTATTGACAGTTATTCCTACGCATGCGCACGGGGGATCAGCCCACACGCAAGTGACCTCTATATGATACTCACAACTCGTGTACAATCATGACAAGTCAATGAAACACACTAAATTTGATGGTAGTCGCTTAACTCTAAGCTAATCTTATAAAATATAGTAATTTATATCTACATATAATTTAGAAAGAAATAACTTTAAAAATAAACACAACATGCATGTTATTAAGCAGGAAATTTAAACAGTAAAGGCAAGGTGTCTTGCCTGAGGTTATGTGCAAAAGAGAATAATCCAGTAGCTCGAACCAACAAGTAAACGAAGCCAGAATAGCCAAATCCCACAGATGACTCCGAATGCTGCAACAAACATCACGAACGAGTTTGAAATATAAGATAAACCTAGGAAACGCCTGTCCAAAAGTTAAATTCTGGAACAGGGGCAAAATCGTAATTTTGGGTTAAAACGATGTCCGCCGTTGGACCCGCTTTGCAACGAAATGCGCGCCAGAACCTACGATCTCTAAAGTCGCCAAACTACATGTCTACGAATTTGTTTTGATGAGACGAACCCAACGGTATGTCCAATTTTGGATTCCGGTGGGCTGTGCACAAAATCGCCCGTTGAGTGGGATTGTGGGCCCGCCAAAATAGCGTCCTGATCAACGGTCTCAGAATCGGACCAAATTTGGCTCACAGGACCAAAAAATAATTTCGAGTCCAATGGCGCAAGTTTCATCGCGATATGATGAGTGTGCACAAAGTTGTGACTTAATTTGCAAAGAGTCGATACGGGGTATCTCGACGGATACGCATTGATTTCGTCGCGCACATGCAATGAAATCGCGTTCCGTCAGTTGCCATACGCCGACAACATCCATATGCGCCTTTCGATGCATATAGTGCGCGACCACGTCGCCCGGTTTGTCGGGACAGACGCCGTATCGGAGTGTTTCTCTACTTTTTGAAAACAGAATTTACAGTTTTTTCGAAAAACTTTAACGTGTAACTTTCTACATACTAGATGAAAAGTGAATCCAAAAGGTGCGTTAAATCTCGGTTAGGTTGTCTTTGACTGCCTTCAATTATTTATTACGAAAGCTTAATGGACAGCAAGAAAAGTGGCCGACAAGTTGGTGTTTTACGACAGTTTTTAATATTCAGAAAAGTGAGTTTTTCTCCAACTTCGTCTCGATTTTTCGAGAAAGTTGGATGGCCATATCAAAATCCACCTGGGGAATCTCGAAGAGGGTCATGTCTACTTTCCAGAATATTTTACGGATCGAAAATCGGAGTTACGAGCAAAAAGTTACGTTGTAAGGAAGTAGGGTACCTTGAGTGGGAAAACTGCTCCGTGGATGACGCGGGGCTGACTTTCGATGCTCCGTTCGTCGCGCACAAAGCTCCGTCGCTGGTGAAACGAATTCGTAGGCGAAAAGGGTATGATCAGCCACATTTTTCGTTTTGGAAGATTCGGGTTTTGAGGCTTGTGGAAAAAGTTATATATATATCAAGTTGGTTGAAAAACCTAATACAAACACTATTACTAATAACCCCATTGGGTCCTACCTACGTGTTGCTCACGGAAATAGCATGCTGTAGCATGCAGCACTAAAAGGGAAGGGGGGCCCGCCCACTCATGTGGGTGGGTGTTTTATATTTTCTTTTTTTTTTCCTTTTCTTTTTCCTTTTCTTATTCTTTTCCTTTTTCTTTTCTTTTTTCTTTTCTTATTCTTTAAACATTTCTTTTCTAAATCTTTTTAAACTTTTTAAATATATATCCAAAAATCATTTAAATACAAATAACACTTTAAATATCACATATCCAAATATTTAATATATTTAAATATATCTACATATATATATATAAATTCATCTTACAATAAATCAATCTCAATAATAATAATAATAATATCTAAATAGAATGAACATATTTTAATCTCCATGAAATAACTTAAATTATAATAAAATAATAATAATCGTTCCAATGGGTGAACTTTACCGCTCACCCATGTGTGGGTCCAAAAATCATACCATCTTGTAAAACATTATTTTATTATTAAAATATAAATTTTGTACCGAAAGTCAACAAATATTCAACAAGTCTCAAAATTATTTTAAAAAATATTTGTACACACATAAAATATTTTTACATGGCCATCTTGGTCCCACCACATGCCTACATGGACTTAAATTTTGTCTGGACCCAGTTCGGACTGGTTTGGACAACCCGAATCATCTAAAAATCAATATATAAAATAATATCTAAATAAAATATTTTAAATGCGTTATTTCACAACTCGGCCTGGTTTTCCTAGTTCGGACTGAACTATGGCTAGGCCTCCCACGACATGGCTAATAAACTGGTCAAAGCACACTGCTACATCTTTCGTGCCAAAATTCATGGTAGTCTAGTGCTCCAACACTCAACCATGACTAAGGTCATTTAAAAATAAAATAAAACCATAAATTGTATAAATTTATTTTTAAGTCTAATAAAATAATAAAAAATAATTTTAAAAAAAAATAGGGGTTTTACACTTGCCTACCAGGCTCGAGGGAGTGCACAACGTGTTTCATGTATCTCAGCTGAGACGGTACGTGGCAGATCCTAGCCACGTATTGGAGCATTCAGCGATACAGGTGGGACCTACTCTCAGCTATCCAGAACAGCCGGTGGAGATTCTGGATCGCAGGGAGAAGGTGCTCCGGAACCAGGTCATACCCTTGGTTCGGGTTGCATGGAGACATCACTCTCCAGGTGAGTCTACCTGGGAGAGGGAGGACGACATGCGGGAGCGTTTCCCTTATCTTTTCGTGCCCTGAGGTATAAATTTATTTTTTTTAATTCTGTTTGTGATTTCCTGTGCTTGTTGTCTTCAATTTCGAGGACGAAATTTTTTTTAAGGCAGATAGACTTGTCACTCTCACTTTTCCCAGTTAGGGGTAAAATGATAATTTTCTATTTTATAATATTTTTGGAAATTTTATTTCATGAATATTATTATTTAATTATTATAGGAGTCGGGTTCGAATTTTATCGCATTCCGAGTTAATTCGGGACCCCGGTGAATTTCGACTTGAGCTGTAATTAGCCTGTTAGCTAACCATGGCCCACCACACTAAATTTTAGGATTTGAGAGTTTGGACTAGTCCCCCATGAGTGATTTAGTTTAATTATGATTTTTAATTATTTTTAGCAACTTCCTAAACCTAATTTGGAATTTATTTGCATTAGGCTTAGGGAGGGGCAAACTTGTAATTACAAGTTCCCCTCACCCTCACCATGACAAGCCTTGGCCGGCCACCTATAGCCCCCCTTCCTTCTCCACCAAGCAACTCTCTCTCTCTCTCTTTCAATTTTATTTTTCTTCTCAAGCCTTCTTTTTCCTCCAACCAACTAATCTAGTATGTCCCAAATTTCTAATTTAATTCTCTTTTGCATATAGCTCATTCATCATAAATGGAGAGGAGAAGATTCTCTACAATTTGTCCACAAATTTGTAGGCTTTCCCTAGAAAAAATAGGTTAAGGATTTATTAGGGTTTAATCATTTTGAGAGTGGTATATTTTTTTTTTTTTTTTGAGAGTGGTATATTTTTTTGAGAGTGGTATATATATATATATATATATATATATATATATATATATATATATATATATATATATATATATATATATATATATATATATATATATATACATGTGTATTTATGTGTGTGAGTGTGTGTATATATTTGATATGGAATTTGTGTCATGAGGATGAGAGTGGTGAGGATGTGTGTGTGTTTGTGTTGTATGAGGATGTGTGTGTGTGTTTATATATATATATATATATATATATATATATATATATATATATATATATATATAAAATATATATATATATATATATAAATAAAAAAAAAAATATATATATATATATATATAGTTATGAGAGTGTATTTATATATATATAGATATGAGTGTATTTATATATATATATATATATGGATGTGTGTGTGTTATATATATATTTAGAGGGATGGATAGATATCAAGATAGATATATAGATAGATATCTAGTTATATATATATATATATATATATATATATATATATATATATATATATATATATATATATATATATATATATATATATGAAGTATATATATATAGGAAGAAGTAGAAGGAGATGAAAAAGAAGAAGAAGAGCAGCCCAGCAGCAGCAACATGCTGCAGTAGCAGCAGCAGCAGACCTGGCTGCTGCCAGGTCTGAACCCCCCCCCCCCCCCCAATTTGGCTTTTAAGCCTATTTACCCCCCCCCTTCATCTATGCATATATGTATATATATATATATATATATATATATATATATATATATATATATATATATATATATATATATTTTTTTTTTTTTTTTTTTTTTTTTTTTTTTTTTTTTTTTTTTTTTGCATATATGTATATATATATATATATATATATATATATATATATATATATATATATATATATATATATATATATATATATATATATATATATATATATAGTTAGAATCGTAGAGAAGAGTAGAAGAAGATTATGGAATGAGAAGTTAGGAAAGAATTAGAGGTTAGAAGGAAGGATTGAAAGAAGTTAGAAGAATAGGAAAAAGGCTAGAATAGAAATAGGGAAAAACCGAGTTAGAGGGCGAAACGGAGCTCGGAGTATCGGATTGAGTTGAAACTTGGCATGGGGCAAGAATATGTGATTTAGATTTTGCGGGTAGGCTTCCGGGTGGAAATCGGGGTTGTAGGGCGCCGGTATCGCGCCGTACCATTCCGTATCTTGAAATATTCAAGATACCGGCAATGGGCCGTAACATGGACTAGATGTCCATTTTACTTAGGTATCTTGGTAGGTAATATATGTATAGGCTAGTACCTTACTACCCTAGGGAGCTCGGGTCAAAATACCAAGCGTAGGTAGGCTAACTTGATAGTTGTCGAAGCTAGAATTTTACCCTTTTTAAGGATAAAATAGGATATTGGCCTACGGCCAAGATATGAGTTTCGAAGTCCAAGATGGACTTGGATATGGGTTGTAGAGGTTGGTAATAGTTAGAAATAGTCGTCTAGACCTAGTCTTGGCCCCGGTTGACCACGGTTGACTTTTTGGACCAAAAGTCAACTATGGGTCAACGCTTTACCCAAATTAGTCCCAATTTTCATTAGACTTGCGTAGTTGACCAAAAGTCAACTATTAGTCACCATTAACCTAGAGTTGACCAAAGTTGACCAGGGTTGACCAGTTGACCAAAAGTCAACTGTAGGCCAACTCTTGACCCCGTTTGACTTTCTTCGACTTGTTTTGACCCGTGATGCCTGGTATGACCTAGGATTGACTTGGTTAGACTTAGATTGACTTGATATAACTTGATTTGACCTAGATTGACTTGACAGGACTTAGTGTGACTCAGTGAGACTTAGTTTGACCTAGATTACATATCATTCATTGTAAATCATTCCTAAACTTGTTTAAACCTAAATTAACTTACAGTATCTCATATTTAGGTCTTCTGATACCGCTCTGAGCATTGATATACCATACAGCTCAGGATAGCAGGCGAGTACATTCACTGATAGTTTTTATTGTCTTGATATTTGCTATATCCGATTCAGTCGTAGTGTCTTACTTGATTCTCAGACACGATAGTTCACGGACTAGTATTGTCGAATTTCTGTCATAAGATGTCATTTCTGGATTTCTTGGGATACTGGTACTTGCTTAGTCTTGATTCTCTTACTTGTATTGACGCCGATTTCTGAAGAGGACTTGCTCTCCTCTTTGGAAATCCCGCGTCATGACGTGCTATGTCCGGATCCGTATACTATTCGGGGAATGGGGAATATTATAGATAGTGTGATCAATGCCCAACTTGAGTTACTACTTGTATCATAGCTATACCCTCACCTTACGATGGGTATAGCCTGACCTGTGCTACTAGCTACTTGCTCCATAGCTTACCATCCCGGCCGGACCGAGTCCACGTACTTGTAGCCGGTCGGCTGGAAGCCTGATTCTTGACCCATACCGATCACATTAGGCTATAATGTTCGAGGCACATTTTATATTTACTTTTCCTGTCATATATCCTGTTCTGTTCTATATTCAGTACTTTCTCACCATGCATGATATACAGTTACTCACATGCTCTACACGCCTTTATATTGTACCTTGATTGGAGACTAAGTTCTACTCGGAAGAAGAGTTACAACCCCGGTCCTTGTTTGGTTTAAGGGTTGTAACTCGGCTTCCGAATGGTTCCCAAGTCTTCATATATCTTTGTCTCGTAGTTCATTATACTGTCTCTTATAGAACTTGTCAATTCACATGGAACTGCTGTTAGTGTTTGTACTTGCTTATTTTTCTGACAGGATACCGTTATGATATATTACAGATGATTCTGATGCGGACTGCTCGACCTATTATGGGCTCGAGTCAGATGGAGTAGCCTTAGATCGTGGCCTTATAGTAGAGCCACTAGATTTTGTACTTCCAGAGTAGTGTAGGTTAGCTAGGTTTGACTGGACTGCGATCCAGCTAGCTTATCAGACTGTAGTTCTATATTCTATTTTGATACCCTGTGATGTATATATCTGGGCTTGTATTGGACTCTGCACTTATTTACTCTTTCATCTATCATGTCTTTCCTCTGAGCTATCTACCTTAGTTTTATTCTGTGATTGAGACTGTATTGTTATGTCACCTCCATTCGGAGAGTATATAATGTACAGGTATATTTTAACTGTTAGTCGTAGGTATTTACAGACGTTATATACAGCGTTCTACCGCCGATTCTGCGGTGTAGGCTGGACGTACCTACGTGCTCGTGCCCCTCATAAGGGTGCGGGTCGTGACACTTCCTATACCTGTAAATCCCGATTTTATTATCACAATACAGCCATTCCAAACCAAGCTAATTCAACTAAGTACATGTGCTCAACTTACTACATCATCTACCCCAACACATCTCAAAACAGAACTCATACCCACTGTTGATTCAAAAACATCATACACAAATATTATCACACACAATCCTGTAAAACTTAATAGGAGCTTACAAAATATTTATACAAATAAGTTTAAACCAAACTATAAACTCTCAACTCAATCAACTTCCCAAAACCCTGTCGATATATAGGCTGATCTCCGATCTACCGCGAAGACTTGACACAGCACTATCGCAACCGAAAACGACATCTAAACATAGCTACACGCTGCTGCTCATAGGCATGGCAGAAAGATGAACCCGGACACGAGCCCGACACCACTTGAATTGAACACGAACGCACGCTCCCAAAACATGAAAACGCAATACTGGAATTACCAACAATGTAAAATGAATTAACTCAGAAGTGAAGTAGAATTTACCTATAGAATGCTGTTGACAACCAAGAACACAACAAACTAGACACGAATCCTTCTCCAAAAATAGCTTGTGTTAAGAACAAAACGAAAAAATCGCAGGAATAATTTCAGTTTATTCTCAAAGAAAAATGAAAGGATCACACACTCAACAAGGGTCAATTAAGGCCTACTTCGACTTGATATCGATTCTCCTCACAGAATTTCTAAATTGAGATTTGATCAAATCTAGAGCTAAAGAAAATAATATCACTCAGGAAAGAAATTATTAGATCGGCTAAACAATTCAAACTCAGCAGTCGGCCTATACTTACCGAACCTTAGAATTCAGAAGAAGAACAATTGATTGTTCACCTAGATCCAAAAATCAAAGACAACCCAATTAAATTAGAATTTCCAGAGTCCACATTTCTCTGGATCTAGAAGGAATTTGGAGATCAGAACTCACCAATGGACTAGATCGAGTGTTCGAACAGGTTGATGCCTATGCTTGCTCGAGAACTGGATCAACCGATTCGGATCTGGTCAAGAATTCGACAATCAAAATTTTTTGAAGAAGCAAAAGATTTCATTACCGGAAGAGGTTGAATCACCTACGATTGATGCTGAGATGTGGACGATCAATTCGTCGGAATCATCTAGCTGTCGTGAGGGGATGGCCCCGTCGTCGAGCTGGAGTGGTAAAACTGCCAAAGATCCTCGTGGTCGTCGTCGGGCGCTGGAACTCGTCATCGAGAGGTGGTCGCCGCCGTAGCTCTGGAGACGCACGCCGCGTTCTCAGCTCTGGAGGATGACACAGTTGCTCATCCTTGCTGAAGAGAACCGTCACCTTCTAGTTTGCCGGAGAAGAGGAGCTCGCCGCCTCCGCCATCAATTTGGCTAGGGCTCACGAATTAGAAAAATGGGGAAAGAGGAAATGACGGCTCAGGGCTCTCACGAAAGCCAAGGAAGAGGGAAGAGTGAGCAGCAAGTGAAATGCTCTCTCTCTCTTCCTCAAATAACATATATAATGGTTGACATATTTGCAAGCAGCCCCTTTCGCTAAGGAACGTTTATACTATAGCCCCCTCCCCCCCCCCCCCCGCTCTAAGTATATTTACAGAAAACTCTTTTTTCTTTTCATTATTACAAGATCTGTTTAAAAATCAGTTAGAAAATTAAATGGTGGGCCCTAAAGTTTGTTATAACAAACATTCAAAATTTAAAAAAATAAATCCTGCTCAACTAATATCACTCCAAAAGTATAAATTACAATATTTATTATTTAAACTAAACTTATTATTAGAAAATTTTAATTCTCTAAAAATAGGAAGGTGGAGTTACAATAGGTAAGCATTTATAACAAGGACTGGACACTTAATAATTCATGAGAACCAAATTTAAGATGCATATACAGTGTTATGGACAGAACCTTCAAGTCCTAGCATCTGAACTCGATGATTGATACCTGCCTTATATGGGGCTGGTCATGCGTTCTAGAGATTCGTACACTTAAACCCATAATACAGGGACATAACATTGGCATGAACAGGGCAGAACAAAGCTAAGTGAATGACAACCTAATGTGGGATGCTACCTGTTCTGGGTCCTTTCTGGACTTATGACAAATACCTAAATTTCCATTAGATCAAGATGAAAATTAGAGGAACGTATGATCTGGGAGTCGAGGAAGAAGTTTTACCAGTCGAAGGGTTTGGATGCTCTTCTTCTTCACAGCTATCCGGTGACTCTCGACTGGAAGATGATCAGGGAGAGCGGCCAACTGGTAGGGTTTTGGGAATTGGAGGGTTTGGACGCCCCTTAGTCCTTTATATAAGAGATTAAATAGGATTGATTGAGAGTTTAGATCATACTCAAGGATTTTGAATCACAGCAGGATGAGATCAAATCAATGTTCGATTCTGTTCTGACCGTTGGGAAGTTTAAATTCGAAGGTTTAAATTGAGGCCAGCAACAATCTGAATTTACACTCTTCTGCTTGAAATGGACATTTTGGTACTTATGCACTACGGTCCTTGCAAACTTTCCTATTTTCCCTTTGATCCTCTATTGGCATTTATTGTAGAACAAAATATCAACATAACAAAATCTATGTGGCAAAACAAATGGGTACAAAAATTTAATAAATTCGAAAAATTTGGTCAAGGGGTTGACATTTCCAGTTCTCTTTGTGAAGGCAAACTGAATTGGAGATGTGGATGGAATTTCATTCTGGATGTCATGAACTAGGTCCTTCAGTTTTCAAGGAATAAGTGATGTTTCGCCTTTGAAGATCCTGATAGCAGATAATAATTTAATGATAATCTCCTTTGCATGTAGCTACATAGCGAGTAAAATCCTATGACGAATAACATGAATTTTTGCCTCCAAGCTAGAGCCAATTATACGTCAGATAATGTAGGAGCTGAAACTTTGGAGGGAAAAGTACTTGGTACTAGAGCTGGAATATCTTGTACGTTGGAATCCACATTATACAAGAGTTGTTCGTGGAACGTATCTTCATAACCGTAAGATAACTCGGAGCGAGTGGTAGCAGTTCACCTTTTATGTGGCAGTGTTATTTTGTTAGTTGAGAAGTGACTGATCCGACGGATGTATTACAATGGCGTAGTAGGGAATCGATGGGTAGGATTTGTTATCTTACGCTGGAGAGAGGGGGATTGAGGATTACCATGGATGCTGCCGGAGAACTGATCAGTAACGTCTACACTAATAGTTGTTGGATGAGTATCTACCTTTGTAACATCAAGACCATAATGACAGGGCACATCTTTAGAAGTGACAGCTCTATAATCATCTTTCATGATCCTATGTTTGAGAAAATCAAATATTTCTATTCTCTTGATCCGGCCAATTATGTCCAATTAAAGAAACGAACTTCTCTCTTTCTTTGCAACCATTAAACACATGGCCTAATTTAGCACATAATTGACAGAGATGAGGTAATTGTTCATACTTTACTATAATATAACGTTCGTTGCAGTCATTAAAATTAGTAGTAAGGTACCTCTTTAAAGGTTTTGAAAGGTCGAGAAGAACTTTAATCCTCGCAAAAGATTTCCATTTAATCTTTGTCTTCTAGAAATCATGCTCGTGGTGTACCCAGAGAAATAGCAATCCTTGAAACTAGAATCCTATTCAGGTACTTTCGAGGGATCTTGTGTAGTTGAACCCAAAGATCTGCAAATTAAAAATGATACTCCTCCAATAATTTGCATGGATCACGTCTCTATTGCAAGTAGGTCATCATTAATACTCTATGGAGCATAAGAATAATACGATCAACTTCTGAAGGGGAGGAGAAGTTCACAAAAAAGGATTTTGCTTGGTTACCGAGAACTGAAATGTGAATAGATTTGGACAACTTCCATATTTTAGGAAGAATGGATGAGAATGACGAACATGAGAAATGGCAAGAGGATTAATAGGGTTTGATTGTCAAGGAGAAAGTCCAGTTAAGAGACTATGAACTATCCCTAGCCAAAAGGGAGACAATTTATGATCTTGGTTTGAGAAGAGCGAAGCCATTTTTTTCTAAGAATTCGTTGTAAGATGACATCATGTGGGATGGAGAGGATGATGACAAAGGGAATTAAGAGTATAGGAGAACCAGAGGGAGAAGGAAGATATTCCTTCAGGAGGAAGAAGACGCTCAGGAAGAAGGTGCTCAGACAGAGCGGAGAGAAAAATTATTTTTTTTTTGACAACCTATGTGTTGATCATGTGTTGGACCACAACATTAATGTTATCATATATTATTCTTTAATTTAGGCTAGACCATTGCATTAGACTTTAGGCCGTAGTATGAACTCAATAAGGCCTATCTCTTACAAAGTATATTGTTTAATTTAGCCTAGACCCCCGCATAAGATTTTAGGTCATAGTATGTGTTAGTCCCGAGGCATGGATATATATAGAAAACATGAGTTCAGCAAGCCTACACAGTAGGTGCCACAAATGAGGAGTTTATCAAGAACAAAGTTAGGCCTCCATACTCAGTAGGTGCCTTAAAACCTGAAGAACGAGTTACAGAGAAACAGAAGAAGAAGAAGAAGAAGAAGAAGAAGAAGAAGAAGAAGAAGAAGAAGAAGAAAAAGAAGAGGATTAAATCTGCTGGGGTGTAAAAATACCGTTGCTCAAAGCAAGATTCACCTCTATACGATCCGCTTCCCGGATACCAGCAAGTTTAAGAGAACTTCTGGAACGCTCGTCAGTCAATATTTGTGACTTGAACGGGCTTCCTGAACTTTACGGACTCCCTTAACTCTCTTCAAGGAGCAAGAGCAGCAACAATCTCCCACATATCTCATCATATATGTGTCTAGGGTTGAGCGTTCCCTACAGTAACTGTCTATTTTGCAATAGGATAGATGTCGTTGACGACTTGATTCTTCCCGTATGGGTTAAATAACAATACGATACAAGAATGGACTATGCCTTGAATTCTGTACCATAATTGTAATTCTTCCCACTCACAAAGTGTAGTTACATGTGCTTCTGGCTGTACATTAAAGGCCCTGTGCCAGCCTGGTTTTAGTGTATAATTTTGGACGTCTACAAGTTTACCCTCAAGAGATGGCCTGATATCTCTTTCTATACACTATAGGTAAGTTCTTTATTAAAGAGACATGGCATGAAGCCTTGCGCTTCCTTGCGGTGCTACGTCGCTATGACATGGCCTAAAGCCGAGGCATTACCCCTACCCGGGAACCTCATCGTAGTGGAACCTCATCGTAGTGTCATACTACTACAGCATGAGGTCACAGCCTCTTTGTAGTACCATTCTATCCAGCATGAAGCCTAAGGCTTCCTTGCAGTGTTACGCCGCAACGACATAGATTGCAAGGCCGAGGCTTTACCCCTACCTGGGTACCTCATCGTGGTGTCATGCTACTATAACATGGGGTCACCCTCTCCTTTGTAGTGTTGTCTACAACTCTTTAATTTCATCATACAACATTAGGCTACCTACCTATTTGCGGTGCTACGCCGCTATGACTTGGCTTGCAAAGCCGAGGCATTACACCTACCTGGGAACCTCTTGGTGGAGTCATTCCACTGTAGCATGGAGTTTTACTCCTTATAGTGCTGCGCTACCATGCTTCATGTAAAGAACACCAGGCATTCACTCTACCTGAGAACTTATTAAGGCTTTTAAGCCAACCTCAACACAAGATCCGTTTGTAGGAACCCTAGAGGGGGGGTGAATAGGGTCAAGCTAACTAAACAAGCACTTAGCACAAGCTAATAGGCAATTTAAAAATATAAGTGCAAGAGAATAAGCAATAACTATACCGACACCCGATGTATCCTGGTATCCTCCCTAGAGGCAATCCAGTCCCGGAACTCTCTCCGGATTTAATCCAATATTTGAGCAAATAGTTACACACGAGTTTGGATCTGAAGAACTCGCCAACTTCTTACATGAGAGCTTTAATCCGAAGGGCTCTCCGACTTCACACCAAGAGTTTGGATACGAAGACTCTCCAACTTCAACCGAGTGTTTGGATACGAAGACTCTCCAACTTCAACCTTTCACAATAGGTTTTGATCTCCTTATACCATAAGAAGAAGATCTCACTTTTCAACTCAATAACTCTAACACAATTTGTGGATGGCAAATGAAAGCTTTGTAGAGTTGTATGTGGATAAAGCTTTGGTGGTTTAGAAATTTTTAGGCTCAAAGCATCAACCTTGAATGAAGGGGTTCAAGGCTATTTATAACCAAAGCAAAGGAAAGTGCAATAATGCAACTTTCTCAGGCTGACGGATCATCCGCCAAATTTTCGCAAAAATCCGCCGGATCATCCGCATGTATAGTCCAACGGCTATAAATAGAGCCGTTGGGACCAATCATTCGTAAGATCCGACCGTTGGAATGCAAACGGTCTTATGGCGGAAAATTCGTCGAAATTTTGAAGATTGTCCTGGGTTATTATCTACCCTAGCTTTCGATTTTGCCATCTATTTCTTGTGTTTACAATGGTTCCTAAGACTCATTACAGACTCCAGATATACTGTAGCAGGTGCAGGCTTCTTCAGAGTCTTGAAATGAAGATGGCATGGCTTGGCTTCTTCCTTTGATAGGTGCTGGCTTTTTTCCTTGGCGGCAGCTGTCCAAAGATATCCAGTTTGTGAAAACTGAATACCTTTCGGGGGCTTCGCCCCCGAACCTCCGACGAGGGGCGCTGCCCCCTCGACCCCCGTCTGCTGACCGGGCAGCGGAACCCCCGAGTGCGTGGCTCCGGAGATGTCGTCGGGTGGTTCAGAGAAATCTTGTGGGATCCGTCGTCTTTGGCCCACCATGATTTCTTCATTGCATATGTCCACATTGATCTTGCTTATAGCTTTTCTGCATGTACATGTTAAACGAACAAAGCAATATACATAGTAGCAAGTATAATAAGTTTAATGCACATTAGGACAATGCTGAGTTTAAGTATAAGTGCTAAGGTGATAGCATAAATGTTAGTGATATCATAATGATTAAACTTAATTGAATAACCATAATCAAAAATAAAGTTTTGATTTTGGCAACTCGATTAAATTTAAGATAGAAAGCTCATATCACTAATATGTAAACCAATAGGCATATATCACCAAAGGTATAAGTATAAGTAGAAATGCTATAATGATAGTATAAAGATTAGTGATAATAAAATGTTAAACTAAACATATTAACCATATTCAAAAACATGATACAATCATTGGGCCAACAATCTCCCCCTTTTTTATTATGGTAAATCGGTTAAGTTTAGTATGGACAGAACAGATGCATGTATCACTAATATACAAAAGACATAAGCAATATCCCTGAAAGCATACTACTTAGATTACTTATAAATACATACTTAAACATACTTCTCCCCCTTTGACATGATCAAAAATACGCTCCTCCGTACTAATAGATGAGAAATCAATCTTAAGTACATAAATTAGAGCATGAGGAAGGCATAGACAATCATGATCAAGATATACTAATTGAGGAAAAAATAGGAGAAGTGTGTAAAGACAAGTGTATAAAACTACATACCAAATGTAGAGTACTAAATAGAAAATTGCTTGTCAAAACACAATATGGTTGGTAAAACTAAAAGTATTTGAAAAATAAGAAATAAGTAGTTTACCAACTTGAAATCCAAGGAATAAATCCAAAACACAATAGGATATGAAATATTGCTCTAGTTTTGGAAGAGAACTATGAAATAAAGCGTTTCAAACAAAGCCATGAGGAATAGATAATTGCAACTAATAGATACCAATAGAGATATGATATTAAATAAACTTGATACCAATTGAAAAGATATAAACTAGAAACATTGATCAAAGAAACCATTAATAATCATAATTGTCCACAAATAAATAGTGGAACAAAATAAAAGAATGATCAATGTAAAATATTGCAATTGATATAAAGCAATCTCATTATTTGCAAAATCTATATGCTTATCCAAGTTCATGCATTTGAACTCAATTATCTTATCATGCTATATGAATACCCTTTAGATAAACATGAAGGTAAAGGAGAAAAATACTTGAGAAAGAGAAATTCAGTCGACTTGAATGCTCCCCTCAAAGTACTACCAAAGTTGAAAAAAAATCATGAATTTTGGATAAGTCCTCAACAAGGAAAACCAAATAAATTAAGCATAAAAGAAAAGCCAAATCAACGAAAGCATAGTATTCATCAATATAAGATCTGAAAGTTAATAATAGCAAGATGACATATTTAACCCATATGAAAGAGAGAGAGATAAGATAATAAGGACAATCACATACACTCTCATAAACCCTTCAAAATAAAAGTATCATGACCTCAATCAATAAGATATAAAAATAAAGAAAATATGGGTCCATGATAAACTATGTATACGACATATTAGAGGTATAGATGAATAAAAATAATTTATTTGCTCCCCCTCAAAATATGCGTAACTAGTTTCAAAGCACTTATAGCATCAAAATCTAGGAGTAAATCAACTATGGATTTCTTCCCCTTGCTCAATGCATATAAGGCTATAAAATCGTCATAAGACGAATAATGTCATCTTTAGTCAAGAAGAGGTAACCAATTAATACTTACTAAAGATGAGAATTCAGAAAAATATTCCAATATAGCACATGTAAACAAAAGATGGCATCATAAAAAAGAATAAGGACAGTTAAATCAATCATGATGAGAGTCAAAATATCGCTCAAAAATAAAATAAAAATAAACCTCAAATATCATGTCCATGATTATCTAATCAAGAAAGAATCAACCAATTTATTACTTTGCATGGACTAGGTATGTTGTACCACATATTTATCCAACAACGGATAAATCCAAACCTTGCTAATGGTAAATTAATAACCTATAAAGTTCAAATAGCAAAGGTCATATGTGATAAACCATGAGTAGTCAAAGTAGAGAAATAAATTAACTTGATAATCTCATAACTAGATAATTTAAGACTACTTAATCATTAGGATCATTCATAAAGAAAACAAAAGAATAAACATGATCCAATGATAAATCTCATCAAGAGAAAATTCAAAATCCATATTTATAAAGAATCTTACAGATCAATAAAAAATATGGAAAAGAGTCAATCTCAAAATGATCACGCATTCAATCTAAAGAGATGTAATGATAATATGATAAAATCATGACTCAAAAAGTGAGAGAAATTTAAGAGAGTCTTGCTAATAACTAGTATAGAAGAAAGTTAAACAATGGAATCACAAACTTCTTAGGAAAAACAAGATCTAATAAAGAATTTGTAAAACTAGTTTTAGAGATCAAGCATATCACAAATCTTGTTTTTGTAAACTAGCATATCATATATAGATTGAAGTATAGGAATATAGTTAGATGTGTGAAAGTGAGCCGAAATTATATAGCTTAATAATATATCACAAATAAGCAAACTATATAATCCAAATAAGATTAATGAGGGAAGCCATTAACAAGATAAATGTGCTCATTAAATCTTAAGTCACTAACACTAAAAATACTTGCTTAAGCAAAGAGTTCTCAATAAGTATAATACATTTTGAATTATCAAAATGATTTGTAGACTCTTTATTAAGCAATGATAAGAGTATAAGATAACAAAATAAAAAGAATTAGACTCTTATCAAGTATAGGCCAAAAGAGATATTCATGTAAACACAAATAAAATAAATCTCTTTGCCAAGTATAGAGATTAACCCAAGATAATAAAATAATGGATCGATCTAGAGAATGCAAAATATTATAGCCATTATGAAGTAAGAGGATCTCTAGAAATGGGAGATCTCTAACCAAAAGCTAAAACCATAGTAGCTAAGGACATAAGACATGATGTATCAATTACATGGATTCTCATGTGCTACAACAACATCATTGGGAAACAATAATTCCAAAGAAGCATAAACCCAAGAAATGAGCAAGGAAAGCATATTAAAAATAAGAAGGCTGATCGGATTATCCGTCGAATTTTAGCGAAAGTCCGGCGGATTATCCGAACATAGTGCTCACAAAGTTGCTAGAATAGATCGGATTATCCGTCGGATTTTCGCGGATATCCGTCAGATGATCCGAACTATTGCTCACAGACTTGCTGTTTGCAGTCGGATGATCCGCCGGATTATACCAAAAATTCGTCGAATTTTCCGTCTCTCTATAAAATCAAAATTTCAAAGAGCTTTCATAGTGCACCAAAGAAAAGTGAAAAGATATAGACTAGAAAATGTGCACTAATTAAAGAGGTAAATTTAACAAGCAAGGTAAAGCACAAAACCATGTGATCCTTAATAGAACATCCATAATTAGTCACGAGCAAGACATTAATAAATATTTTCTCTCAACATCCTAACTTAAAGGTATAAAGCAAATAAATATCAAAAGTTAGGAATCATTTATATATGAATAGGCATACATGAGAAGATTCAACAATCAAAAGAAAAATATTTATCCATAGAGTCAACCAAAAAGCTAAAAAGACATCATTAAAAGAAAGCTTTAAGGAAGAAGCTTATTGATTCAAAAAAGAGATACACAAATTTGATCAAAAGAATCAATAGCTAGAGTATGAGTTAAGCACAAGTTTGAAAGTAACAAGTATGAATAAATACTCATCAAGTTAATATAAAACTTTAGCTTAACTCATATGCCTACATAAAGGTATTTATACAAAAATAGATATCAATATAAGAGATACATGGACTATATGTAGATGGAAATTTAATGAATATAGTCATGTATCATTAATGAATATTTGAAAAACTATTACAAATTCAAAAACATGTATAAATAAACTTCATTAGGCAAAGACATAATTGATTCTCAAGAAGATAATCAAGATAAAGTATGAGAATCAATAATAAATATATTATGTAAGCACAAGGCTAAAATAGAAGTATAAGTGTATACTTGTCAAGTGATAAGAAGCTTGTGCTAGACATATATATTCACAAATACCGATTTAAAGTAAATATTACAAATTAGAGAGAAATCGGTAAGAAGTAACTATCCTCAAAAAATTTATAGACGGAGAGTTAAAAACATATTAACTCAAATAAAAAATAAGCTCCTATGGACTAGAGTGATATGCATGCTTCATAATATAGAGATTAAGAATAACAAGCATGCATAAATCAAATGTGTCACACTTAATAGAAAATGAGTGATAAACTACATAGTATGAACTAATCATTCAAGCCGAGTAACTAGTCATGCTAGATAAAAGAATTAATAAAAAAATTAACTAAGCATGCTAGTATTGTATCTCACATTAATTTATATAGAAGACAACTGAAGGATATCAATGTGAGCTACTAGTAAGACATCAAGAGAAATATGCTAGATTCTACAAATATAAACAATTTAAAGAGAAACAATTAGCATGTTACCAAAGTGGCTCTAGTGGCCACACTTGTGTTGGTGCAATTGCTTAGAAGATGACCTTTGAGCTTTGCAACCACCAACACGCTCCTCGGTGCTATGTCCCGATACAAGAAGCTTCACCTACAAAATTAGATGAAGACTTTGGTATCCAAATAAACTTGGATCCACATTTATTAGCTTTAGGGACCCATATTGCACTTACTCTAGCATTGGTAGTGAAGGTCCTACGAATAGGGCATGTAAAGCTCATGTGTCCAATGCGAGAGCAAGAGAAGCATCTAATGCTAGTGTGTGCACATGTATCAGAATGAGCATGGTTATGAACATGTGATATACTAGAATGATGAATATCTCTAGAGTGAGTATGCATGAATTTGGTCTTAAGAATATCATGTTCTAATATCAAATCATCATACATACAAGTAAGAGAATCAAATTTAACATTTAAAGCATTATTCTCTTTTTCAAATAAAATAATTCTAGAAATAAAAGCATTATTTTGTTTCTTTAAAGTGTCAATAGAAGAATCATGCAAATGATTTAGCTCATGAGTTTGCCTCTTAAGATCTTCTATTGATGAGGAAAGAGATTTGATTTTCAAAATTAAAGCCTCATTCAAACTCTTTAAAGAAACACATGATGAGTTTTGAGAATTAAGTCTAGATAATAAATTATTGTTTTCACTTCTCAATAACTCATTAGCTTCTTCTAAATGAACAACCTTTTCAGAAAATTCTTCATTTGTAAAATGAAGGTTATCAAGAATCTCTAAGGATTGTTTAGCCATGGCTTTCCACTTAGAGCATTTCTTACATTTAGAAGAACTATGATTGTCTATGCTACTAGAAATAAAATACTCTTTATCGGAGGAGGAGGAATACAATGCCATAGAAAAATAACAAGGATCTACTCTAAGGATGTTAAGCCTAACAATAGAGTCCTTGCTCTGATACCAATTGTAGGAACCCTAGAGGGGGTGAATAGGGTCAAGCTAACTAAACAAGCACTTAGCACAAGCTAATAGGCAATTTAAAAATACAAGTGCAAGAGAATAAGCAATAACAATACCGACACCCGATGTATCCTGGTATCCTCCCTAGAGACAATCCAGTCCGGGAACTCTCTCCGAATTTAATCCACTATTTGAGCAAATAGTTACACACGAGTTTGGATCCGAAGAACTCGCCAACTTCTTACACGAGAGCTTTAATCCGAAGGGCTCTCCGACTTCACACCGAGAGTTTGGATACGAAGACTCTCCAACTTCAACCGAGAGTTTGGATACGAAGACTCTCCAACTTCAACCTTTCACAATAGATTTTGATCTCCTTATACCATAAGAAGAAGATCTCACTTTTCAACTCAATAACTCTAACATAATTTGTGGATGGGAAATGAAAGCTTTGTAGAGTTGTATGTGGATAAAGCTTTGGTGGTTTAGAAATTTTTAGGCTCAAAGCATCAACCTTAAATAAAGGGGTTCAAGGCTATTTATAACCAAAGCAAAAAAAGTACAATAATGCAACTTTCTCAGGCTGACGGATCATCCGCCGGATTTTCGCGAAAATCCGCCGGATCATCCGCCTGTATAGTCCAATGGCTATAAATAGAGCCGTTGGGATCAATCATTCGTAAGATTCGACCGTTGGAATGCAAACGGTCATATGGCGAAAAATCTGTCGAAATTTTGAAGATTGTCCTGGGTTATTATCTACCCTAGCTTTCGATTTTGCCATCTATTTCTTGTATTTACAATGATTCCTAAGACTCATTACAGACTCCAGATATACTGTAGCAAGTGCAGGCTTCTTCAGAGTCTTGAAATGAAGATGGCATGGCTTGGCTTCTTCCTTTGATAGGTGCTGGCTTTTTTCCTTGGCGGCAGCTGTCCAAAGATATTCAGTTTGTGAAAACTGAATACCTTTCGGGGGCTTCGCCCCCGAACCCCCGACGAGGGGCGCTGCCCCCTCGACCCCCGTCTGCTGACCGGGCAGCGGAACCCCCGAGTGCGTGGTTCCGGAGATGTCGTCGGGTGGTTCAGAGAAATCTTGTGGGATCCGTCGTCTTTGGCCCACCATGATTTCTTCATTGCATATGTCCACATTGATCTTGCTTATAGCTTTTCTGTATGTACATGTTAGACGAACAAAACAATATACATAGTAGCAAGTATAATAAGTTTAATGCACATTAGGACAATGTTGAGTTTAAGTATAAGTGCTAAGGTGATAGCATAAATGTTAGTGATATCATAATGATTAAATTTAATTGAATAACCATAATCAAAATATAGTTTTGATTTTGGTAACTCGATTAAATTTAAGATAGAAAGCTCATATCACTAATATGTAAACCAATAGGCATATATCACCAAAGGTATAAGTATAAGTAGAAATGCTATAGTGATAGTATAAAGATTAGGGATAATGAAATGCTAAACTAAACATATTAACCATATTCAAAAACATGATACAATCATTGGGCTAACACCGTTTTTTGCAGAAAACACATAGTAGACAACAGTGGTTATGGGTTCGTAACCCTTCCATGTTCCCAAGAACAAGTACCCACTGTTACCTGATAGTTTTTCAGTCAGTGGTCCTCCCTTGAACCGAAAGTTAGATGTCTAGTAGATTTTTCTTTGAACTAATAACATAAAACTTTATGGTAGGATTACAAAAATATACTATCAGAATGCCTTCAAGCCCATCTTTTCTGCTGTGTCTTCAACCAGCTGACGTTTGAGGCCCTTCGTAAACGGATTAGCCAAGTTCTCCTAACTCCGAACATCGACTACTGCAATGACACCTCTTTTGATATGATCGTTTACTGTCATGTGCTTTATCCGCACAGTTCTCTTCTTTCCATTGAAGAGATCATTTAATGCCACCGCCACAGTCGCTTGGTTGTCACAGTATATTGAAATTGCTGGTATCTGTGCTCCAACTACTGGAAGATCATACATTAGCTTTCGAAGCCATTCTGCTTCATCTGCTGCGGTATCAAGTGCAAAGAACCCAGATTCCATAGAAGATCGCGAGAGCATAGTCTGCTTCTTCGACTTTCATGATATAGCAGCTCCATCCATTGTGAAAATAAATCTACCAGTGGACCTCTCGCTCTCCTACTCTGAGCACCAGCTGGCATCACTGAAGCCTTCTACTACCGATGGTTCTCCGCTGAAGTGTAGTGCATATGTCTGAGTCTTCTTGAGATATCTCATAACATGCTTCACAGCTTTCCAGTGCTGAACGCCTAGATTGTTTGTGAATCGACTCAGCATTCCCACAACAAAAGCTATGTCAGGCCTAGTGGCAGTAGTAGCGTACATCAAACTTCCGATGACGCTAACGTACTCCAATTGCCTGACGCTTTCCTTCGAGTTTGGCTCCAGCTTCTGATCACTTCGGTATGGCGTATCAATTATGGGAAGATCTTGATACCCGTATCGAGTGAGCATCTTCTCAATATAATGATATTGTGACAGTGCCAATCCAGTGTCCGTCTGGATGATCTTGAGTCCCAAGATAACATCAGCATCCCCCAAGTCCTTCATACTGAACTTTGTCGAGAGAAACTTCTTTGTCTCAGTGACACAGCTTATATCCGTACCTAGGATTAGCATGTCGTCCACGTACAGACAAACAATGACACCTCTTCCGTCAGCAAATTTAGTATAGATGCACTTGTCTGTTACGCTGACCCAGTAGCCGTTTGATCTGATAACTTTATCAAACTTCTCATGCCACATTTTGGGAGCTTGCTTTAAGCCGTATAGAGATTTTACAAACTTGCAGACTTTGTCTTCTAGGCCTCTGACGACAAATCTTCCTGGCTGTTGCATATAAATCTCCTCGGTCAGATCGCCATTCAGGAATGTTGTTTTCACATCCATCTGATATATCACCAGTTTGTGTATTGCTGCAAGGGCAATCAACAATCTGATGGTTGTCATCCGTGCTACTAGAGCATATGTGTCAAAGTAGTCGATCCCCTATTTTTGAGAAAACCCCTTGGCCACTAGCCTGGCCTTGAACTTGTCAATGGTTCCATCAGCTTTCATCTTCTTCTTGAAGATCCACTTGCATCCGATGGGTTTTGCTTCTTCGAATAAATCAACTAACATCCATGTGTTATTAGAGGTAATTGAGTCAATTTTATTGTCTATTGCCTCCTTCCAGAAGACAGCATCTCTGGTCTTCATTGCCTCACCATAGGTAAGCGGATCTGCTTTCATATGATAGGTGACGAAGTCATCTTCGAAGCTCTTCGGCCTCCTTGCTCGCTTTGTCGACGGCTCAGCGAGTTCTGGTTCAATTGTTGTTTCCTCACCAACAACTTCATCTTGGACTACTGGTTCATATGAGACCTCAGTCTCATTTGCACCTACATCATTCTCCGGAATATCTAGGAGAATAATGTTTTTGTGTCGTGCAAACTTGTCTTTAAAGTATTCAGCATCGCGAGATTCGATGATATGATTTGACTCAATGTCAAGGAATCTCTGGGCATCACTCTTCTCGGCATATCCCAAGAAGATTGCCTTCGTAGTCCTTGTCCCCAGCTTCTGAATCTTCAGATCTGGGAGCTTCACATAAGCCAGATACCCCCACACTCGAATAACATTCAAATTAGATCTGACTTTGAACCAGAGTTGATGAGAAGTTATGTCAGAAGTTGCATAAGGCACTCTATTCAGAATAAAAGTGGCCATTAATGTTGATTCTCCCTAGTAACATTTTGGAAGACCCGTAGTTAGCAGCATTGAGTTCATCATTTTTGTCAAAGTTCGGTTCTTCCTCTCTGCTACTCCGTTAGATTGAGGAGAATACGGAGCAGTAGTCTCGCAGATGATTCCATATTCTTTGCAGAACGATGCGAATTCATGAGACCGATATTCTCCACCTCGATCACTTCTCAACCTATTGAGTTGTTGTCCAGTTTGTCGTTCAGCTTCGGTCATGAACTTCTTGAACTTCTCGAACGCTTCGTCTTTAGATTTGAGCAAGTAGACGAATGCGTACCTAGAGAAGTCATCGATGAAGGTTATAAAATACTTTATCCCGGCTTTTATAGAAAATTGTTTGAAGTCACAGATATCGGAGTGTACTAACTCCAGAATATCTGTGCTTCGATTGACCCGATGAAAGGGTTTTCTAGTGATCTTAGTCTGAGCACATACTTCACACTTCTCTACCTTACCCCCACATTTGGAGATAAGTCCTAGACTAGACATTTTATTTATTCTTTTACAATGAACATGTCCTAACCTATTATGCCACAACTCAAGAGAATAGTCAGAACGAGCGATTGCATTTATTTTATTAGATTGGTTTACAAGTTGAATTTTAAACATTCCTTCGGTTTGAAAAGCCTTTTCGAAGTATGTTCCCTTCTTGGACATCACCATCTGACCAATATTAATGTCCATCCTCAAACCTGTGTTGCTAAGCAGGCTCCCAGAGATCAGGTTCTTGGCAATCACCGGAACATGCTTTACTCCTTGGAGCGTCAGAGTGTTCCCAGAAGTGAGTTTCAGCTCCAAAGTCCCGATTCCTAGAACTTCAGGTTGGGCCTGGTTCGCCATGACAACCTTCTCAGAAGTTGGCTGGTACGTGACGAACCATTCCTTCCCAGAGCAGACATGACATGTTGCACCGGTGTCTATCCACCAGTCAGAGTCAGCCCCCTCAATTGTGACCTGAGTGATCATAGCAATGATGTTAGAAACCAAAGAAATCTTACTAGGCTCACCTTTCTCTGATTGTTTGGGCTTGGATCTGCATTCACTTTTGTAGTGGCCCTTCTTGCCACAGTTAAAACAAGTCACATTGGACTTGGGCTTCTTCTGTTTGAAATATGGTCCCTTCACTTTCAGATTAGTGAAGTATTTCTTGTGGTGAGAAGCCGCCTGCTTCCCCTTGGAGTCTCTTGTCTGCACCAGATTGGCCTCGGCCAATTGTTTGGACAAAGCATCCATCTTTTGTTGAGAACGCATCTCGTCCTTAATGTGGATTTCTTAAAGAGATCTTCCAGACTGATCTCAAGTTTCTTTCGATGCATTCTTGCATAGAATGTATTCCATCCAGCAGAAAGTTTCGAGACGATCCCTCCAATGACAAACTTGTCGACGAGGGGCATCTTTTTATCGTCCAGTTTCTGACGAAGTTTCAGAAACTCCTTCACTTGAGGAAGCACCACCTTCTCGTCTTCAAAGAGTCACTTGTGATATTTTTCGACAAAAAATATCTTGGTCCTTTTTTTGTCTTCCTCGTACATCTTTTCCACCGACTCCCATATTTCTCTGGCACTATCCTTCTTTGAGTAGGATTCTGCCAGGGAATCCTCCATAGCATTTAGGATCAGAAGCCTACAAATGCTATTCTCCCTTCTCTATTTGGCCTGAAGTTTAGTAGCCGCAGTTATAGCGGCAACAGACCCAGTATCTGGAACAGTAGGTTCCTCTTCAAAGAGCACGTGATCAACGTCTCGGAGTTGAAGGATGAGAAAGACCTTTCTTTTCCAGACTTGATAATGCTCTCCATCAAACTTTTCCAACTTGCAGTAGTCAGTTTGGAGGAGTGAAGCATTAATGTTTTCCATCGTATTAATCTTGTTTTGAGATTGTTAGTCCCGAGACGTGGATATAGATAAAAAATAGTAGTTCAGCAAACCTACACAGTAGGTACCACAAATGAGGAGTTTAATAAGCCTACACAGTAGGTGCCACAAATGAAGAGTTTACAAGCCTACACAGTAGGTGCCACGAATGAGGAGTTTAGCAAGAACAGAGTTAGGCCTCCCTACTCAGTAGGTGCCTTAAAACCTAAAGAACGAGTTACAGAGAAACAGAAGAAGAAGAAGAGGAGGATTAAATCTGCTGGGGTGTAAAAACTCCGTTGTTCAAACCAAGATTCGCCTCTATACGATATGCTTCTAGGAACCAGCAAGTTCAAGAGAACTTCTGGAACGCTCGTCAGTCAATATTTGTGACTTGAACGGGCTTCCTGAACTTTACGGACTCCCTTAACTCTCTTCTTTGGTGCATCTTGGAAAGGAGGCAAGGGGGCTCTATTTATAGAGTGGAGTGGGGGCTCTATTTATAGAGTGGAGTGAGACCTCACCATCTCTCATATCCGATGTGGGACTAAAACACCAATACTCTAAAATAGAGTTTGATATTTTACATCATCCCACAATCAACATAGTCGAGTGCTAGCCCACGCCTTCCCCCCGAACACTCCCGTGCATGCACGAGACAACCTGGAGTCCGTATCGAGTCCGAGACCGCACAACAAAAATCAACTTACGTCCTTGTTGGAATTAATCATTTTCCTCTTAGTAAAATCACCCACATGGTTCCCTCCTTAGGGTCACCATCCCATGTGCATATCCCAACAACACATACTCATATATATGTTGAGATAACTCATGGTGCTTTTCCAATGTGGGATTAAACTTTACAAAATATGTTGAGAGCAAGCTCTCTTCATGTCAAGGAGCAAGAGCACCAACAATATGAACTCAATAAGGCTACTCTTACAAAGTATTATGGTGCAATTGATTTTTTTTAAACCCAACTGATAAAAATTAATGTCACACCCTATAAGCTATTATAGTGCAATTGATAAAAAAAGTATTATCAGTGGCAATGTTCGTTCCTAGGACCTGTGGGTTATGGGCCCACCACGCTTCTACTGCCCCACTCTAATTTCTGGTTGGTTTTGATTCTTGTATGGATTAGTTAGCTTACACCTTTAATTGAATATGTGGGGACACACTCCAACCATTATTTTCGAACATCACAAGGCAGATCGATTGTTGTTTATTGATGATTGATGTAGAGATGCTTTTTAGCTTGTTGTTAGTTGGAATTTAATCTTCTCCCTTCATTCATTCGCAATCCATAAATGATCTCTGACATAGATACTTAAAGGAGAAACTTATAGTATCTCCTATAGTAGTAGGGGAAGAGCGAATTGAAACAGTCACGTTTGTGGAAGGAATCATACTATAGCTACATCTCTGACTTGCTTCGTGCAACGCAAACCGTCTATGGAACAGAGCTACGGAAGGTTCACCGCCTTGGACTACTCAGGCTTGACTAACCTACTTTGAATCACTCTAGATCCTCTCCAACAAAATGGAACTTCATTACAAAACAACTTTGAGGATAAATATTCAGTCACAAAAATACAAATTAATAATAATAATAATAATAGAACATACATTTGCTGTTGCTAAAGGCAACAAAGCGTGTAATGCTCCCAAATGGTGTGTTGGTGTAGCCTTTGGTGTGCCAAAGTTCTGCAACCAAAACTTCCTCACACATATATAACCTGGAGCTTCGTGACACCAATTATCAAGTAAATGTTGCATGCAACAACACCACATATTACATAGTATCAGAACTAAAGATCGGCGACCATCATATTCAGCACTTTTGTGAAATTGCAGAGACAAATTATGGATCGAGATTCACAATGCCTGCATTAAATGATGGATTTTGTCAATTGAATAATACATGTGCTTATAACAAAAAGGAAGTAAAGAAATTGGAGACGATAATAGCCGAAAGAAGTGATCGAGTGGAGAATTTGCCCGCTACAAGAATTGATCAGTGTCAGCAATATACAATTTAGTTAGCAACCTAACATCCTCTCCCATTCTCACATGATCCCCCCTTGTCCCAATTAAAGAGGGAAAAGAATACCACCCACCGCCCCCTAAGAACATCAGGTCATGCTAGCCCGGCAATTTAATTCTTTTTTTTAGGAAAAATATGATTTTCATCAAAAAAAATTCAATATTTGAGAAGGGCGGAGAAAGTGAATTCTTGGTGCGGGTGCACTACAAAACTACAGTAAAATGACAAGTTAACCTAGCCACCGAACAAGAACAGTCGCTCGGTAGCAACGTAATAGTGACGAACATTTCATGTAAAATACAAATTTATTTTCCATCAATGTGTTAGTCATTAGTTATCTACCGACGCCTTAGCGGTGGACCTAAACCGTCACCGGACACAACTAAAATTAGAACAACAGTCTTTTGTTATCATTTTAAAATTTTAAATCCAAATTTTTTCCCCCTCAGACTTCCTCCTCCCCGAGGAAATTTCACCTTCTCCTCCTTCCTTCTTGACGGCAGCCTCCTCCTCTCCTCCTTTCCTTCCCTCTTCCTCCTCTTCCTCTCCAATCTCTCCCTCTCCGACTTGATCGACGACAATGGCAGGAGCACCCATCCTCCTATCCGATGCGTAGGAGCCGCCCATCGCTATTTATTTATTTATTATATATATATATATATATAT
The DNA here is from genome assembly GCA_029216955.1 of Iris pallida. Classification (NCBI taxonomy): domain Eukaryota; kingdom Viridiplantae; phylum Streptophyta; class Magnoliopsida; order Asparagales; family Iridaceae; genus Iris; species Iris pallida. The sequence continues at coordinate 8,951,975 of JANAVB010018399.1, forward strand.
ATATATATATATATATATATATATATATATATATATTAAGCAAAGGAACTTTATTGATGCATCAGGCGCAAAATGTCGAAGCCTATACACGTAAAAGCGTCAAGCGCAAAAGGCAACAGAAACCTAAAGGAGGTCCGAAGCCGCCAAAAACGGCTCGCAGGTCCGGGCCGGGGGTTAGGACAGCGCCTGCCAAAAGCGGTCCGGAGAGTGTGTGCAGCGTCTCCGAATTTTGAGACACCGACTTTGAAGCCCATTATTTTCTAACCCAAACCCGAACCCAGTGACTCAACCTGTTCATACGCACGTACCCCTCTCCCCGTGTCTTGTGCGGAACCCCACTCCGGATCTGAAATCTCACGTAGAGATACCTCTCTCTTCTCCATCAGAAATATCACAGAAGCCTTTCTCTCTCACTCAAAACCTTCACAAATAAATCCATAACTCTCTCCCCACTCCATCAAATTTTGATCCGAGAGTATCACTGTGCTCACAGCTCCGCCCCCATCATTTCAGGACCACTCTCGCCCTCCTTCCGCGCCGACAGTCGACCGGCGACCGGCGACCAGAGCTGTCCCGACGTCCGCTGCTCTCCCGTGCCCCCGTGCGGCGACCACCTCGGTCGCCGCAGCCCCGTCCGGCGTGCCCAGCGACCGGCAGCCCCCGCCCGGCGCCCTCCGCGTGGTTCTTCGCCGGCATCACGCACCTCCCGTGCGCCGCCGCCGTCCCCGTGCGTTTATGCGACGCACCGCGTGTTCGTGCCGTCCCGCGTGCTTTCCGAGTCCGAGGCGTCCCTTCGGTGCTCCGTCACATCTTTTGGTATACCCCTGCACCCTTCTGTAGTTTTCACAGAACCTATTTCTGTTCCTAGGAATAGTTAATTAGTTTAATTAGTTTCCTATATTGGTTCGATAATAATTGTTAGAAGTAGTGAATTATTAGCATTGTTATAGATTAATGGTTAGAAGTGTTAACTACGTGATTTTGACTTATGTCGTTAAACGTAAATTTAATATCATTAATGAATCGATATTTTGCCACAAAATATTATTTTTATAGCAAAGGCGTAAATTTATAGGCAAAATCTTGTATAAGTATCTTTTAAGTAAAAATGCACTTTTTGTATTATTAACCGAATATTGTCATATTATCGCTAATTTCAACAAATATATGTTTTCCGCTATAATTTCTATAAAATAGCCATTTTAGTAGCAAATATCTAATTACGTAGCAGAGTGTATTTTAATATAGAAAAATGATATTTATAGGCCAAAATCGTATATTCATGTTTTTAAGTAGAAAAGTTATTTTCATAATTTAGACTTTTTCTGCTAATAATTATGGAATGAAAACTAATAATTATATCGTGTCTTCTAATTAATCATAACTTTATTTAAAATAAGTTTTGCGTATATTTTATTAGTAAAATAATTTCGTTACAAAAGAAATGTATTTGTTAAATATTTCACAAAAGTTTATTTAGAAAATAAATGTATTAGCTTTCAAATATTCTGAGTTTTATGCGACATTTTACTATTAAGATAATGTTCAATAAAAACCATGTTTTGTTTTAATATTCCAAAATAATTTATGTTCCGCCTATTTACAAAATATTCACAAAATAGTTTTTTTTACCAAAAATACTATATTTAAAATTATTATTTTCTCTAATAAAATGACAATGTTTATAATTAACGTAGTTCGCATTTAGTAGCTTTATTAGTCAATCTTTGGAATAAGTTCTAAGGACAGATTATTATTAATGTAGGATTCAGAACTTACATCAGATCCGTGTTGTGCTCCCGTCTACATCATTCGGAGAACCAAATCAAGTCATACTTATCTAAACTCGTGTTTTAATTGGTAATTAATTCTATTGCGTGCATGATAGAGTTACTGTATCGACACCTGACTCACGGGATTCCACTCGGAATATATCAACTGTTTTACTGAATCATTGACTTGACTGCTTACTGAATCATTGACTCGGGGATTGTTAACACCTGTGGTCAAAGCCCCTTACTGAATCACTGTAGATAGCGGAAGCCCAACTCACTTGGGCCGAAGCCGGACCGTGTTCATTATAACACTTACTGCCTCCAACCTTAGCCGGCCACAGGATGTTATGTGCTCTAAACACTACTATAGCTAGATTGCATCATTTCACTTTTCAGAGTTTTACTGCATAACTGTTTTATTATCATTATTTAGAAAATTATATTTCCATAATAAACTGCTTCTTGTCTCGTCTTTTAATTATTGAATACAATGCTGGAATGGATTTGTGTGTCTTGCTCTCTCCTGACTGGAGACAATATTTTTAGGTGACTGTGATGATGATGAGCTGGCTTACACTTCCTATTATGGGTCCGACTTGGGTTCTGAGGACTTAGCTGAACCAGGATAGAGGAACCAAGAGTCCTAGTTGCACCCTTTTCTGATTAGTTCACTTTTGTAAAGTTGTAATAAACAAATCTTTGTGATGTTGAATACTTTTGCTTTGTCTTCATTTTTATTTCGACTTTAGTTGTACTTCAGAATGTTTAATAAAATGTTTTATTTTCTGTTTAGACATTTGTACTGCTTGTGTTCACTGCTTGACACAGCTTGCTGCCGTCGTCTCACAACGGTGCAGGCTCGGCATGATCCGACTGGAACCATTATATTGGGATCGGACGTGACATATTTTTAGTGGTGGCCCATGTAGGTCCGTTCTGCAAATTGGTCTAGTCAACTTAGTCTAGACCATGCGTGCAGTCCTGCAAACTAACTTAGGTTTAGGTATGACTTTAGGAAAACACTCTAGAAACAAATAGAACACCTAGATTATTTTTACCCTATCATAACATAGGGCCGAAATTATCTATTTATAATATCTATTTTTGCTTGCTTATAGTTTCGTAGGTTAACTTGCTTATGTTTGTACATAAACCTTTTAGAGGATGGCGAATGAAAAACTTATCCCACCATTAGGCCAATAATTATTGTGTTTATCTTCACATTTTAGTTGTACTCTCACTTAGTATTGATGATCTAGTATATAGTCTTTAGATACTAAGGAAATAAGCAAAGTATGACTCGAGGAGTAATACCTAGAAGTAAGTTGCATGAACGTATAATCACCAGAAATACGATATCATAGTAAAGCTTAAGGAGATGATAGCCAGGAAGACACGAACTAAGCTCGAGGATCAGTTGCTGGAGCCAGAAGCTTTTAGCCTAGTAAGATGTTATAGGTTCATGACTAATTAGTTGAGCATTTATCAATGATAAAATTTATAGGATATGAAAATAGAAAAAAAATTTAAATGTTGAGATTTGAATTAAAATTTAAGGATAAGGATGATGTTATATAAAAAAATCAGAAGTTATCAAGATGGTAATGTAGAGTTGCATGATAAAATCGAGGATTTATAAATGACGGATAATGTTGAACTTAAGGTAAAAATTTAATTGGGAATGATGATCGACAAATAATGATATGAATTAAAGAGATACATATTTTATCAAAATCAGAATTTGAAAATAATGATTGTAAAATTATAAGTGTTACGAGGGTAAGTGAATGTGATATTATATATTGTTGACAAGAAAATAAAGAATGGGGGCGAAATAATATTATCAAGGTTGGTCGAATCCGAGGAATTCAAGGAATAAAGTAAGAGCAAGGGGAAGGGCTAGAATTTAAACCTTGTACAAAAAAGGGACTCAGGTTTAAAATTTGGATCAAATATGTTGGAGTTGGTAGAAATATAAAATCTAAATAGATTATATGGCTGATAATGGGTTAAGAGATTTTATAGATACATCCTCCCAAAATCAATTAATTTTGAGGAAGATCGAACATGTATTCTAGAATAGTATTCTTCACCAGATATCCTACTTTTTGTGACTTGTTCCTGTATTAATTTATGTTAAACCCATTACCATTTTCGTCACACTAGTTTGACCATATTATTCTATGCTTCTTTTATAAATCTAGGATATAGTTATGATTAAGAATTTTATAGTAGAATTCTAGATAGATGTGAGAAGACTGATAAAAGGGGTCATAAATAGGTATCATGGATGACCAAGGAATAATTTTGGCAAACAAAACCTTGTCATGGATAAAATAATAGGATATCGGAAATCAAGAAATTTTGAGGATTTCAACTTTAGAACGAATTTATGTAAGATTACTGAGATAGAATTTGGCAAACATATGGAAGTTAAGTTTTGAAAGAATAGAGTTTGGTATTCTTTTGGATGAAGCCTTAGGTATTTTGACGATTTTGAATTTTATGATTAAAGGAAGAGTTATGGAAGATAGAGGAAGTCGTAAGTAGAGTTAGCGAGAAAAGTCTAGGTTTTGGTAAGGTTCCCCAATGGAGGAAGTGAATTTGGATAATATATAAACATGAGAATATAATAATCAAGTAAAGGAACACTTGACGAGGATCAACTTTTATGATCAGATGACTACTGTACCTAGAAGGGACAGATATAACTATGGAAGGAATATCACGAGCAATGAAATGATAAGGAATAAGCAGTAAGAAATTGAGATAAGACCATTGGTATGTAACTTTGGAAAGGAACAATTGGGTTTGCAATTCTACCAAACATTGGAGACTCATATTAGTTATGGTAAGAATGATTGAGATTTTGTGATATTTTGCTAATATGTTTGATGAGAACGATTGTTAGGTGCATGGTTAAAGATTAAAATTTGATTAGTGATTATAATTTGGTCAATTGGTTTCAAGAATTGGAAATTTTTTGAATATAGATCATGGATCAACTTTTAAAAAAAATCTAAGGATTTACTATGACAAGTGAGGATTGTGACTTTGATGTAGTCAGTTTGGAAGAATAGCTGACAATTGGAAATTGATGTTTGTACAATAATTTGATCGAAAGAAATACTTAAAATTTGAAATACATTTGGCTTACGAGTTACATACAATGACGGATGGAAATTTAATTTAGATGATTTTTGATACCAAATAGATTTAGCCTTGGCAGCTACCTTAGTTTTTTGTAGATACTGAGAGTTCAGCTAGTTTAGCGAGTTAGAGATTGGTTTTGTATGGGGTATTAATAAGATGGTTATCTTTTAAGTCATTTTTTCTGTATACCCTATCTTCTGGCCGTTGATATGATATTCTTATATTCCCTTTGATCATCACTAAGTCCTCAATGAAAATATCACATCCGATTACATTTCTATCATAGCTTTGTTATTCTAATCACCCTCGCTATCCTACTATCATACAACTTGTTGATTTTTTTTTCCTGAGTCACAAATCCTTATACCCAATTCTAATTTGATTTGGAATTTTAGTCCATGATCTCAGAAGATTCTATTACTTTCTGTCTTTTCAATAAACTGTTCACGTTCGTTTCCTTCTTGCATTTTCTGTTTCACGAGACCTCATTTGATTTTCCCCTATTTTATGATCATATTTTAATCGTAGCTAGATTTTTATCGTACCTAAAATAATTTTGATCACAACAATATTCCAACTCTATCTCAGATCATATCTAGAAAATTCTGATCGTGCCTATATTTTATCATTGTACCTACCGATCATGCCTCGAATCTGATTATGCCTGATGATTTAAATCTGGAACGATTTATAGTAGGAATTTATAGAGTACATGAGTTATGGAATAAAGATGAGATAATTATGAACACTTGTGATTTGAATCAAGAAAGGGATAATTAATGATGTGAATACCAAGCAATTTGATATTGTAGATTAGAGATTGTTAAATGATAAGCATAGAGACGCACTATAGGAAGATGCATGATGAATCAAAAGATATACAAAGGACGACCGAAACAAGAAATTTTGGCTTAAAGCGTAACTAATTAAGGATGACAATCGTATGAATTAAAGAGTGCAAAAGATTATAAATCAGAAACCAGAAATAAAGGAATAGTAAATAATACAAGGTTGGGAGATGTAATAAGATATATTATTAACAGAGAAAAGTTTGGTCAAAATGATACAGTAAAATCAAGATGAAGGATTCGAGCTTAAAACATGATAACTAAATTTTGTTGAGATTTTGGGATCAAATATGTAAAATGAGGATTTAGAATCAAGATATATACATATTGGTGAAAATGGACGTCTAAATAAATTATAGAGTGATCACATATGAGTAAGGAATGATAAAGTTTTACTAATCATGACAAATTGGAGTATGGCATGGTGTTGGATTTTGAATGTGATGTTGGGTTACTGAGGCTTGATACTAGAGTATTATGATAATATGAAGTGTACCAAATTATGATATTTTGGTCTAGAGTGAATAAGATGTATAAGAATATGATTAGAACACATGCAGTGGTATGTTTTAGAATTAAAATTTGGATATATATTGACAAGCTGAAGGAAGTACAAAACATATTGCGGAGAATATTATATGTGTTTAGTAGGAAAAGATGGAAAGACAAAATTTTCAAGTTTATGACGGTAATTGACAGTTCAGGGACGAAAGCAGAAATCCATAATTGTGGATAGTGACTGTGTTTCTAAGGAGAGAAGAATGTTATTTGAGAACAGTGGATAGACTGATGAAGATATTGCATTACATAGATTTGCTATGGGACAGTTAGCCTAGTTTAGACATGAGGCTGTTGAGAAAGAATACCCTTACTGGTTTGAGGCATGATTAATTGTACCCCGGCCCTTATCCTTGAAATTTTGGGGACAAAATTTTCTAAGGAAGGAAGGTTGTGAAGCCCATTATTTTCTAACCCAAGCCCGAACCCAGTGACTCAACCTATTCAAACCCACGTACCCCTCTCCCCGTGTCTTGCGCGGACCCCCACTCCGGATCTGAAATCTCACGTAGAGATAACTCTTTCTTCTCCATCAGAAACATCACAGAAGCCTTTCTCTCTCACCCAAAACCTTCACAAATAAATCTATAACTCTCTCCCCACTCCATCAAATTCCGATCCGAGAGCATCACCGCACTCACAGCTCTGCCCCCATCATTTCAGGACCACTCTCGCCCTCCTTTCGTGCCGACCGTCGACCGATGACCGGTGACCAGAGCTGCCCTGACGACCACTGCTCTCCCGCGCCCTCGTGCGGCGACCACCCCGGTCGCCGCAGCCCCGCCCGGCGCGCCCCACGACCGGCAACCCCCGCCCGGCAGCCCCCGTCCGGCGCCCTCCGCGTGGTTCTCCGCCGGCATCACGCGCCTCCCGTGCGCCACCGTCGTCCGCGTGCATTTCTGCGACGCACCGCGTGTCCGTGTTCGTGCCGTCCCGCATGCTTTCCGAGTCCGAGGCATCCCCTCGGTGCTCCGTCTCAGCTTTTGGTATACCCCTGCACCCTTCTGTCGTTTTCACAGAACCTGTTTCTGTTCCTAGGAATAGTTAATTAGTTTAATTAGTTTCCTATATTGGTTCGGTAATAATTGTTAGAAGTAGTGAATTATTAGCATTGTTGAAAATTAATGGTTAGAAGTGTTAACTACGTGATACTTATGCCGTTATACGTAAATTCAATATCATTAATGAATCGATATTTTGCCACAAAATATTATTTTAATAGCAAAGGCGTAAATTTATAGGCAAAATCTTGTATAAGTATCTTTTAAGTAAAAATGCACTTTTTGTATTATTAACCGAATATTGTCGTATTATCGCTAATTTCAACAAATATATGTTTTTTGCTATAATTTCTATAAAATGGCCATTTTAGTAGCAAATATCTAATTACGTAGCAGAGTGTATTTTAATATAGGAAAATGATATTTATGGGCCAAAACCGTATATTCATGTTTTTAAGTAGAAAAGTTATTTTCATAATTTAGACTTTTTCTGCTAATAATTATGGAATGAAAACTAATAATAATATCGTGTCTTCTAATTAAATCATAACTTTATTTAAAATAAGTTTTACGTATATTTTATTACTAAAATAATTTCGTTACAAAAGAAATGTATTTGTTAAATATTTCACAAAAGTTTATTTAGAAAATAAATGTATTAGCTTTCAAATATTCTGAGTTTTAGGCGATATTTTACTATTAAGATAATGTTCGATAAAAGCCATGTTTTGTGTTAATATTCCAAAATAATTTATGTTCCGCCTATTTACAAAATATTCACAAAATAGTTTTTTTTACCAAAAATACTATATTTAAAATTATTATTTTCTCTAATAAAATGGCAATATTTATAATTAAAGTAGTTTGCATTTAGTGGCTTTATTAGCCAATATTTGGAATAAGTTCTAAGGATAGATTATTATTAATGTAGGATTCAGAACTTACGTCAGATCCGTGTTGTGCTCCCGTCTACATCATTCGGAGAACCAAGGCAAGTCATACTTATCTAAACTCGTGTTTTAATTGGTAATTAATTCCATTGCATGATAGAGTTACTGTATCGACACCTGACTCACGGGATCCCACTTGGAACATATCGACTGCTTTACTGAATCATTGACTTGACTGTTTACTGAATCATTGACTGCTTACTGAATCATTGACTGCTTTACTGAATCATTGTTAACACCTGTGGTCAAAGTCCCTTACTGAATCATTGTGGATAGCAGAAGCCCAACTCACTTGGGCCGAAGCCGGACCGTGTTCATTAGAACACTTACTGCCTCCAACCTTAGCCGGCCACAGGCTGTTATGTGCTCTAAACACTACTATAGCTAGATTGCATCATTTCACTTTTCAGAGTTTTACTACATAACTGTTTTATTATCATTATTTAGAAAATCATATTTCCATAATAAACTGCTTCTTGTCTCGTCTTTCAATTATTGAATAAAATGCTGTAATGTATTTGTGTGTCTCATCTTTGGGTTCTGAGGACTTAGCTGAACCAGGATAGAGGAACCAGGAGTCCTAATTGTACCCTTTTCTAATTAGTTCACTTTTCCTAAAGTTGTAATAAACAAATCTTTGTGATGTTGAATACTTTTGCTTTGTCTTCATTTTTATTTTGACTTTAGTTGTACTTCAGAATGTTTAATAAAATGTTTTATTCTCTATTTAGACATTTGTACTGCTTGTGTTCACTGCTTGATACAGCTTACTGCCGCCGTCTCACAACGGTGTAGTCTGGCCATGATCCGACTGGATCCATTATATTGGGATCGGGTCGTGACACCGACGAAGGACTTCCCTATTCAGCTGGGAGGGGTTGTATTGGTGACCTTCGTATCTGTGTTTGTTCCAATTTTTCAAGAGAACCCAGCTTTCAGCGGCTGCGATGATCTGATGGTCATGCGAGTTTCCCCAGTTGGCAAAAAGATCATTGAAGCCCCCGACTCGGTGACCATGATCGCAGCAGCGAGCGAGGCTAGACCACAACTGATTGGCGAGGTCGTCGGAGAGCAGGATGTGTTCGACAGTTTCTGAGGGGTGCAAAGTACAGTAATGGCATTTAGAGGCAAGGCTGTAGCCAATGGTGGTGAGGGAGTCGTCAGTGTAGACCTTTAAAAATGACAGTCACGCTGAGTTGATCAAGACAGAGTCAAAAGTCACGCTCAGTTGATCCAGATAAAATTTTACAAATCACGCTGGGAGACAGCTCATCATTTGTCAGAGAGTCATTATGACTGACAGCACGACAGTCGAAGAATGTCTCTTCGTATGCCACGTATGCACAGAACTCGAAGAGATCACCGCCGTCTATTGCGTGACTTTTAAAATCTTCTTCAGCAAGACTCAGCCTTCATCGAGTTGGCGTACCAAAAAGGGTTTCTTGTCATTTAATGCGACTGACAAAGCAATCACTGTCAGAGATTTTGTGTCAGTCAAGACACGCCAAATCAAGACAGCTGGCAGTCCTATCTCAAGTCTGCGTATATCTTTGAGTTCTTCACCTCAAGTTTGCGTGGATTCGGAAGTTTTCTTCCTCAAGTCTGCGTGGATTTTGAAGCTTTTTGCCTCGAGTCTGCGTGGATCCTGAAGCTTCTTGCCCCAAGTTTGCGTGGATTTTGAAGCTTTCTATACCGAGTTTGCGTGGATTTCGTCTTCAACAAGTCTGCGTAGATTTCATCAAATTGGAGTACGTGGCAGCCATGCCACTGATCTCTTACCTGCGTGTCCTGTAACTTGCACACGACTCATGCATGATCGCCATGTGTCCAACAGTTACAGGCCACGTCCAGTAACTGCTCACAACCTTGCGTATGTTAAATCCTGCGTGATTTTCAACTAAGCACAGGCTGTGAAGACAGTTATCTTTTCAGTTTTATTTTCGACTCTATAAATAGAGTTCTTTTTCTCATTCATTGTACAGATACACTGATATCTACTGTCAAAATTTTGAGAGCTTTTCTTCTTCGCATAGTCCAAGGGATAAAGCGATCGTCTTCTAGATCAGATTCCCACAGTTGTAATTTTCCCAGAAATACAACAAATAAAGAGAATTTCTTTATGGAAAACAAATTGGCGACTCTGCTGGGGAAAAACCATCTCCTCTTCTGAGATGGCAACAACTCAATGCGATACTTCGTCAATCGGCTCGACGAAGAAGGTGATGACGATCAAACTCGATCAACTCGCCTATGAAGAAATGCAGCGGGCTAAGGGTGGCAAGCCCACTCTAGCCTCCATTACCACTGCCAAATCGAAGGGACACTCTGTCTATGTCCCTAAGGATCAGTTGGTAGTCAATGGTGAAGTCTCTGCCACAGTGTCTACTCCTAACACTGGCAAGAACTCTACTGCAAGCACGCACACTCTTGTGCGCTCGAAGATGACAGCATTCAAAAGTCATGCTGACAGCACTGGTTCTTTAACCAAGTCTGTTCCAGTGTGCAATCTCACACCCAAAAGTTACGCTGACAGCACTGGCTCCTTAGCCAAATCTGTTCCAGCGTGTCTCTCTAAAACCAAAAATCACGTTGACAGTACTGGCTCCTTAGTCAAATCTGTTCCAGCGTGTAATTCTAAAATCAAAAGTCACACTGACAGTACTGGCTCTTTAGCCAAATCTGTTCCAGTGTGCAAATTCAATCCCAAAAATCACGCTGACAGTACTGGCTCCTTAGCCAAATCTGTTCCTGCGTACAAATTCAACTCTAAAAATCACGCTGATAGTACTGGCTCCTTAGCCAAATCTATTCCAGTGTGTAATCCCACATTCAACAGTCATGCTGACAGTACTGGCTCCTTAGCTAAATCTGTTTCAGCGTGTAATTCTAAATTCAAAAGTCACGCAAACAGCTCTGGTTCTTTAACCAAGTCTGTTTCAGCGTGTATTTCATCCAAGAAGAATGGCTCTTTAGCTATCTCTTCTTCTTTACCAAGTTCTCCTAGAACTGGGGGTGGTCTTCCACACAAAGTCCCTTCGAAAAGGAATAACTCTTTAGTTGTTTCTTCTAGTCCTGTAGTTTTTACTTCAGGAACAGCTTTGACTGACACTTTTGTTAGTCAAAGGAAAGGAGATGGTCTTTTGACTACTCTTCCTTCTGGACATTCTATGTCTCAAAACTTGAATGAGTCTAAGAAGAAACATTCCTTAATGTCTTCTTCAATGACTTCTTCAAATTGGGCACAGAATTTGTCCATAAAAGAGGGTCTGTTACCAACTCCTAATCAAAGGGATGGTTCAACTCTTCCTTCTCTGCAAATATCCAGATCAATGGAAGGAAAACTCCATGTGTTACCTACAACTGATCTAAGAACAAAACTGAACACTTATGGCGTTAAGAAACTATACCAGTTGGAAACAAGGATAAGAGATCCAGATGCAGAGTATGCAAGAAACTATGTGGCTCATATTAATCACTCTCTGTATAATCAAGAGCCATCAAGACCCAAGAACAGGAAATATACTCCTCAATCTTCACAAACAGATTTACGAGAACATCTTCAACAGAAGAGAAGGAGTAATTCTATGACAAAAGATCATGCTGAATGTGACTTCTATCCAAGAGTCATAATTCAGTGCAGATGTCAATCAATGGATCAAAACCATGGTGATCATGAATGTGACTTCCAGCCGAGAATCACAATGCAATGCAGATGTCAAACTAAACGACAATCTGTCTTTAATCGGATTCAGTGTGAACCTATGCCTGATGAAGATGAGCCTTTGTTTGCTTCTGTCAATATGACCTCTCGGGATACTGGGGGTAGAAATGATAGTCCAGATGGAGTATAGAGGTACCAGATCAAGAGTCCTGACTTCTAGTCAAAGAAATTTGATCTCTGTAGATGATTCTGAATTTCTGGGAGAATCTAATTTCCCACCTCTTCCTACTGGGGGTAGTTCTCCTCTAACTGACTTTGATGCACGAAGCAGTGATTCAGAGCATACAATATCCACAAGTTCATCAATAATCCCTCGTACAGTCACAACATATATGGTTGATGGGAATACTGACGAACCTTCTTCTTCCATGACTCCTCAAAAGTCCAAGAAGTCTGGAAAGATTAAATCATGTCATATGACTTCTCTCGGATCTACCTCTGACACATAGCCAAAAGATAATGAAGAAGCACTTGTTAGTGCTACTTGAACGGGGAAACCTTATCTAAAGGATTATTCCAATAATCCTGAAGATACTCCTGATATCCCTCCAGCTGATAAAGATGCTCCTAATGTTCCTTCTGAAGAAGAATCATCTACTGCACCTGTTCCTTCAACTACACCGGTTGAACCTGTTCCTCCCAAGCCTACAGTTCTGGAGAAAGGCAAACAACAGACTCGGTTTGATAAACCAATCAAGAAGTCTCCTCCTCTTGGACTTCAGAAGCCTTATAATTTTGACATTTTAGCTCAGCTTGCTAATACTCCAGCTAGAATGTCCCTCTTTGAACTTCTACGTCTTTCCAAAGAGACTCGGAAGACGTTAAGTGAAGCACTTCTTCAAGCTGACTCTTGTCTTGCTCAATTAAAGAAGCCAGATGCAGAACCTGCCACTTGCTTACATTACAACAGTGTACTGGAGATTATCCCAAATATCACCTTTACACAAGACGACATGCTACTGGAAGACAATCGACATGATCGGCCTCTCTATTACACCGATTATATCGATACAATGAAGATAGATCGTATCCTCATCGACCCAGGGTCTGCTATAAGCATAATACCAAAGAGTCTATTGGATGAACTAAAAATCCCTCTTCACAAGCTCTCCAAGACGGTTACTACTATCCTGGGATTCAATCAAAGCCGAAGCGAGCCTTTGGGAAAGATTCATCTGAAGCTTCAGATAGGTGATTTCAGATCTAAAGTCACTTTCTATGTGATTGAGATCGTGGGATCCTATAATCTTCTTCTGGGGAGGCCCTTTTTTCATGAAAATAATGTGGTGCCTTCTACTCTTCATCAGTGTTTTAAGTACATTGATAGCAATAGAATAGTACAAAAAGAAGTTGCTGATATAAATCCCTTCCATGGGATTGAAGCTTATTTCAATGATTCCCGGATGTACAAAGAAGAGTATACAAGGATCATACAAGCCATGGAGAAAGAGGATTCACAAAGTGAGACCTTAATAATCCCTGTTAAAGGTCGAACTACTCAACAACAATCTCCCAAACTCTCTGGAGAAGGTTCTTTAATCATTCCTGTGAGTGGACGGATCTCTCCACTATCTCAGTCATCTACTCAAGATACTCTGATCATTCCTATTGGAGGACGGACTACTCTTCCATCTCAAGTTTCAAGGGAGCTCACCTCTTCTGAGCCATTTGTTATCGATCTTAATCGAAACAAAGCTTCTTCTTCTTCTTCTTCTTCTCCCCCTTTAGTCATTGACTTGGCTAAAATCTCTAAGGCCCAGCCTTCTCCCAATGTAAATACTGCTGCTTTTACATTTAATGAAAAGTCTCCACCTTTACAGTACGCTGATGTATGCAATTATGTTCATAGTTATTTACATCTGTTAGATGACTTGAGCACAATAACCATTGGAGTTGTACAGACTGTTCATACAGATGTATCCCTAGAACCTGTATAATCTTCATACTTTCTAGTTCCCAGCAGAAAGCCAGGAGACATTCCAATATTCTTCTACAAAGGGCCCCAAAGTCCTTCTGATTTAGAAGATGATGACAGAAATGATGATACTGGAAGATTACAACTACGCCGTTATAGTCAGCAATCTAAAGACATCATCAAAAATATGGGCTATGACTTCAGGACTGGCCTCAATAGTAGAAAAGGAAGAAAAATACCATTTCGTATTCCTCCTCTGAAATATGGGAGGACGAAATGCGGATTAGGCTATATTACTCCTACTCCTTTCATCAATATTATCCATGAAGATCCTGAATCTGACGAAGATAAGAGATCTGATTCTTCTAGTACCACTTCTTGGGATTCCGATACAAGTATCGGGGACTTCTAATGCAACATTCTATCTTCCAACATGGTTTCTATTGATTATTCTGAAGAAAGTGATGAAGACGAAGAAGAATTTAAAATTTCACCTGAATCAGAACAATGGGCCCAAAGGTTAGATAATCAATGGGAGTTCCGATTTGAGCAAAAAGAACCTCCGACTGAAGATAAACTTGTTCAAATAGATGTTGGTGAAGAGGGATCCCCCAAACCAATATTCATCAGTGAAAGTCTTTCAGAAGCTGATAAGCAAGACATGATCAAACTCATTCATGATTACATCGACGTCTTCGCTTGGAGTTATGAAGACATGCCAGGGCTTGATCCACAAATTGCAACTCACAAGCTCAATATCTTGCCGAATGCTAAACCGGTCAAACAACAACAGCGACGATTTCGTCCAGATATTATGGATGCAATTGAAGCTGAAGTCAATAAACTCATTACCTCCGGGTTTATTAGAGAGGAACAACATCCCGATTGGGTGGCTAACATAGTTCCTGTTCTTAAAAAGACTGGCAAAATCAGAGTTTGCATAGACTTTCGCGATCTCAATGCGGCATGCCCTAAGGACGAATTCTCTCTACCAGTCACTGATGTCATGATCGATAATACCTGTGGATTTGAACGGATGTCATTCATGGACGGGTATTCTGGGTACAATCAGATTAAAATGTTTCCAGACGACGAGAAGCACACTTCTTTCAGAACGCCGATTGGTACATACTGTTATACAGTTATGCCATTTGGTCTCAAGAATGCAGGAGCAACTTATCAACGAGCTATGAGCACTATATTCCGTGAACATCTGCAAAAAATAGTCGAATGCTACGTTGATGATATTGCAGTTAAAAGTCGACAAAAGGAGGATCACATCCAAGATTTGAAGACTATTTTTGATCTAATGTGTAAGCATCAATTAAAGATGAACCCTACTAAGTCCTTCTTAGGCGTCTCTAGTGGTAAATTTCTTGGCTTCGTCATTACCGCTAAAGGTATACACGTGGATCCCGAGAAGATCAAAGCCATCCAAGAGATGCGTCCTCCACGCTCCTTAAAAGAGCTACGAGGATTTCAAGGAAGAATCGCTTATATCAGGAGATTCATCTCTAATTTATCAGGACGCTGCAGACCATTCAACAAACTTATGAAGAAAGGTGTCTCTTTTGTCTGGAATGATGAATGTCAGAAAGCATTCGATGATATAAAACAATATCTGATGAGCCCACCAGTATTGGTACCTCCCATCTCAGGAATACCGTTCCTTCTGTATACCCGAGCAATGAGTCATTTATTGGGTGCATTACTTGCTCAAAAGAATCAAAATGGTCATGGACAAGCCATCTATTATCTCAGTCGCACTATGACCGGAGCTGAACCTCGATATTCACCGGTCGAAAAAGAATGTCTAACCTTGATGTTCGTTGTTCAAAAGACACGACATTATATCATGGGCCAGACTATTCATGTCATCTCCAGGATTAATCCTATAAGGATCATGATGAAGAAACCCAGTGTTTTGAATTCTCGACTGGCTAATTGGGGAATTCTACTTACTCAGTATGTCATGCATTATGTTCCTCAGAAATCAGTCAAAGGACAAGCTTTAGCTGATTTTCTGGCTGCTCACTCAATTCCAAAAAATTCAAAACTCTATGATGAAATCCCAGATAAAGTCCTAGATTCGAATCAAATTACTGAAGAAGATTCTACTTGGCGTCTATTCTTTGATGGAGCTTCAAGAACTGGTCCTAATGGTGATATTGTCGCTGGAGTTGGAATCGTTCTTGTATCGCCAGAAGGTCTTGCTATCCAAAGAGCCTATTCTCTTGATCAGCCATGTTCAAACAACGTAGCTGAATACAATGCATTGCTTATTGGTCTTCAACTTGCTAAACATCTGAATATTCAACATTTGGAGGCGTACGGAGACTCTAAACTCATTGTCAATCAGATAAGGGGTACTTATGAAGTTCGCCATCAAGATTTGGTTCCTTATCATAGATCGGCTATATCTATGGCTTCTTCGTTCAAAGAATTCTTCATTGAACATGTTAGACGAGCATGTAACACAGAAGCTGATGCTCTTGCCAATCTTGCGGCGGTGTTGGCTATTCCAATCAGACGTCAACAAATGATTGTTGTTCGCAATCGAGAATTATTTCATCTCAAAAACAATCTGACCCTAGGACTTCCAGTTGACATTGAAGAATCAATATCTCATGATGTCAATACAACAAGAGGATTTAGATTCAGTCGTAAATCGATGTCATCTTCTTCTGATTCCAGTATGGAATTCATCTTCAGTAACTCGGCCGAGAATCAAAATACGGATAAAGATTGGAGACTTCCTTTCTTAGATTTCGTATTGTACGATATTCTTCCAGATGATCCGAATGAAGCAGCATCTATCAGACGACGATCACTCAGATTCTATTACAATCATACAACAAAGACCTTATATCGTCGAGCTTATGATGGTTTACTTCTTCGATGTGTTGCCGGTGACGAGGCTCAATAAATCATTCGCGAAGCACATGATGGAATTTGTGGTGCACATCAGCCTGGACCAAAACTTCAAGACCGTATTCGACGTATGGGTTATTATTGGCCCACTATGGTATTTGATGCCATCGAATATGCAAAGAAGTGTAAAGCCTGTCAAATCCATGTGGATTTTATTCATCAACCTTCGGAATTTCTACATCCGACGGCAGCATCATGGCCCTTCGAAGCTTGGGGCATGGAAATCATTGGTCCAATCAATCCGCCATCATCAAAAGGTCATCGGTTTATTCTCGCAATAACCGATTACTTTTCCAAATGGGCCGAAGCCATTCCTTTATCTAAAGTTAAGACATCCAATGTCATCAGCTTTATTAAGCACCACGTCATCTACAGATTTGGTATTCCTCGACGCATTATTCATGATAATGGTCCACAATTCGTCAGTCAAAAATTTACTCGATTCTGCGACGACCATCGGATCAACAATGTGGCTTCTACCGCATATAATCCAGCAGCTAATGGATTAGCAGAAGCTTTCAATAAGACCATCATCAAACTCCTAAAGAAGTTTGTCTCTACTAACAAACGTAATTGGAGTGACAAGCTCGGTGAATGTTTGTGGGCTTATCGCACTACAGTTCGTAATGCTACTAAATGTACACCCTTTTCTCTGGTGTATGGTTCCGAAGCTGTTCTTTCATTAGAGATTCAAATTCCTTCTTTAAGGATAGCAATCACTAATGAACTCACTGCTGAAAATAATGATCGTCTTCGACTTCAGGAATTAGAAGCTCTGGATGAAAATCGGTTATCTGCTCAACAGAATATTGAATTCTATCAAGCTAGGATCTCAAGAGCTTTTAATAAGAAAGTCAGAGTTCGAGCATATCAAAAAGGAGAACTTGTTCTAACAGTCGGACGTCCTATGACTATGACTCATATGAGCAAGGGCAAATTTGACGCAAAGTGGGAAGGTCCCTATATTGTGAGCAAAGTTTTCTCAAATGGAGCTTATCAACTCTCAGAATTGGATGGTCGAAAAGTCTTGATGCCTATTAATGGCAAATTCCTTAAAAAGTACTATGTATAAATGCTTGTAATCATCAGACAGTTTCATGTTTAGAAATAAAATTTTTATTTTATTTTTAATCATGAATGATGATACATGATATTAAGGAAGATCACTATCATCCTTTTCTACATTTGGACGTGGGCCACTGCCATCCTTCTCGAAGACGTGATCAGCAAAAGAGCTGAGGATCTCCTTGCTGGAACCCACAAGAAATTTGCAAGCTGCCATCCTCATGGCTTCTTCTCCTTCAGTCCTTCCTGGTTCGAGCAGGAAGTCCAGAATGTCCCTTGGTGGCTTGGGTGCATACGAACCTTCGCCTGCTTCCACCTTCTTCGATTGAATTGGATCAGCAGGGTGTTCTTCAGTGCCTTTCTGAACCTTCATGGCGATTTCAACCTTCTTGGATGCTTCTTCAGACGACATTTTTATGTTTGAAAGAAGAAGCGTTCGTTCTTGTCAGATTTTTGCTATATTTATAGGCAGAAGTTCCTCAAACAATGAAGCGTCATATCCATTCAACGATTCACACATTCATTAATGCTTGACGGTTCATTCGTTCATTTCTCACATTCATCAGTCGGTTCGCCCGTTCA
The DNA here is from genome assembly GCA_029216955.1 of Iris pallida. NCBI lineage: Eukaryota > Viridiplantae > Streptophyta > Magnoliopsida > Asparagales > Iridaceae > Iris > Iris pallida. The sequence continues at coordinate 8,970,474 of JANAVB010018399.1, forward strand.
TTAATGCTTGACGGTTCATCCGTTCATTTATTATGTTCATCCGACGGTTCATCCGTTCATTTCATCTAACGGTTCGTCCGTTCATAATCTTCTATCAAATTTATTAAGTGGGGATTCGTTATTGATCACGTTTTCATAACCTCTGAATCAATTCCGAATCTACTTACTCATTTGTCATTCTTTTTGACCTCTGCATAGAAATCAATCTATTTTCTTTTGAGTTCCTACATATTATCACGTCCATAATACCTCTGATAATATCATATACTCTAAAACAGAAAAGAAGATTTCATTATCTATCATGTCCACAATTCATCTACAAATACAAATTTTTAAGCATAAAAGAATTATCATTTCCATTCTTATTTCACCACAAAAAAGTCTATTACATTTTTTTAGACTTTCTTACAAATCATAATGGAAATCTATTACAAATCTTGGATTTTCATTCTACACCACAACAATAACCTAATAGAGATCTATCTTCTTCTTTGGATCTTCTCCGTCGGACCTTCTCTGTCAGGTTCGTTGTTGGTGGCAGTTCCTGACTGTCTGGGTCCCAGTCACGACCAGATCAGCAGGAATTAAACTCTGGTATTCTCTCTCAGACGAAAGATGAACCACAGAGTATGGCAGCCCGAAGTCGTGGTGCTGCCAATACAATTGATGGATTGGGAGCGGCCTTTCAGAGGAGACAGGAATGTATCCAAACCTTGGGAAACAATTCCTAGTTCTACCGTGAAAGGAACTCTACTACCCGATTTCTCGGGGTAGAGTTGACTCCACCATCCAACTCTCGTGTATAAAGGCTCTTCCTACCATCTGAGGAAGACCCTTCTATCCCACGAAGAGTTCTGAGTTGTCTGATGTACGCGTCAAAGGCGTATGAGCTCCCTGATATAGGTGTCAGCAGGATATTCTCCACAGCATCCACATCACCAATGCCAGTTCTGAAGAAAATCTTTAGCCGAGCTTCTGCAGAAAACAGCAAGGAAAAAGAGAATTAATCAACAGAAATGTCATTTGACACGCACTGGCTGGTCAAGCGTGCATTGTTCAATCAGAAACAGAAAGCCTATCTTCAACAGCAAAAAAAAAGTATGCGTACTATACTGGACTTACCTTCAAGTTTGGTGCTATGGATTGGCAAACTCATGTTTGATACAGTATGCAGAAATCGAACATTAGAAGGCATTGCTTTCCTGTTTGAGAATGAAATCTCTCAAAAATTTCGTTCTCAGAGAAGAAGAAGAAGAATGAGAAATGAGTATCTTTGAAACTCAGCTGCCTATTTAAAGGACAAAGTACGAGTCTATTCTTGGAAAAGATCCGCGTAAATGGCGTTCGTAAACCATGGAATGGATGACACGTGTGCTTTGGAAGACAACGCAACATTGGAAACAGTCAAAGAGTGTGACTTAATATTCTTCATTAAATGCACGCTGTTCGATGCAAAAGTTGTACTACATACTTCAAGACAGGCACTGATGGCCTTACAAAAGACAAAACAAAAAGAGTGCAATAAGAGCATGAAAGACACGCTCTATTTCCCAGAACGGCTGAGCTTAGTGCCCAGTTCTTCTACGCTCTTAACCCCAATGCGGTGTAACAGAGCCTTCAATATTTCACGCTGCTCTACAAGGCTGCGTCCATCAGAAGAAGACGAGCCATCCAGACCAAAATAGTTCAGAAAATTGTTGGCTAAATGCATGGGATCGTCTTTGAACTCGAAAACCAGAGGCTCCGGTTCTTTACCCTCAAAAGTGGGATCACCATGGGAACAAAAGCCCAACTTGCGTGCTTCTTCCTCAGCTTTCTCCTTTGGTGTCATGTTGACGTAAGATGAAGATTAAAAATGAATCTTCTCCCTGCTTATATAACAGAGTTCGCCGGCGGTTCATATTCTACCATAAATTGGATGCAATCAGTCTCGAAAAATGAAGAGTCATCATGACATTTAAAGAACTTCGAAGTCTTTCCGACTTCTAAAAAAATTTTTGAAGTCATATTAGCGTGACTGATTCCATTTTATCATCTCTATTTCAAAGTATTTCAAAATAATTTATCATTTTTCGAAAACTTTGAAGGGGGTTTTGTAGACCTTTAAAAATGACAGTCACGCTGAGTTGATCAAGACAGAGTCAAAAGTCACGCTCAGTTGATCCAGATAAAATTTTACAAATCACGCTGGGAGACAGCTCATCATTTGTCAGAGAGTCATTATGACTGACAGCACGACAGTCGAAGAATATCTTTTCGTATGCCACGTATGCACAGAACTCGAAGAGATCACCGCCGTCTATTGCGTGACTTTCGAAATCTTCTTCAGCAAGACTCAGCCTTCATCGAGTTGGCGTACCAAAATGGGTTTCTTGTCATTTAATATGACTGACAAAGCAATCACTGTCAGAGATTTTGTGTCAGTCAAGACACGCCAAATCAAGACAGCTGGCAGTCCTATCTCAAGTCTGCGTGTATCTTTGAGTTCTTCACCTCAAGTTTGCGTGGATTCGGAAGTTTTCTTCCTCAAGTCTGCGTGGATTTTGAAGCTTTTTGCCTCGAGTCTGCGTGGATCCTGAAGCTTCTTGCCCCAAGTTTGCGTAGATTTTGAAGCTTTCTACACCGATTTTGCGTGGATTTCGTCTTCAACAAGTCTACGTAGATTTCATCAAATTGGAGTACGTGGCAGCCATGCCACTGATCTCTCACCTGCGTGTCCTGTAACTTGCACACGACTCATGCATGATCGCCATGTGTCCAACAGTTACAGGCCACGTCCAGTAACTGCTCACAACTTTGCGTATGTTAAATCCTGCGTGATTTTCATCTAAGCACAGGCTGTGAAGACAGTTATCTTTTTAGTTTTATTTTCGACTCTATAAATAGAGTTCTTTTTCTCATTCATTGTACAGATACACTGATATCTACTGTCAAAATTTTGAGAGCTTTTCTTCTTCGCATAGTCCAAAGGATAAAGCGATCGTCTTCTAGATCGGATTCCCACAGTTGTAATTTTCCCAGAAACACAACAAATAAAGAGAATTTCTTTATGGAAAACAGTCAGTAGGAAGCTTCCTGTGGTGGGCTCTCCAAATAAGGATTGACCACTTGTTGGGGATGTAGGAGTGCCAAAAAGGTGCGGTCGGCGGAGATGGGGCGTCTGGTCTTCTTATTACTGACCTGGCGGAGGCCATCGTGAAGGAACCATCGGGCGAGGGAGCCCAAGTCAGCGCATCGAGGGCCTCCATAAGCCGGACATCCCGTGGCTACCGGTCCCAGCCAGTCTCTGACCCGGGCCCATCTCCACCCAGACTCGTTGTCCCATAAGTCTCGGATAGTGCCATTGGAGGGCGATCGAGGTAACCTAAAGGGCGACGTTGCCAAGCCAGCATTTGTGACGCAGAGACGACCTGCTATTACCAAGCCGCAGGCAGATGAAGGGTTTTGTGAGGGATCTACCGTAGAGGATACGGCGCCAGAAAGCACACGATCGTTTGTTGGCGACGGCCATCACGGGGTGTGAATGATGGAAGTATGTAGCCTTCATAAATCTGGTCCAAATGGAGTTCTCCGATCGGACTTTCCACCACAGCTTCATGGAGCATGCATCCATGATGTGCGCAAGTCTGGTGAAGCCCAGACCTCCTGCATCGGTTGGTTTGGCCATCGAGTCCCAGCTGGCCCAATGGTGCTTGTCCTTACCGTCGAGATGCCCCCAAAAGAAGTTCGTGAAGGGCTTTAACACGAAAAAGACCTTCTTGGGAGGGAGCAAACAGCCAGGGTGTAGATGGGGATGGAGGATAGGATATGCTTAATAAAGATCATCTTGCCGCCCGAAGAGAGGGTCGCGTTGTGCCATCCCGCGATCTTGTTTTTGATTTTGTTCATAAGACCTGTAAAGATTCCCGAATTAGATTTTTCGTACACCAGTGGGCACCCAAGGTAGGAGAACGGCGGGTAGGCGATGGAGAAGGAGGACAGGTTGGCAAGGATAGTCGAGTGGCTCCTGTCTGCTTTGTGATGGGTATAGATGACGCTTTTGTTTGAGTTAATTCTTTGGCCAGAGCATCTGGTGTATTTCTCAAGCGTGCTGCAGACCACCTCCACCGATCCGATGTCACCAGAAGAGAAGATTAGGATGTTATCGGCGTAGGCTAGATGAGTAATCAAGGGACAGCCAGTGGTGGTATGAAAGTGGTGGAATCTTGGGGTGTTAGCCATGTTGTTTAGGTTTCTACTGAGCACGTCGGCTGCAATGATGAAGATGGTAGAGGATGAAGGGTCTCCCTGCCGGACCCCGCAGCTGGATTTGAAGAAACCATCAGCTTGACCGTTGATGACTATGGAGAACCAAGAGTTGCTAATGGATCTGAAGATGATGTCTATTCACTTCTCCGAGAACCCGAAAGCCCAGAAAACCCAAATCATGAATTGCCAGTCTAGGCGGTCATAAGATTTTTTTATGTCTAGCTTGATGGTGATGTTCTCCCTGGACGGGAACTTCATGCAAGTGATCATCTCCTGAGCTAGCAGGATGTTGTTAGTGATGTTCCTCTCTGGTACGAACCCGCTTTGTTCCTCAGAGATAATCTTAGGAAGAAGTGTGGACATGCGGGTTGTAATGATCTTGGAGATGATTTTGTTGGTGAATGTGCATAAGCTGATAGGTTTGAAATCTTTGAAGGTCTTCGAGTTATCTTTTTTTGGTATTAGGATAAGGTTGGCACAGGAAATGGATTTCGGGTAGCTTGCGCCTAGGAAGAAAGCCATTGTGGCCTCATGAAGGTCAGATTCAATGATGTCCCAACAAGAGCGAAAGAAAACATCGAAGAAACCATCAGGCCCGGGGGCACTGTGCTCGTTAAGGGCCCACACAGCAGACATGACTTCATCCTTGGAGGGGGGTCAAGAGCTGCACGTTCTCTTGCTCGTTAATCAGACTAGGGACCTTTGCCAAGAGTGCGTCGTCCTTAACGACGATCCTTTTGGAGAAGAGTTTGGTGTAGAAGTTGGCGGCGGCCACGTTGATGCTCTGCTGGTCATTGATTAGAGTGTCGTTCTCATCGGTGATCTTATGCAGGTTGAGCTGATTCCTGTGCCCTTTGACGCAAGCATGGAAGAAGCCGAAATTTCTGTCACCATCGGTGTCCTAAGTCAATCTTGCTTTCTGCTTCCAGAATTCCATCTCAATCTTAAGTCGAGACTTGAGAAAAGCTTTAGTTAGGTTTAGAGCGACACGGGCCTCCAGCGATCTGTCCGAGGCGAAAATGATCTCGGCACGAGTGACGTCATCTTTTACCGTCTTTATCACTTGGAAAATGTTGCCGAATGCGAGTTTGCTCCAAGTCGAGAGCACACCCCTGGTAGCTTTGAGCTTCACAGCCACTCTGGCTAGGGGGTCGGGATTGTTCGTCGACCTCCAGGCGGCGGCTACGATGTTCTTGAATTGTGGGTGATAACTCTAGAAATCCAGGAAGCGGATGGGTTTCTTGAACGGGCTGGAGTTGTTGCGAATCTCGATTAGGAGAGCGGAGTGATCCGACTCGGTGGTGTTGAGGTGGGAGAGGTTAGAGATGAGGTCCATGTCGGACCATCGGTTGGCGACCAGGGCCCGATCCAGGCGCGAGTATTATCTTCGGGCGCCTTCCTGCATGTTACACCATGTGAAAGCGTTGCCGGTAAACAGGAGGGGAGACAAGTGGGCGTTGAAGAGGAAGGTGTTGAAATAGTTCATAGCCGGCTGGGGAGGAGGGCGACCACCGGACTTCTCCTCTCTGCATGAAATGGTGTTGAAGTCTCCAAGACAGAGCCACGGGAGGTTGATGAGGTGGAGGTGGGAGTCCATTAGGGTGTCCCAAAGCAACCTTCGATCAACGAGATCACAGCTGCCATGGACAGCAGAGATGAGGGATCCTAACGGCAGAGAGGGGTGCTCTACCCATCAGGATAGAGCCTGTTTTGAGTCATTTACGATACTGAATTTGTATTCGATGGTGTAGAGGATCCAGATGTCGTGGCATCCGGCGACTGCGAAGGGGAAGTCGAGTTGGAGCTGGATGGATTTGAGTTTTCTAGGGGGATTTTGGGCTCGATGATAACTAAAATATCGACCCAGTGGGTTTTCTTGAGGCTAAATATTCTTCTCAAGGTAGGTTTATTAGCCATCCCTCTCACATTCCACGAGAGAATGTTAAGCGTTGGAGAGCTTATGGGAGGGGCGAGGGTGTTGAGCTTTGTGGCTGACCGGGTGGTCCTGGCCGTGGGCTTTCTGGTTTGTTTGTTCTTCTTGTTGTGGGAGGTTTTGGTGGCTCTCGATAGGTTTGCTGTGGAGGCGTGGGCCGACGCTGTCTGTCCGCATGCTGAGCTGTCGTTAACTTTCGACCGAGGGGGTCAACTTCTTTGTCGATATCGGCCAGTGCACAGAGGGGATTGCCGGTGTTAAAGAAGCCTGCTTCCATGGCCTGCAGAAACCTGTCCGCTGGGACGATGCCCAGCAATGCTGGGTCGATCTCATGATCTCGACCGGGGAAGATGGAGGGGTTCGCGGAGGCGGGGTGGATGGTCAAGGCCATCCGATTCTCTCCAACGAACGTCGGAGGGGCTTCGAGGAGCGGGGGCACATCAACGGACTTTTTACGCCTACCGGGGGGGTCCCTCGGGGTGGGGGACTCTCCCGAGGGGTGTCAATCGGTGTTGAGGAGAGGATGTCGTACTTGTTGCTGAGGAGGATGGTCGGGGACTCGGGTGGGGTGATGGCTTTAGCCGGTGGGGGGGTGGATCGGGGGCTGGGAGAGGAGTCGTTGTCCACAAAGTGGGAGTGAGAGTTGGGGAGGGGAGGTTGGGGGAAGAGGAGGAGGTTTGAGTCGCCTTCTAGGGTTGCGACTTACGGGGGGCTTTCTTCTTCAGCTCCGGATGTCCCTTGAAATAGTGTTTTGTGAGATGGCCTCTGGTTTGACAGTGTATGGTTAAAAAAAGAGGAAAAATATAAGACACGAGAATAGGTTGGTAGATTTTTAGAATAAGGATTAGGATTAAGCTTAAGGAAACTAATTTTGTTTAGGATTATAGTAAATTGAGTTTATTATTTGTTGTACTTATACATTGCTAGTAACATTAACAAACTTATCTCTAGAATTTCATGATATTTTTCAATATTATTTTATTTTAAGTCTTCACTATATAATTATTCTTCATACTATTTAGTCTTTTACTTTCTCCACATTTTAGTGAAATATATATAATTTAACATAATTTTAATTGTATGAAACATAAGTCTGTTATTTTATAATAACTAAAGCTTTAGTCTTCTGACTATATGTTATACTAAAATACTTTCTATATAGTTTTATTCAAATTTGGGTAGGTTTTCTCTTCCTAGGATTAAGAATTGATATATTCTATAGGAATTTCGTCTATATAGGTTTAGCTTCAATTAAGTGGATAAATTAAGTTAAAATAAATATGGTTTATTTAAATATATTTATTCGCTATTTATTAATTAGTTTAAATCAACTATCAAGCTTCATATTCTTTTCATTTATGTTTTTTTTCTTTTGACACTTGTATTTAATCCATATTGTTTAAATATATAAGGTACATATAGATTCATTTACAGGTAAGAAAGTAATGAGTCGATACTTAGTTGGCCGTTCGTGGATATAAAACCGGTAACATGAGAGCAATATTGATTTGACGGATGATTTCAAGATGGACGTTGAGAAAATTTTCAAATACGCTAGTAACCAACTTTTTTTCAGAGATGGGAGGCTCATAAACTGCTCTTATGTCAAATGTTGTAACACATAATTCAAAGAGGCGGATCTCGTGAGGGAATATCATTACAAGAATGATTTCGTAAAAAACTAAAAGGAGAGGACAGCTCAAGGAGAACCTTTGTTGCAACATCCATTCTTGTATTCTTCCAAACCCTCTATATAGTGTTTTTGGGCTCGAATGGCTAAACTGAGCTACAATCACCGGATACGATATACATGAGCTCCGATGGCTCCCTCCTCCTCCGTACGACTGCGCCTTGACCGCGGTGTCCTCACCGGAGGAGGAGGATTGTTAGATTATATTTGTAATATAAATATAGCCCATAAGATATAGCCCATAAGCCCAAATGTAGAATATTGTAACAAACCCTAGCAATGAGAACAAGGGCAATATTATTTCCTACATGGTATCAGATCCCCCCAAAAAACCCTAGCCGCCATCTCCCGAGACCGATCCTGCGCCGAACGCGGCTGACGCCCGCTCCCGTGCCTGAACCCTCCTACGCGCCGACTGCGCCCCCGCCCCCCTTCCCCCCCGCGCGCCGACGACGCGCGCCCTCATGCGCGCCGATCGCGCGACCACCCGCACTCCCGCGCCCTCCCGCGCGCCGATCGATCCCGGTGCCCGACGCACCCTCCCGCACGCCGACCGCGTGCCCTTCCGTGCACCGACCGCGCGCCATCCCGCGTGCCGACCGCGCGCCCTCCCACGCGTCGACCAATTTCGGTGCCCGACTTCACCGGCCGTCCCCTACGCACCTGATCACGGTCGATTTGCCGCCGACCCCATCCATCAGCGGCAGATTCATCAGCGTTGTACAAAATTTTGTACACCCGACATCCGCTCGCTCCAACGCGCCAGATCCGGCGCCCCTGATCGCGGCCGATTCGCTGCCGACCCTGTCCATCAGCGGCCGATTCGTCGGAGTTGTACAAAATTTATGTATACCCGACATCCGCTATGGCAGATGATGCTGTGTCCAGCTACTCTGTCACGACTGGCGGTGCACACAATCCAAATTATCCTAATCCGATGGATCCATATTTTCTGAGTTCTGCTGATCAACCAGGAAATATCATTACTCCTATTGTTTTTCGTAGACCAAACTATGCTGAGTGGTCTCGGTCGATACGTCTCTCCCTGATCTTTAGGCGAAAGATCACTTTTCTAGAAGGTACTGAAGTTAAACCTGTTAATGATGCTAGTAAATTGCTTGATTGGAGATGCGTGCAAGCGCTATTGGTTCAATGGGTTCTTAATACCATTGATCCGTCTCTGAAGAAATCTTTGCCGTACTTTGAGGAGGTTTCTCCATTGTGTAACTTTTTGGAGAAAAGATTTGTTGTTAGCAATGGAACTCAGAAGCAACAAATTAAGGTAGCTTTGGCTGAGTACAAACAAACGGCTTCGATGTCTGTGGAAACCTACTTTAGAAATTTACAGTCTTTGTGGGATGAACAAGCTGCTTATTTTCCATTGCCTACTTGTACCTGTGGTGAACTTGCTGCAAAGCTACAGGCTATGAGGGATGAAGACCACTTTCAGGACTTTATGTATGGGTTGAATGCTGAGTTGTAAGGTCATACCCGATCTAATCTTCTGGCTCAGGATCCTCAGCCAAGTTTAGATCGGGCATACCAGGTAGTCCGTGAGGAGGAGGATATGCAAAAATCTCATGTCCAATCCGCTACTAAGGAGGTGTTGGCGCTGGCTATCAAGACTTCACCTCATCTTTCTACTGCTTCTAATAGTAGAACCTCAGATTCCAGAGACAAATCAGGTATGATCTGTACTCATTGCAAGAAAATAGGTCATGATGTTGCAACTTGATTTCCCAAGATTGGCTATCCAGAGTGGTGGGAGACTCGTCCTCGACGTGAAGGCGGACGTGGTGCTAGTGGTGACAGAGGCCCGACACCACAGCAGAGACGTGATGAAGGATGCGGTACTGGTGGCGCAGGGGTTGTTCATCATGTCGCCGCTGCTGGTGTAGTGCCCCGTCCCGCTCAGTCAATCGGAGGAATCGAAACGCCGACGGCGTTCGGACTTAGCCTTGCAACGGATACTCGAAGACATCGCTCGGTCGAGGCGACTGCTCGCTCAGGTGGAGTAGTTTCGGTGAACTCGCCTCATCTTTGCCTTCACATAATAAATCGCATGTTTTCAACTTACACAAGTAGGTTTAATAATAAAAGAGATGAATTCACATAGCTAAAGGGAGTAATCCCGAAGGGTCGAATGGAGTTAGAATATGGAAAGGTCCAACGGTCGGCATAGAATCGGTGCACGGCGTGCTTTGGAAATGACACTCGATCCTTCGTCCCGTGGCTTGGGAGAAGGAAAGTTGGTTTGAGTTGTCGAAGTTATGAACGTAGCCTAAGTCATAGGCGTCGCCCGCATAAATGCTTCATAAAGCATGCACGGTCCTGTCGTCCAAGGCTTGGCATAGCCTTGGCTTGCCCCATGAGTTAAGTTACATTGCACAGCTTGTGCCATAAGTCTTGGCACCCAAATGACTTGGTCGTTCAAAGTTGAACGCGTGCACGGCACGTTCCATCAAGGCAAGGCTTGACGCGGCCTTCGCTCGTTAAGTTGTAGGCTTGAGTAAGTTAGACAAAGTTATGTCGGTCGACCTAAGTTATTCCAAGTGTTGTCCCACTCATTCTGCGGTTGTCAGGTTAAATAGTCCCATGATCCCAAGGCCCATCATATAAAGTATGACTTGGGCGATAGCGTTGCGTAGAACGGAAGTCGGCTTAAGGCACGGTGCACGAACTTAGTGTCTAGGGCATGAACCACGGTTGATTGAATGAGTTTTGGAGAAATGATTATTGAATAGGCATTGAATGAATGAAATGATATGGTAACATGGAAAGAATGCTCGCGATTGTGGGTCGTCGAGGGGTCTTAAATGATAGAAAAAATGCTCGCAACCGTGTGTCGTCGAGGGGTCTCAAATGATAGAAGGTTTGATCTTGGTTTTGGGAAAGAGATGATAACACTGAGAGTGCAATGACTGTATGAGACGTCAATTTGAGTGAAGGGTCTTGCTTGGTCATTGGACAACTTGTCGACAAGGTAGAGTTTCCCCGCACGGCATCCCGTGGCGCCACGGGACCGATGCGGCGTAAGGAAACACGGTGGTAGTTGTGCTGGCTCGACAGCTCCGGGTCAGTCGGGGACTTCCAGGGGGCTAGCTACCTTGCGCTGGAAGGGTCCCGGCTGACCGCACGCTACGTTTCCAGGTATAGCTTGTTATGCTAGTGACCCCATATAGATGAGTCGGCATGGGCGGCGATCCGCGTATATGCCTTTGGACTGAGACGAGTATTAGAAGAAGTGAATCAAGAGTCGAGTCGAATACGTGCTCGGTCAGAAGACAATGTTTGGGCCTAAGATTTGGCTGCAACGAAGATACCGTGCTTCGGCACGAGATGTGGCATCGAGTCCTATGTTGTCGGCATATAAGTTGCATGGTTATGGTTGAGTTGTTTGAGTTTAAGTCAGGAAACCGTCGCAAGGCAAAGTTGGTAGAGTAACCCTTAGTTCACAAGTGGATGGGTCAGTTGGTGATCAAAGTAGCAAAGGCCGCGAGGCTGTAATATGATCGAGTCTCATTGAGTTGCGAGGCACGGCCTCAGCAAGGGTTTGTAGCACGGTCACATAGAAGTGGAGCCTCGTCGCGTAGTTGCGTCTCTGATTTCAAGCCGTAAGGCAAACACGACTCGATAGGTTAACGTTGTTGGCACAAGAAGGGTCTTGAGGCAAGGTATGAGTTAACGTTGTCATTGTAAGCACGAGATGGTCTAGAGACACAGAATAGGCCAAGGCGTCAGTCCTAAAACTGATCCTAAGGAAAGACTAGAAAGAAAATTGATAAGAAGGGACTATGCTGCACAAAGTAAATGAATGTGTTGGTTTTGTACGGGTGGGCGAGGAGCTCATTCTACCAGTACAGTTGAGTACTGACACCCACACAGTGTTCATGTGCAGACACAGGTAGAAGCTCGTGGCACGAAGCTCGCTTGGATGCGTCGAGGCACGGAGTTCCTTGGCGATTCGAAGTGTGCGACCGCATGGATTGAAGACTTATACAGGACATAATGTATAGACATTGCCTTCCGAAGCTTCCACTGGATCAAGACTTGAAATAAAAGAGATGAGAGAGAGCTGAGTGACTTATAATGTGAGATGAGTGAGCTTGAGTGATTGTAATATTGGCCTTGCGCCCCACTGTAACCTCTATTTCAATATCAATAAAAGAGTTTCTTCTGAATGACTTGTGTTTGTTCTAATTTTCGCTGCCATTATTCAATGTGTCTGCACGAGACTTCTGTGCGACGACCCCATCGCAGCCGCTGAAATCGACCGTTATGGAACCCGCCTTGCACGAGCGCAATCTAGGCTCGTGCGGCATCACGCCTTAGTAAGGACGATCGCTCCTACGGGAGCGGAGCGTGACATAATGGTATCAGAGCACGGCTTTACGTCCTTGGACTATCGATTGAATTCTTTAACTTTGTTGCTTCTGTAAGTTGATATTGTTAGTACGCTCTCTCTCAATTGTCCCACGGGATGTCCATACAATAAGTCTAACTATTTTGCAAAACATAGGAGAACCGTTTTTGATAAAAAATAAAAGATGGTTTGTGTAAGCACGGTTGGCTAAGTCGGGCTAGGCATATACACCAAAGTCGCGTCGACCTTAGGAAAGTCGAGTGCGGGAATTGAATAGTGTCGAGCAAGAATAAGTTGAACTCGATTGAGTAAAGTGAGTCGACTATCGATAGGGGTGCTATCGAGCGACGATAATGTCGATGCGATATAGATGAGCGTGCTTGGAATTTGAGGAATGGTTCGAACAGAAAATTTGAAGAAGTCAATTTTGATTCGAATGATAAGTTGAGGATTTGTTGAAAGACTTCGTCCCTTAGTGGTGTATGCGATAGCCTCAGGGATGTCGATCGATTGATAAAGTAATGATACGAATTGAGGAAATACGTTGGTCGATGACTTAAGATCGACGAATGAACGATACATGAATTCGGGTTTAAGGAAATCGATGTTGTGAATGATTCAAGGGATAATGATCTAACTTGAAATGAATGTCGAAGAGATTATCCAGTCGGACGATAGCATCATTCGCATGACTCAAAATTGGTTTCAAAGGAAGATCGTCAGGTTATGCATATCATCAATGGTATTGAGGCGTATTAAAGATTGATATGCGATAACTCGGGGGTACTCTGACTCGGTAAAGGACGATCGTGCAAGTGTTATTGTTCGGTTGGATGCTATACTTAGGATTTTGATTGAGATGAATGTTGGATGAAAGTGATCGTGTCTTGATGGTTACGCGGATAACCACAACGTCGACATTCTTGTCTTGCACGAGCGCAACTCCAGCCTCGCACATACGTCACGTCGGATTTGAGGCGATCGTTTCGCGTGAGCACTGACATGGTGATTCATGTCGCGGGAATGATCGAACTCAGAAAAATCAGGACGCGACAACTTTGATTGTCTCGACTTGTTGGCTTGAGGGAAGGAAAATTCAAGGATGCGAGTACTTGCGATTGATGAATGAATGAAACTTGAGGATTGAGCAGGTCCAATCCGCGCATCGAGAATGAACTAGTCTAGACACAAAACAAGAGTTACGTCCCGATGAGGATGATTATCCCGTGGGAGCGTGCATGGTGATTCATGCCCACCATGGGTAATCTGAATCATGTGAGATCGGGGCGCAACATATTGTTAAGCTAGACGACCTCATAATCGAATGCGTGAATTAGGATAAATTGGATAAATGACTTAGGGAATATGAAATATGAATTGTGGTTTAGAGGTGGATTGTGTCGTAGCGTGCTTGACTTGAAAAGGATTGATAGGTGGATTATGTCGAACGTGTGCGAGGGATAGACTATACAAAATGGCTTGATGAACGAGCGATACGTTCTTGTTGAGTATTGGTTGAACGTGAGTTATCGTAGGATGGATTTGCTGAATGACTCGAACCCCGTGCGATGAATGTTGAGATGTGTGTAGGAAATCTATGCTCGAAGTTTAGAAGTCGGAGTGATGCGAGCTTAGGTAGAAAACTCCGTACTATCAATTTGGTTTGACCTTAGGATGGGGTCAGTGTTGATATTGTTGTTTGCGAACTATGATTCCAATACTGACGGAAAGACATAGCCTAGCGGTTAGGCAGACGTCCGAGTGCAAAGTGGTAGGATTGTAGAGGCACCACTTGCGAGCTCGGTTGACATGCACGTATATCAGGGACGCCCGAATATGTGCACGATCCGACACGAGTGGTGATGGGGGATTCTCTATCACGAGGCTTGGTTGAAATGTATGTATTTTGGGGACGCCTAGAATATGTGCACGATCCAACTAAGTGATACGTTGAATCAAGTTAGACTTAAGGAACGGGGAAGTGTCGAGGATTTGATATCGTAAGCTTGGAAGAAAGGATTGAGGGTAGCACGAGCGTAGCTCGGATTTGAGGGAACGCATAGGAGAAGTGTGCGCGAGAGTCGTTGAACGTTCGAGTGGTAAGTCAAGGAGTAAGTACTCAGTTAGTTTCGAGGACGAAACTTTTTCTGAGTGGTGTATGATGTAGTGTCCCGTTCCGCTCAGTCAATCGGAGGAATCGAAACGCCGACGGCGTTTGGACTTAGCCTTGCAACGGCTACTCGAAGACATCGCTCGGTCGAGGCGACCGCTCGCTCAGGTGGGGTAGTTTCGGTAAACTTGCCTCATCTTTGCCTTCACATAATAAATCGCATGTTTTCAACTTGCACAAGTAGGCTTAATAATAAAAAAAATGAATCCACATAGCTAAAGGGAGTAATCCCGAAGGGTCGAATGGAGTTAGAATATGGAAAGGTCCAACGGTCGGCACAGAATCGGTGCACGGCGTGCTTTGGAAATGACACTCGATCCTTCGTCCCGTGGCTTGGGAGAAGGAAAGTTGGTTTGAGTTGTCGAAGTTATGAACGTAGCCTAAGTCATAGGCATCGCCCGCATAAATGCTTCATAAAACATGTACGGTCCTGTCGTCCAAGGCTTGGCATAGCCTTGGCTTGCCCCAGGAGTTAAGTTGCGTTGCACAGCTTGTGCCATAAGTCTAGGCACCCAAATGACTTGGTCGTTCAAAGTTGAACGCGTGCACGGCACGTTCCATCGAGGCAAGGCTTGACGCGGCCTTTGCTCGTTAAGTTGTAGGCTTGAGTAAGTTAGACAAAGTTATGTCGGTCGACCTAAGTCATTCCAAGTGTTGTCCCACTCATTCTGTGGTTGTCAGGTTAAATAGTCCCACGATCCCAAGGCCCGTCATATAAAGTATGACTTGGGCGATAGCGTTGCGTAGATCGGAAGTCGGCTTAAGGCACGGTGCACGGACTTAGTGTCTAGGACATGAACCATGGTTGATTGAATGAGTTTTGGAGAAAGGATTATTGAATCGGCATTGAATGAATGAAATAATATGATAACATGGAAAGAATGCTCGCGACCGTGGGTTGTCGAGGGGTCTCAAATGATAGAAAGAATGCTCGCGACCGTGGGTCGTCGAGGGGTCTCAAATGATAGAAGGTTTGATCTTGGTTTTGGGAAAGAGATGATAACACTAAAAGTGCAATGACTGTGTGAGACGTCAGTTTGAGTGAAGGGTCTTGCAAGGTCATTTGACAACTTGTCGACAAGGTAGAGTTTCTCTGCACGGCATCCCGTGGCGCGACGGGACCGATGCGGCCTAAGAAAACACGGTGGTAGCTGTGCTGGCTCGACAACACCGGGTCAGTCGGGGACTTCCAGGGGGCTAGCTACCTTGCGCTGGAAGGGTCCCGGCCGACCGCAAGCTACGTTTCCAGGTATAGCTTGTTATGCTAATGACCCCATATAGATGAGTCAGCATGGACGGCGATCCGCGTATATGCCTTTGGACTGAGTCGAGTATTAGAAGAAGTGAATCAAGAGTCGGGTCGAATGCGTGCTCGGTCAGAAGACAATGTTTGGGCCTAAGATTTGGCTGCAATGAAGATACCGTGCTTCGGCACGAGATGTGGCGTTAAGTCCTATGTTGTCGGCATATAAGTTGTATGGTTATGGTTGAGTTGTTTGAGTTTAAGTCAGGAAACCGCCGCAAGGCAAAGTTGGTAGAGTAACCCTTAGTTCACAAGTGGATGGGTCAGTTGGTGATCAAAGTAGCAAGGGCCGCGAGGCGGCGATATGATCGAGTCTCATTGAGTTGCGAGGCACAGCCTCAACAAGAGTTTGTAGCACGGTCACATGAAAGTGGAGCCTCATCGCGTAGTTGTATCTCTGATTTCAAGCCGTAAGGCAAACACGACTCGATAGGTTAACGTTGTTGGCACAAGAAGAGTCTCGAGGCAAGGTATGAGTTAACGTTGTCGTTATAAGCACGAGATGGTCTAGAGACACATAATAGACCAAGGCGTCGGTCCTAAAACTGATCCTAAGGCAAGACTAGAAAGACAATTGATAAGTAGGGACTATGCTGCATAAAGTAAATGAACGTGTTGGTTTTGTATGGGTGGGCGAGAAGCTCATTCTACCAGTATAGTTGAGTACTAACACCCACACAGTGTTCATATGCAGGCACATGTAGAAGCTCGTGGCGCAGAGCTCGCTTGGATGCGTCGAGGCACGGAGTTCCTTGTCGATTCGAAGTGTGCGGCCGCGTGGATTGAAGACTTATACAAGACATAATGTATGGACATCACCTTTCGAAGCTTCCGCTGGATCAAGACTTGAAATAAAAAAAGATAAGAGAGAGCTGAGTAACTTGTAATGTGAGATGAGTGAGCTTGAGTGATTGTAATATTAGCCTTGCGCCCTACTGTAACCTTTGTTTCAATATTAATAAAAGAGTTTCTTCTGAATGACTTGTGTTTATTCTAATTTTCGCTGCCATTATTCAATGTCTCTGCACGGGACTTCTGTACGACGACCCCGTCGCAGCCGCTGAAATCGGCCGTTATGGAACCCGCCTTGCACGAGCGCAATCTAGGCTCGTGCGGCATCACGCCTTAGCGAGGACGATCGCTCCTACGGGAGCGGGGCGTGACAGCTGGTCATGGTGTCCCTGCTGGTCTTGCTGCGAGTTCGGCAGATATGATGTATGGAGGGTATCCTTCACCACTCTCAGGTGAATAATGATAGAAAGTGATAAGCTTGCTGGGTAACGACAATCCTTCCAAACCTGGGTCTTCAAACTCTGATCATTTGATGGGTAAGAATTCTTCTGTCCCTTGGATATTCGATACTGGGGCTACTCTTCATGCGACAGGTTCTCGTGACTGTTTAGTTGATTGCTTTGAGGGCCCTGTCTGTCCTGTGACTTTGCCTGATGGGAGCACTATTGATGCTGTTCTAAGAGGAAAAGTATTTTTGACTGCTTTATTGGTGTTGACGGATGTTCTTTATATTCCGACATTGACTTGCAACTTGATCTCTGTCACATAATTGATTGGTGCCAGAAATTGTGATATGTTTTTTACTCCTGATTTGTGTTTTATTTAGGACCGAAGTACGAGGATGGTGATTGGAGCAGGTGAACAAAGGGATGGACTTTACTTCTTGGGGAAGGTTTCAGCTTCTTTGGCTTCGGTGATCCTGGCATACAAAGAGAGTGATTCTGAGGTTTGGCATAGTAGACTGGGGCATCCTTCAGATAAAGCAATGCAGACTTTACCTTTTCTCTCTGGTAGTAGTGTGTTTTCTCATAAGGCTTGTGATATTTGTCATCAAGCTAAACAGACTCGTGATGCCTTTTCTGATAGTAGTAGTCGTGCTTTGAGATGCTTTGAACTTATACACTGTGATCTGTGGGGACTATATCGTGTTCCGTCATCTAATGGGGCACGATATTTTTTTAACTTTGGTGGATGATTTTTCTAGAGCTGTTTGGGTTATTTTATTGACGGGTAAGTGTGCTGTTTATTCTATGTTTCTTAAATTCATTGCTATGGTGAAGCGTCAGTTTGGGGCTGATATACTTCATGTGTGGAGTGACAATGGTACTGAATTTAATTATTTACGAGATTATTTTTCATCTCAAGGTATATTGTTCCAAACATCCTGTGTTGGGACACCTCAACAGAATGGAAGGGTGGAAAGAAAACATTGACATATTTTAAATGTAGCCAGGGCATTGAGATTTCAGGGTTCTCTTTCCGTGGATTTTTGGGGGGAATGTGTTCTGGGTGCATGTTATTTGATAAATAGAACCCCTTCTAGTGTCTTGCATTTTAAGTCTCCTTATGAAGTTTTATATGATTCGGCTCCTTCTTATGATCATCTACGTATTTTTGGTTGTTTGTGCTATGCGTATGATTTGAAATCCCGACATAATAAATTTGCCAGCAGGAGTAGAAAATGTATCTTTGTTGGGTATCCTCTTGATAAAAAGGCATGGAAACTGTATGATTTGGAGACTGGTGAATTTTTTGTGTCCTGTGATGTTACTTTTTATAAAAAAGAAGTTCCTGGGTGTGGCTCTGCTAGCGAGATGTCTTCTGCGACACGCCATACATCTGTTGAGGTGTCGGGAGACGATATAGAGGCTTTTGGGATGGTGCCGGCTACGATTGCTGAGGCCGGAGTGGTTGATGGTGGCTCGGCACCGAGTGGCAAGGATACACAGGTAGATGCAGAAGTATTGACAGGAGAGTCCGCTGGAGGTGATGCGGATACTACTGATGATACAGGGGATACAGTGTTGCCAGAGGTGCCCGATGAGGTAGTATTGGGAAGAGGAATGAGAAAGAAATCACAGCCAGTACGATTACAGGATATTGTGACGAATGCTGTTAGAAGTAAAAGTCTCCCTTCACCACGGTTCATCTGTTCCCGTCACTTCCTCAGGTACTTCGTATCCTCTAACACAATTTCTAAGTTATGACATATGTACTCCTGGACACAGAAATTTTCTTACAGCTATCACTGCAGGTGGTGAGCCTACTTCATATCGCCAGGCCTCGCAAGATTCGGGCTGGCGCACGACTATGCAAACTGAAATACAAGCTCTGAAAGATAATGGAACATGGAATCTTGTCGATTTGACTCCTGGGAAGAAAGCATTGGGAAGTAGATGGGTGTACAAAATAAAGTACAAATCCGACGGCAGTGTTGAGCGCTTAAAGGCACGGCTGGTTGTGTTCGGTAATCTTCAGGTTGAGGGGATCGACTATTCAGAGACATTTGCCCCGGTAGCTAAGATGCCTACAGTTTGGGCGTTCTTGGCTGTTGCAGCTGTGAGAGGCTGGACTTTGCACCAGATGGATGTGCACAATGCTTTTCTTCATGGAGATCTGACAGAAGAGGTGTATATGAAGTTGCCGCCAGGTTTTTCGCATAGTGAACCCAACAAAGTGTATCGCCTGCATAAGTCACTATATGGATTGAAACAGGCACCACGTTGTTGGTTTGCTAAGCTTGCTGCTTCTCTGATATCCTTTGGTTTTATTCAATCTCATTCCAATTATTCCCTTTTCTCTCTTTTTAAAGGGAAGGTAGAGTCGCATGTTTTGATCTATGTGGATGACATGATTGTGTCTGGTAATCACACAGGTGCTTTAGATGCTTTCAAACAGTACCTTAGTTCTTGCTTTCATATGAAGGACCTTGGTGTGTTGAAGTACTTTCTTGGCTTAGAGGTGGCTCGGAGTGCAGAAGGAATTTCCTTGTGTCAAAGAAAGTATGCTTTGGACATCATTTCAGAATGCGGCTTGATGGGGTCTCGACCTGCTGGTTTTCCCATGGAGCCCAATCACAAGCTGGCAGAATCGACTAGTCCAAAGATGGCGGATGCAGAGACTTATCGGAGGCTGGTTGGAAGGTTGATTTATCTATCGTTTACTCGTCCTGACTTAGCCTATGCTGTGCATATCTTGTCTCAATTTTTACAGGAGCCTCGACAAGATCATTGGCATGCTGTTTTGACAGTTGTCAGATACCTCAAACATGCACTGGGACATGGTATTCTTTTGAAAGCTGATTGTGATCTCCGTCTTTCTGGTTATTGTGATTCCGACTGGGCCAGTTGTCCTTTGACTCGTCGCTCTGTTACAGGCTTGTTGGTGTTTCTGGGGGGGTCTCCTATTTCTTGGGAGACCAAGAAGCAATCAACTGTTTCCCGATCTTCCGCTGAAGCTGAATATCGATCACTTGCTACGCTTGTTTGTGAGTTGAAATGGTTGAATGAGTTAATGGTGTGTTTGGGCGTTCGCCAGGAGTCTGTTATGTCGGTGTATTGTGACAGTCAGTCAGCCCTGCACCTGGCTCAGAATCCGGTATTTCATGAGCGCAGTAAGCATATTGAGGTGGATTTGCATTTTGTTCGCGATGCCATTCGAGATGGCACCGTAATAGCCTCGCATGTTCCTACTTCTTCTCAACTGGCTGACATCTTCACCAAGCCCCTTGGAAAGCTTGTGTTTGATTCTTTTCTTTCCAAGTTGGACATTTGTGACTTGCATGCTCCAACTTGAGGGGGGGGTGTTAGATTATATTTGTAATGTAAATATGGCCCATAAGATATGGCCCATAAGCCCAAATGTGGACACTATATATATTGTAACAAATCCTAGCAATGAGAACATGGGCATTATTATTTCCTACAAGGAGCTTCCACGGTTAGAAAAATTATTGGCGTTAATAACCTAGTTTTTTTTCTAAAAGGAAAAAAAAAATCAACAGAGAAAGGATTCAAATCCTAGATTTAGAGTCAAAAAAAAAATCAAAGCAGTCACAGATTCTGTTTGTAAAGAAAAAACAGAAAAAAAAGGAGAATGATTACATACAATGGAGAACCCTTTTCTTTGATTGATTTTTTTTTTTGTTATTTGAAGAACCCCTTTCTTTTGTGAGAGGAGAGAGAGAAAGATGAGAGAGGGAAAAAAAAGCTCGAGGATGAAAACAACGCTAATAATTTTTTTAGGGATTCCATTTTGATGGGGTTAGTAGAAAACGACGGTAATTTAGATCCGTCGAAAACAAAGCTACTATCATGGCACGTCATTTTTTTGCAAACATAAAGAGTCAAAAAGATAAAATTCATCTGAAGTCTTAGATATCTAAATTCAAGAATTAAATTGCACCTTGTGATCTGTTGTTCAATTATCTCCAAGAGAGAGAGAGAGAGAGAGAGAGAAGAGAGAATCAACGGAGAAGATTGGCAATGACAGAAGGGTAGAGGAGATTGAGAGCATCATATTGTTAGATCGAGGGAGGGAGAGACGATTTTGACATCGATGAAAGTAAATTTTTATTTAGTGTACTAACTGACTGGTCTTTTGGTATTATAGTATATGTCGTTTAGATATCATATATCAAAGAAACTTTTCACGCGGACTAAAAGGATTAGAATTAGCATGTTAAACTTTTATTCAGAATTAGACTTACATACATTAAATAGTATTTTTTTATGCACTCGAAAAATTTGGGCATGAGAAAATTGCCTCATGGGCCTCGTTTCATGTTCTGGCCAGCTTCGACAACCTCTCTAACTTACCAATGTCTCCTCCAAATTCTACGTGGCTCAGACTCACGATGTCTCTTTAACCCACTACCATCTCCACCTTTTAGGTCTCCTTCGATCACATACCTTACTCGTGTGACATTCTCCTTTATCTTCTTTACTCGTCAAAGGTAAAGTAAAAAATTCGAGCTCAGATGTGCTGGATAGATTAAATGTATGCCGAATCATATATAAAATAAAAAAATATATGAAAAAGAAAAATTGCAAGACTGGACCCCACCCAGCCCATACGTGGTTCCACCTCTCCTACCTAAAGAGTTATATACAAATCCCAACTAGTTTTAGATCTTTTTAAGGAGTCTTTTTTTTTCCTTTATGGTTTAAAGTTTGTAAGAAAAGAATAGTTTACGTTTGTAGTGTTTATAGAATTAATCAAATGGTTGTATTAGATGGTTACTTTTATTAGTTTTTGATCTGTAGATACCAATTTATACTAGATTCTCATATGTTTATAGTTTATGCCATTTTTCAAATATCAAAACGTACCTCCTCTTTCCAATGGATGTTCATCAAACTAAGGTTCAAAGCCAGATGAGCTTGCTGGAAACTACATGTACAAATGATTGAAAAAGAGAGCAATACCATTAGTGTCGAACTTTAGATTCTGAGACACAAGGCAAACTCTAAAACTAGAGTCCTAGAAGCTTAATGATCATATTTTTTTTACATCAACGATGATACAGCTTACGAACACAAATTTCAAGAAGTAAAACAATAAACAAAATAATATATCCAAAATAATATATCTCAAAATAAAATACTAATAAAACTAAAAATGTTCCAAACTAAAAAATAAAACCGATGTTATAGACAAATAATAATAGAAATTTAACAATATTCGGGATAGTTCATAATAATGATAATAATAAAAAATAATAAAAAAACTAAACCATCAAAAGCCTTTTCAAAGGCATCACATAGTCACTTAAATATCAATTATTGCATTGGGGGGAGGGGGGTGATGGTTGAGGTGGAAAAAGGATTTTAGGGATAGAAGGAGATAGATTGGAGATTAAGGTCGGCGAGAGTAGGATGGCGATTAGGATTTTATGAAGAAGGTATAGGATATATACTAGTTACATTCATGTGTGTTGCATGTACAAAAAAATATATGATATTGTTGAAAAAATAGATAAGAATTTAAATTATATTAAATAGTTTTACTTTGATTTGGATATATTTTAATTAGGAACTGATATTAAAAAAAAGTGTGTATATATATATATATATATATATATATATATATATATATATATATATATATATATATATATATATATATATATATATGGAGAGAGAGAGAGAGAGAGAGAGACTAAAGTTTAAGGACAAGTTTACGGGATAGAGCAATTTCTTACAGAGAGAAAAAAAAACTCAAAAATATCCTGTCGTCAAAGTACACGTATGTTTCTCTTCTAAATTTTTTACTCTTTAAAAAAATTAAATCCCTCCTTTTAAAAACAAACATAACTCTATTTATTTTTAAATAGAGAGAGATTTATTTATTTTTTTTAAATAGAGAGAGATGAATTATTTTGTATAGAGATAGATTTTTTTTAAAATAATCTATCTTTAGAAATAAATATACTTTTAAAAATTATATTTAAATTAATTTTAATGTTAGTATCAAGGTTGACAGTAATTTTAATTTTAGTTTTAACATTAATGTTAGTTTAAATGTTAATGCTAATGTTAAATTTAATTTACATATAAGAATCAATTTAATTTAAATCTAAATTAAATTAAATTAAAATTTAAAATAAATTTTAGTTAAAATTAAAATAAATTTCAATTTCAATTTAAATTCAAAATTTTGTTTTAGTTTTAATCTTAATCTTAGTCTTAATTAGATTTTTAATGTTAATGTTAAAATAAATTTTATTGTTAATATTAACATTAATTTTAATTTTAGTGTTAAATTTAATTTTAATGTTTATTTTTAATTTTAAAGATAAAACTAAATTAATATTAAAAATAAAATTTATACTAAAATGAACATTAAAAGTAATGATAAAAATAAAATATACATTAAAACTAATATTAGCATAAACAATAACATTAAAACCGAAAAATTAACATCAAAACTTTTATTGAAATTAACATTAATGTTAATATTAATATTAATATTAACATTAAAATTAATATTAATAATTTTAAATATAGTTTTTAAAGGTATATTTACTTCTAAAGGTATATTATATTTTTAAAAAGCTATCTATTTAAAAAAAATATATAAATGAACGTATCTATCTCTATTTTTTTTTAAATAAATATATAAATCTCTCGCTATTTAAACAATAATAGACTTATTTTAAGATTGAGATAGGTTTGTTTTTAAAAGGAAATATTTAATTTCTTTAGAGAGAAAGAATAGATACATGTATTTTCTCATACCGAAAGTTTGTCCCGTAAGTTAGTTTAAATATAATTTTAATATGGAATATATTTTATAATTTGTTATATGTTCAAGTAGTTAGAAGAATTTTAAATGATTTATATTTATTTTAACTATATGAGGGGGTATATACCCGGTCATTAATATATTTTAATTTTATTGTTATTAATTAATGGGGGTAGGCATATGTCTTAGACGGAGGTATTTGAGCCATTTTCGAGCCGCATTAAAGAAGTAGAAATACATACGAGGATGAGAGTTTTCCTTGTACAACCATATCCAACCGGTGTGGAACTAAAATGGACTATACAATCACTATAACAAAAAGGACTCTCAACTATATCCCCACGTATTATGCATTGCTCTAAAAAAAAGTGGATATTGATAACTAGAGAATGAGTTTTACATAAGCTAGGGCCCACCTTTTCTAATAAAATAAATGGCTAGTTTCCCAAATATGAAATTGAATTATTTTGATTATATAATTCAAAGACTTGGAGGAAAAGATGTTAGATTATATTTGTAATATAAATATGGCCCATACCCATAAGCCCAAATGTAAACACTATAAATATTGTAACAAATTCTAGCAATGAGAACAAGGCATCATTATTTCCTACATGGTATCAGAGCCTCCAAAAAATCCTAGCCGCATCTTTCGAAAAACCCTAGCCTGCTCCCGCGCCGACTGCGCCCGCGCCGATCGCGCCGACCGCGCACGTGTCGACCGCGCCGTACGCGCCAGCAGTCAGACCGATCCAGAGCCGACTAGAGGGTGCCCATCCGCTCTCCTTCCTCCCGCCAAGCATCTTCATCTACCTTAGCAAACAAATATTTGCAACCGCCTACTTTGGAAACCTACTTTGCAAACATCACCAATACTGTCAGCCGCCTACTTTGGAAACCTACTTTTGGTCCAAACAAAAGTTTGCAGCAGACGTTCAGCCATCTCTGATAGGGTGGTACTACTACTTTGGGAGTTCAGCGACCGTGTGGTTCGACCTCAACTTCAAACTTTCCTTTTGACGAACTGCTGTTGCTCAAAAAAATAAAAAAAATAAAAAATCTCTTTCTTCTATTCTTTTGTTGTGGGTTTCGTGGAAGAAATCGACCGCTCCCGTAAGCTGACCTCTAAGCACCAGATCCGGCATCGCTGATCGCGGCCGATTCGCTGCCGACCCCGCCCACCAGCGGCCGGTTCGTCAGAGTTGTACAAAATTTTGTACACCCGACATCCGTGCCACTCTCGTAAGCTGACCCCTATGCGCCAGATCCGGTGCCCCTGATCGCGGCCGATTCGTCGCCGACCCCGTCCACCAGCGGCCGATTCGTCGGAGTTGTACAAAATTTTGTACCCCCGACATCCGCGATGGCAGATGATGTTACGTCCAGCTACTCCGTCGCGACTGGCGGTGGCGGTGCACACAACCCAAATTATCCTAATCCGAAGGATCCATATTTTCTGAGTTCTGCTGATCAACCAGGAAATATCATTACTCCTTTTGTTTTCCGTGGACCGAACTATGCTAAGTGGTCTCGGTCGATACGTCTCTCCCTGATCTCTAGACGAAAGATCACTTTTCTGGAAGGTACTGAAGTCAAACCTGTTAATGATGCTAGTAAATTGCTTGATTGGAGATGCGTGCAAGCGCTATTGGTTCAATGGGTTCTTAATACCATTGATCCGTCTCTGAAGAAATCTTTGCCGTACTTTGAGGAGGTTTATCCATTGTGGAACTTGTTGGAAAAAAGATTTGTTGTTAGCAATGGCACTCGGAAGCAACAAATTAAGGTGGCTTTGGCTGAGTGTAAACAAACGGCTTCGATGTCTGTGGAAACCTACTTTGGAAATTTGCAGTCTTTGTGGGATGAACAAGCTGCTTATTTCCCATTGCCTTCTTGTACCTGTGGTAAACTTGTTGCAAAGCTACAGGCTATGAGGGATGAAGACCACTTTCAGGACTTTATGTATGGATTGAATGCTGAGTTTTATGGTCATACCCGATCTAATCTTCTGGCTCAAGATCCTCAGCCAAGTTTAGATCGGACATACCAGGCAGTCCGTGAGGAGGAGGATATGCATAAATATCAGGTCCAATCCGCTACTGAGGAGGAGATGGCGCTGGTTATCAAGACTTTACCTCATATTTATACTACTTCTAATAGTAGAACCTCAGATTCCAGAGACAAATCAGGTATATTTTGTACTCATTGTAAGAAAATAGGTCATGATGTTGCCACTTGCTTTGCCAAGATTGGCTATCCTGAGTGGTGGAAAACTCGTCCTTGGCGTGAGAGCGGACGTGGTGCTGGTGGTGGCAGAGGCCCGGCACCACCGCAGAGACGAGATGGGGGACGTGGTGTTGGCAGAGCAGGGGTGGTTCATCATGTCGTCACTGCTGGTCATGGTGTCCCTGCTGGTCTTGCTGGGAGTTCGGCGGATATGATGCATGGAGGGTATCCTTCACCACTCTCAGGTGAACAATGGCAGAAACTAATGAGCTTGTTGGGTAACGACAGTTCTTCCAATCCTGGTTCTTCAAACTCTGATCGTCTGATAGGTAAGAATTCTTCTGTCCCTTGGATATTCGATACTGGGGCTACTCTTCATGCAACAGGCTCTCGTGACTGTTTAGTTAATTTCTTTGAGGGCCCTGTCCATCCTGTAATTTTGCCTGATGGGAGCACTATTGAGGTTGTTCTGAGAGGAAAAGTATTTTTGACTGCTTCGTTGGTGTTGACGGATGTTTTTTATGTTCCGACATTGACTTACAATTTGATCTATGTCTCCCAATTGATTGGTGCCAAAATTATGATATGTTATTTACTCCTGATTTGTGTTTTGTTCAAGACCGAAGTACGAGGATGGTGATTGGAGCAGGTAAACAACGGGGTGGACTTTACTTCTTGGGGGAGGTTCCAGCTTCTTTGGCTTCGGTGATCCTGGCATGCAAAGAGAGTAATTCCGAGGTTTGACATAGTATACTGGGGCATCCTTCAGATAAAGTAATGCAGACTTTACCTTTTCTTTCTGGTAGTAGTGTATTTTCTCATAAGGCTTGTGATATTTGTCATCAAGCTAAACAGACTCTTGATGCCTTTTCTGATAGTAGTAGTCGTGCTTTGAAATGCTTTGAACTCATACATTGTAATCTGTGGGGACCATATCGTGTTCCGTCATCTAATGGGGCACGGTATTTTTTGACTTTGGTGGATAATTTTTCTAGAGCTGTTTGGGTTGTTTTATTGACAAATAAGTGTGCTGTTTATTCTGCGTTTCTTGAATTCATTGCTATGGTGAAGCGTCAGTTTGGGACTGATATACGTCGAGTGCGGAGTGACAATGGCTCTGAATTTAATTATTTACGAGATTATTTTTCATCTCAAGGTATATTGTTCCAAACATCTTGTGTTGGGACACCTCAACAGAATGGAAGGGTGGAAAGAAAATATCGACATATTTTAAATGTCGCCAGGGCTTTGCGCTTTCAGGGTTCTCTTTCTGTGGATTTTTTGGAGAAATGTGTTCTGGGTGCATGTTATTTGATAAATAGGACCCCTTCTAGTATCCTGCATTTTAGGTTTCCTTATGAAGTTTTATATGGTTCGGCTCCTTCGTATGATCATCTACGTATTTTTGGTTGTCTGTGCTATGCGTATGATTTTAAATCCCGACATGATAAATTTGCTAGCAGGAGCAAAAAATGTATTTTTGTTGGGTATCCACTTGATAAAAAAGGATGAAAACTGTATGATTTGGAGACTGGTGAATTTTTTGTGTCTCGTGATGTTACTTTTTATGAAAAAGAATTTCCTGGGTGTGGCTCTGCTAGCGAGATGTCTTCTGCGACACGCCATACATCTGTTGAGGTGCCGGAAGACGATATAGAGGCTTTTGGGATGGTGCCGGCTACGGTTGCTGAAACCGGAGTGGTTGTTGGTGGCTTGGCACCGAGTGGCAAGGATGCACAGGTAGATGTAGAAATATTGACAGGAGAGTCCGCTGGGGGTGATGCGGATACTACTAATGATACAGGGAATACAGTTTTGCTAGAGGTGCCGATGAGGTAGTATTGGGAAGAAGAATGAGAAAGAAATTACAGCCAGTGCGATTACAGGATTTTGTGACAAATATTGTTCGAAGTAAAAGTCCCCCCTTCACCACAGTTCATCTGTTCCCGTCACTTTCTCAGGTACTTCTTATCCTCTAACATAATTTCTAAGTTATAACATATTTACTGCTGGACACAGAGATTTTTTTGCAGCTATCACTGCCGGTGTTGAGCATACTTCATATCGCCAGGCTCGCGAGATTCAGGCTAGCACACAGCTATGCAAACTGAAATACAGGCTCTAGAAGATAATGGGACATGGAGTCTTGTCGATTTGCCTCCTGGGAGAAAGCATTGGGAAGTAGATGGGTGTACAAAATAAAGTACAAATCCGACTGCAGTGTTGAGCGCTTAAAGGCACGGCTGGTTGTGTTCGGTAATCATCAGGTTGAGGGGATCGACTATTCAGAAACATTTGCCCCGGTATCTAAGATGCCTACAGTTCGGGCGTTCTTGGCTGTTGCAGCTGTGAAAGGCCGGACTTTGTACCAGATGGATGTGCACAATGCTTTTCTTCATGGAGACCTGACAGAAGAAGTATATATGAAGTTGCCATCAGGTTTTTCGCATAGTGAACCCAACAAAGTGTGTCGCCTGCGTAAGTCTCTATATGGATTAAAAGTGGCACCACATTGTTGGTTCGCTAAGCTTACTGCTTCTCTGATATCCTATGGATTTATTCAATCACATTCCGATTATTCTATTTTCTCTTGTTTTAAGTGGAAGGTAGAGTTGCATGTTTTGATCTATGTGGATAATATGATTGTGTCTGGTAATGACACAGGTGCTTTAGATGCTTTCAAAAAGTACCTTAGTTCTTACTTTCACATGAAGGACCTTGGTGTGTTGAAGTACTTTCTTGGCATAGAGGTGGCTCGAAGTGCGGAAGGAATTTCCTTGTGTCAAAGGAAGTATGCTTTGGACATCATTTCAGAATGTGGTTTGATGGGGTCTCGCCCTGCTGGTTTTTCCATGGAGCCCAATCACAAGCTGGCAGAATCGACTAGTCCAAAGATGGCGGATGCAGAGACTTATCGGAGACTGGTTGGGAGGTTGATTTATCTATCATTTACTCGCCCTGACTTGGCCTATGCTGTGTATATCTTGTCTCAATTCTTACAGGAGCCTCGACACGATCATTGGCATGCTGCTTTGAGAGTTGTCAGATATCTCAAAAATGCACCTGGACAGGGTATTCTTTTGAAAGCTGATTGTGATCTCCGTCTTTCTGGTTGGTGTGATTCCGACTGGGCAAGTTGTCCCTTGACTCGTCGTTCTGTTACAGGTTGGTTGGTGTTTCTGGGGGGGTCTCCTATTTCTTGGAAGACCAAGAAGCAATCAACTGTTTCCCGATCTTCCGCTGAAGCTGAATACCGATCTCTTGCTGTGCTTGTTTGTGAGTTGAAATGGTTGAAGGAGTTATTGGTGTGTTTGGGCGTTCGCCAAGAGTCTTCTATATCGGTGTATTGTGACAGTCAGTCAGCCCTGCACCTGGCTCAGAACCCGGTATTTCATGAGCGCAGTAAGCATATTGAGGTGGATTTGTATTTTGTTCACGATGCTATTCGAGATGGCACCGTAATAGCCTCGCATGTTCCTACTTCTTCTCAACTGGCTGACATCTTCACCAAGTCCCTTGAAAAGCAAGTGGTTGATTCTTTCCTTCCCAAGTTGGGCATTTGTGACTTGCATGCTCCAACTTGAGAGGGGTGTTAGATTATATTTGTAATGTAAATATGGCCCATACCCATAAGCCCAAATGTAGACACTATAAATATTGTAACAAACCCTAGCAATGAGAACAAGGCATCATTATTTCCTACCAAAGATGAGCTACGCGGAAAAAATAAAGTTTGAATTTGAAGATTTCTCCAAAATGTTACCCCATCTTTGTCCCTTGTAACTCCTCTTCAAATTGATACCATCTTTTCAATTGCATTATAGAGTATTATTACCTAGGAAAGGAATTATTAAATTTAGACAAGATTACAAGTAGGTATGACTCAAAGTCAGTAAACAATATCATAAAAAGAGAGCTCTTTAGTTGGAAAAATTATTCAGTATGACACTCTGCAGTTTGTAGTGATAAATGGCGAGCTCGTTACTACAAAAAATTGGCCTTTTGGGACAACCAAAAATCGTTTTAAAAAGAGGTCTATATCGTTCTAGATATTATTCGGGACGATAGTTGGGATGGATTTAAACAATGTTATTAGGGTGGCAAGGCAAATACTTAGGAACGGATTTTGTCGTGTTAATTGTTGTTAAAGGACGGTTAAACCAACTGTCTCAAAAGGTTACAAACTTATATTTTTGTATGACAGTTTATTATTTCATCCCAAAAAGTAGGTATTTGGATTTAAACTGTCCTAATAATTTAGGAACGGGTTGACAGGAGTCTCAAAAGAATATAGTTGACTTTTAGGACAGTTACAGATCTGTCCAAAAAACTTATAACAATTGTTTCAATTATTATGAAATTATTGATACCGTGTTCTGCATATAAAACATACAATTAAAACTATTGATATATAACAGAAAACATATATAACTATTTAAGTTTAAATACATATTGTAGTATCTAAAGTGCATTAACAAAAAAGTTTTTATAAAACATCAATGAAGGTCATATCTCATTGTTTACAAAATGAACTCAAAGCATCTTACACATTTATAGTCTTTCCCATCATTAAAAAAATAAACACAAAATGTTTTACATCATTAAGCAACCACTCCATCATTTACAAAATAAAATTTAAAATATTTTACATCATTAAGTATCATCTACCACAATGAACCCAAAATGATTTCTCATTAAGCGACACGTCTCATCATTTGTAAAATTAGTTCAAAACTCATTTGAGGAACCTACAAATAAAAGTAAAAAAAAAAGTTAACAAACTACCATATGTACCAAGGCTATACAAAACTAGTTAAGAGAACAAAAAAACCAAGCAACATAAGAGAAAACCAAGTATATGTTGGAGTGGGTGGGATTCCCAACCTATGTAAAAAATACCCCGGTGTCGGATTGGGTATTTCTATATATAATAGAAATATTCTAATGGATTTGGATTGAGTATTTCCATATATAGTAGGAATATCTCAATAGAGTTGGATTGGGCATTCCTATATATAATAGGAATACATCAATAGTTTAAATTGAGTATTCCTACATATAGTAGAATACATCAATTAGTTGTGGGTTTGAGGCTATATATACTAGGTGTTTTCTTACCCTAAAATATATCTCAAAAAACAAGCAAGAGTCCTTTACAATTTTTAAGAGAAAGGATTGAAGACTATTGTGAAGGAGAGATCGCTTCGAATAATTTTTTGACATCTCTGGTTCTTCGGAGTCTACAATTAAATTTTTTTTTCTTTCAAATGAGTTGTAGTTATCCGTTTGGATCGGAAGGAGCTTGTAGATGGTGTATTCTCTTTATTCCATTAGTGGAGGTTCTTCAGGGTTTGACTCCGATTGTCCTGTGGTTCTTTTCCATCTGAATTTTTTACGTAAAAATTTCTGTCTGCGATTTGTGTTTGGCATTTTTGGTTTGTGTGCTTTTCTCCGGTTCTCTCGCAGGGCTCTCTAGTTTGGGGAACATTTTGTAGTAAGCCTAGATGTAACACCCAGTTTTTGAAATGAGGGTAATTTTGAAATTTTGTATTTAAATTATTTAATTATGGTTTTAAATTTAATAATATGATTTTAGTGATTTTTAAAACTATTTAAATCATGACTTGTGATTTGGTGTGCAACTAGTGAAGCCGTAGTGACAGTCTGCCCTAGAGCCTAACCATGTGAGTAGAGATTTTGTTTAGTACATTTTTAGCCTAGAGGGTATTTTGGTCATTTTAGGATTTATTTAAGTTTGTATGATTTGTTTGAATTCGTGTGAATTTATTATTATTTAATATTGCCATGTGTAGTGTTAGCCCTAACCTAGATTTGGACCTAACCTAGATTAGTCTAGTTAGTCAGGTTTAGTCATGGCTAGAGGGTTAGTTAGTCATGATCAAGTTAGAGACTAGACTAGCCATGGTTAGTCATTATTGGTTAGGTTTAGTCATGACTTGGCTTATGGTTTAGTTTAGTCATGGCTTATGATTTTGTTAGCCATTTCACATCTAGTTAGTTGGATCTAACCTAGTTGGAGAGAACCTAGTGTCATCTTGGACCTTGATTTGATAGGGATTTTCCCTCACCCTTGGATGTGACTTAACCTAGGTTTTGGACAGCCTAAAACCCTAGAAAACAAACCCCTATAAGTATTCTCTTATTCCTTGAACAGCCTCTTCTTTATTCCTTGTGATATTTTGAAGAGGTCAGTTTTTCCCAAGCCTTTCCTGCTCCATTTCGATTTCCTTTTAGAGCAAATTCTTCTTGGAGGATCCCTAACTGGTTCTCCATGTTCTCCTTGTTGTTAAGGTTCAGTTTGGGTTGAGTTTTGGTGACTGCTAGTGAAGAACTCAGTTACACAGTCCAGACTTTTTTCGAACTTCAAGCTTCTGGTAATCTCTCATCTCCTTAGCAACCCCGTCATATTTTTGCATCATTCGATAGCCCTATGTGTCCTCTAGAACCTAGGATAGGTTTTGGGTCGTGTCGGGTCGTGTCGGTGTCGGTATTGGGTCGAATACAGCAGTAGTTGCAGTACAGTATATTTGTGTCCTGTCCTGCTGCTCGAGATCCGCCCAGGACACGACACGGCGACTCGACTCGAGCCGTTTGGCGTGGACCTTGGGGCCATGACTGACACTCCACGTGTCAAGTCTCATGGCCTCTCGATCGTCGAGCTCTGAGAAATCGAGCTCTTTGCATTCTTTTTCCTGTGTACGTATCAGTTGGTTTTTGCCACTGATACGGCCTCCGTGACACGATACGGCGTGTCGTGGACCCAATTCAGGGTGTCCACGTCGTAGCCCTACACACCCTTGACACTTGGACACGAGCACGAGGGACCTAGTGTCCTATGTCGTACACTGGACACGTCTAAACACGGCTACTTCACTGATTGTGTTTGTGTGTATTTTGGGGGTTTTATTCGATTGGACATGTTTGTGTCCCCGTGGTTGGACACGAACACATGTTATGACACATGTGCACACCCTAGAACATTTACCAACCAATATCTGTAAATATTAACATGATTAAATAGCTATTTTCCCATTTACCCATTTTCTGAAATTTACCTACTGTCAAAATCTTAGATTTGTGTTTCCAGTTTTTATAATCTGAGTTTTGGCAATTGATTCAACCTAATTAGAACGGTTAAATTCATGATTTAAATCCCTATGTTGTATACCTATATGAGTTCTACCTGTGTGTTGAGTTGGGTGTGAATTGGTTGGGTTTTGGATTCAATTTTGGTTTTCGAATGCTAAGGACTGAGAGTCCATATTGTTCCAGTTTTGCATTGGTGTAAAAGGAAACTGATTTGATTTCTTCATTATTGCATTGGTTGCTCTTTAACCTGAGAATTGGTTTTTGATTAGAGAATGGGTCTTCGATTGATTGGCATTGGTAAAACTGAAACTGATTTCAGTTTCTTTTCTTTCATGATTTGTGAACTGTTTTAAGTGTTCATGTAAAACCTGAAATGTGACTTTGAAGTATAAGTTAAATGTGATTATATGCCATGTATTGGCTGATACTTACCCTCTGTTGCAATTTGATTTCCATCCCTTTCTTCAAACTGATTACCTATGCCTAAACCATGTACTGGTGTTCCTCTTTTTGAACTAAACTGAGGCTTAATGGATGTTGATTCATGTTTTTTTTCCTGTCACTGTTTGTTGACTCTAAATGCATACCTTACTGTCATATAGCATCCTACACACACACACCCTGCTGTCCACTGTTTTACACTGATTTTCCTTTCCACTTTCTTCACTGCTCACTCACTTGACACCATTCATATCACACACTGTTTTATACACTGTTTTTGTACACTGTTTTCCTCCCCCTTTCAACTCAGTTTTAACATACCATTTGTAAACACATGCACACACATTAGTATGTTAGGTTGACACTGTCTTCCCTTTCCTGTACACTGTACCTTGCTCACTCACAGTCCAGTTTTGGACTTCCCTTCATGCACACTTGTTCTCCTTTGACACCACACTCACCTCTCTCTCACATATGACACTATTTTCACTCTTTGCCACACATTAGCCTACATCTATTGGACACTCACCCTCACACCTTGCCACACACTAATGCCATGCTTCACTTCACTAACACTCACACCCACTTTACCATCTCCACATTTATCTAACATGGGCACACACTCACTTAGCCCCTCTCTATCTCCCTCTATATATATGTATCTATGTAAGTTGTAAATATGCAAGTTGTAGGATACAATATAGGCATGAATGAATGGACATTGCAAGTATGAGTATATATGAATGAATGTATGTGTGCAAGGTAGGCTTGTATGATATGTAATATAAGTAATACAATATAGGCATGAATAATGTGGTATATAGATATATAAATAAGTTGATGCTTGTATATAAAATATATGTGTAAATTATAGGTTGATATGTTGTATAGCATTGTAATGGTATGTGAGTGCTAGCAAGATTAGACTTGGTTGAGTCTATATTAGACTTGTTTAGACCTAGTTGACTAGTATAGTTGACTGAAGTTGACCAAGAGTTGACTTTGGTCGAGATTGACCTAGAATCATGTAGAATGCATATTAGGACTTTATTATATTATTTTAGACTTGTTGTGACTTGTGTTGCTCTAACTAGGAGCCAGGTACCTCATCTCGGACAGTACATTTTTACAGCTATTCAGATACCAGGCGAGTACATTCTCTGATCATTTCATAACTTGCTTAGAATTATATTCCTGCTCTAGTTTACCTTATTTGATGATGTCACGACTTTATCACGGATTGATACTATATGGATCCTTGCTTGAGATGTTATCCCCCTCGGGAGCATCGGATACATTGTGCCATGTGTTTCATGTACATCGTGTATTCCTCGCTCTCCTGTTATCCATGTTTATCATGTTCTTCATGCTCGTTCGTGCTTGTTTGTGTACTCTTATGTGCAATCATGATCGGTCGTGTTTCCCATGAATCTCATATATAACCTATATTTCATGTACACCCTTCGTGGGCCTTCGTGTGGAATTCATGTGCACTCAGTTCTCTGAGCCTCGTGAATACTTCATGTATACCCATCTATGGGCTTCATGTGAAAATCATGTGCGTACCATAACATGTCTGGATCCTTGTGTATTGATTGGGGCTTGGGGGAGTATAAATAGTCATGTGAACAA
Organism: Iris pallida; assembly: GCA_029216955.1. Taxonomy (NCBI): domain Eukaryota; kingdom Viridiplantae; phylum Streptophyta; class Magnoliopsida; order Asparagales; family Iridaceae; genus Iris; species Iris pallida. The sequence continues at coordinate 9,005,627 of JANAVB010018399.1, forward strand.
TTCCAAAGTAGAATAGCCATGTACACCTCTTTAGTATAGCCATGTGTAAATCAAGCCGTTCACATGTCGACTTTGTACTCTAAATCACTAGTCACTGGTAGCTCTCTACTTATAGTAGATATTTCTATTACAGTTCTTTTCCTGTTTACATCATGTATCTTCTTTCAGTTTCATGTATCGTACTCTCTTGCACGTTTATATTTTCTAACCTGTTATGATCTGCGTGAGATGCATTGTGCTCGCTCCCGTCCTGACTGGACTTGTTGAAAATTTTACAGAGGATGATGAGGAACCCTGCACCCCTTACTTTGGAGCTTGCCTAGATGACACCCGCGACCTGGGCCCCTGGGGAGGTTCAGGCAGCTACTGAGGATGGCACCCTTGCTTAGTATAGATAGCTTAGTCTTTTCTATTTTCATGTATAGTGGTTGTCTTTATTTTCCTGAGTTGTATATTCTTAGAGATATTGAGACTGATAGATGTTGAGATTTGTATTCTTCTGTTGTGCCTCAGTTGAGGAGTTCTTATCTATTTCCATTCGTGCTACATTCTACCTTAGTTTGTGATTGAGTTGTACCTCTATGTTGGACTCCTTTGGAGAGTATTACATGTTAGCTAGTTATAGTTCATGACCAAGAACAGCGTTCTACCGCCGACACTGCGGCGTAGGCTGGGCGCTGTTACGTACTCGTACCCTCACGGCGGGTGCGGGTTGTGACACGTTTTTAGTGGTGGCCCATGCAGGTCGAGTTTGTGTAGTGGTATTCGAACTAGAGTACCACTAAAGCCTGCAGTAGGAATAGGATTATTTTGAGGTACTCAATCACATTAGGAAAAACTCTAACTGGATTCCTGCCATCTAAATTCTTGTTGAAAATTTACTTCCTCGAATAACTGTCCTCCCTTGAACTATCGTTTCTATCTCAGTATTGATTCCTTGTTTGATCTGTCTCCTGGATGGTGATTGAGACACGATCGCATCGCTCTGGCTCGGCAGACGCTGGTGAGAGGCCTACCACCCCTCACCCGATTGTGGATGCTGGGACCACAGTACCCCCTATCTCTGCTCACATAGGAGCTTCTACAGCTTTTGGGAGTGCACCTCCACCTGTCCAGAGGTCTTTCCCCGTCATCCCAGATATGTACCAGCAGCAGTTACCTTCTGGGACAGTAGATGCGGCTCAGATGTTTGCCCTTTTTCAGCAGTTCTTGGAGTCTCAGCGACAGATACAGCAAAGCCAGTCTGCTGATATCCGACAGAGCATGCAGGATACTCATCAGTTAGTCAGAACGATAGTAGAGCTAGTGGCTGCTCAGCCACAGGGAGGCCAGATGCAGCCGTATCGACCGAGGACTCCAGACATCCATTCCTTCAAGAAGATGGGACCCCGAGACTTCAAGGGTACAGAGGGCATCACATACGCTGATGATTGGATAGAGCACATTGAGGAGATATTCCGATTGGCACAGATACCAACAGGATTACAGATCGAGGCAGCCGCTAGTCAGATGCAGGACTTGGCCCGTACCTGGTACCAGACGGACCCGAGGGTTGGTACCACCGGTCAGACTTGGGCAGCATTCAAGAAACTATTCAAGGAGAAATTCTTTCCTGATACAGCTCTCCGTGCTCTGGAGGTGCAGTTCGAGAGTTTGGTTCAGGGGAAACAGACCGTTGAGGAGTATGCTGGAGAGTTCAGCCGTTTGAGCAGATTCATCGAGGATCTTACTGAGGTCGGGAAGGCGAGGAAGTTCCGCAGAGGTTTGATCAGGGAAATCAAGTCATATACCAAGAGTGACCGCGACGCCACTTTCGAGCAGATTCTAGTAGGAGCCATGACAGCGGAGGACGATCTTGGACTGAAGAAGAAGAGGAGGCTAGATACTCAGGGAGCCAGTGGTAGTGCGGGCCCAGCCAAGAGGCCCCACCTACAGATTCAGCAACAGGTGCCCCAAATGCAGAGTCAGTAGCAGTATCCGCAGCAGATGCTACCTCTACAGTTTCAGCAGCAGTACCAGCAGCCGAGGGTCTACCTTCAGCAGCGGCAGTTTCAGGACCGTGTACCCTTTCAGCAGACACAGCAGCCACAGATTCAGTAGCAGGCCTCGGAGCAGCAGCTAGTTATTATTTGTCCCTTCTGTAAGAGGCCAGGGCATGGTTGGGGCGAATGCCGGAAGAGGTTGGGCAGATGTTTGCTTTGCGGAGGATCCGATCATCGTCTGAGAGAGTGTCCCGAGTCATCGGGACAGGCAGTTCAGGAAGCAGGAGCTAGGGCTCCGGTAGATCAGCAGACGGGATTACCTTTACCGACTCAACGGCAGAGGTATATGCAGCATCAGCAGCAGGCCAGAGGAGGCCAGCGAGGGCGAGCTTTCGTCAGGACAGCCGAAGATGTTCAGGCCAGTAGAGATCTAGTTGCAGGTTCCATTCTTTTGACTCAAATTATGCAATTGCCCCTTATACTGCCTTGAAATTTCGATTCTTTCTGTTTCTTGTTGATTATCAATCCTGTCTTGTTGTTCTTGTGATTATGTTTGATTCCTTCTGAGATTAATCATATGGGCTAGGTCACCTTGGTTATGGAATTGAGAATCTTCGATAGTCGTGTTTAGCTGGCATAGTGAGGACATATAGTCAGATTTAGGACGTATTTCTCGGGTGTGGGAATTTAAGGTTTTCGCTGCCAAGCATGCGGCAATACGAAAATTTTAAATACCATGATTCTAGAGGTATGTGCCTTAGTCGAGGACTTTGTGATTATCGTAGCCTTGCTCACTAGTATGACGAAGATTCTGAGTATCATGATTATGGACAGAAGCATATGATTATCTGACGGTATGTTTGAGACTTTGATTGTGGGGTGTTCGACCTAGAGAGACTGCTACCATCTTAATTTCGAGGACAAAATTTTTATAAGGTGGGTAGGATTGTAACACCCAGTTTTTGAAATGAGGGTAATTTTGAAATTTTGTATTTAAATTATTTAATTATGGTTTTAAATTTAATAATATAATTTTTAGTGATTTTTAAAACTATTTAAATCATGACTTGTGATTTGGTGTGCAACTAGTGAAGCCGTAGTGACTGTCTGCCCTAGAGCCTAACCATGTGAGTAGAGATTTTGTTTAGTACATTTTTAGCCTAGAGGTATTTTGGTCATTTTAGGATTTATTTAAGTTTGTATGATTTGTTTGAATTCGTGTGAATTTATTATTATTTAATATTGCCATGTGTAGTGTTAGCCCTAACCTAGATTTGGACCTAACCTAGATTAGTCTAGTTAGTCAGGTTTAGTCATGGCTAGAGGGTTAGTTAGTCATGATCAAGTTAGAGACTAGACTAGCCATGGTTAGTCATTATTGGTTAGGTTTAGTCATGACTTGGCTTATGGTTTAGTTTAGTCATGGCTTATGATTTTGTTAGCCATTTCACATCTAGTTAGTTGGATCTAACCTAGTTGGAGAGAACCTAGTGTCATCTTGGACCTTGATTTGATAGGGATTTTCCCTCACCCTTGGATGTGACTTAACCTAGGTTTTGGACAGCCTAAAACCCTAGAAAACAAACCCCTATAAGTATTCTCTTATTCCTTGAACAGCCTCTTCTTTATTCCTTGTGATATTTTGAAGAGGTAAGTTTTTCCCAAGCCTTTTCTGCTCCATTTCGATTTCCTTTCAGAGCAAATTCTTCTTGGAGGATCCCTAACTGGTTCTTCATGTTCTCCTTGTTGTTAAGGTTCAGTTTGGGTTGAGTTTTGGTGACTGCTAGTGAAGAACTCAGTTGCACAGTCCAGACTTTTTCCGAACTTCAAGCTTCTGGTAATCTCTCATCTCCTTAGCAACCCTGTCATATTTTTGCATCATTCGATAGCCCTAGGTGTCCTCTAGAACCTAGGATAGGTTTTGGGTCGTGTCGGGTCGTGTCGGTGTCGGCATTGGGTCGAATACAGCAGTAGTTGCAGTACAGTATATTTGTGTCCTGCCCTGCTGCTCGAGATCCGCCCAGGACACGACACGGCGACTCGACTCGAGCCGTTTGGCGTGGACCTTGGGGCCATGACTGACACTCCACGTGTCAAGTCTCATGGCCTCTCGATCGTCGAGCTCCGAGAAATCGAGCTCTTTGCATTCTTTTTCCTGTGTACGTATCAGTTGGTTTTTGCCACTGATACGGCCTCCGTGACACGACACGGCGTGTCGTGGACCCAATTCAGGGTGTCCACGTCGTAGCCCTACACACCCTTGACACTTGGACACGAGCACGAGGGACCTAGTGTCCTGTGTCGTACACTGGACACGTCTAAACACGGCTACTTCACTGATTGTGTTTGTGTGTATTTTGGGGGTTTTATTCGATTGGACATGTTTGTGTCCCCGTGGTTGGACACGAACACATGTTATGACACATGTGCACACCCTAGAACATTTACCAACCAATATCTGTAAATATTAACATGATTAAATAGCTATTTTCCCATTTACCCATTTTCTGAAATTTACCTACTGTCAAAATCTTAGATTTGTGTTTCCAGTTTTTATAATCTTAGTTTTGGCAATTGATTCAACCTAATTAGAACGGTTAAATTCATGATTTAAATCCCTATGTTGTATACCTATATGTGTTCTACCTGTGTGTTGAGTTGGGTGTGAATTGGTTGGGTTTTGGATTCAATTTTGGTTTTCGAATGCTAAGGACTGAGAGTCCATATTGTTCCAGTTTTGCATTGGTGTAAAAGGAAACTGATTTGATTTCTTCATTATTGCATTGGTTGCTCTTTAACCTGAGAATTGGTTTTTGATTAGAGAATGGGTCTTCGATTGATTGGCATTGGTAAAACTGAAACTGATTTCAGTTTCTTTTCTTTCATGATTTGTGAACTGTTTTAAGTGTTCATGTAAAACCTGAAATGTGACTTTGAAGTATAAGTTAAATGTGATTATATGCCATGTATTGGCTGATACTTACCCTCTGTTGCAATTTGATTTCCATCGCTTTCTTCAAACTGATTACCTATGCCTAAACCATGTACTGGTGTTCCTCTTTTTGATATGTAATATAAGTAATACAATATAGGCTTGTATGATATGTAATATAAGTAATACAATATAGGCATGAATAATGTGGTATATAGATATATAAATAAGTTGATGCTTGTATATAAAATATATGTGTAAATTGTAGGTTGATATGTTGTATAGCATTGTAATGGTATGTGAGTGCTAGCAAGATTAGACTTGGTTGACTCTAGATTAGACTTGTTTAGACCTAGTTGACTAGTATAGTTGACTGAAGTTGACCAATAGTTGACTTTGGTCTAGATTGACCTAGAATCATGTAGAATGCATATTAGGACTTCATTATATCATTTTAGACTTGTTGTGACTTGTGTTGCTCTAACTAGGAGCCAGGTACCTCATCTCGGACAGTACATTTTTACAGCTATTCAGATACCAGGCGAGTACATTCTCTGATCATTTCATAACTTGCTTAGAATTATATTCCTGCTCTAGTTTACCTTATTTGATGCTGTCACGACTTTATCACGGATTGATACTATATGGATCCTTGCTTGAGATGTTATCCCCTTCGGGAGCATCGGATACATTGTGCCATGTGTTTCATGTACATCGTGTATTCCTCGCTCTCCTGTTATCCATGTTTATCATGTGCTTCATGCTCATTCGTGCTTGCTTGTGTACTCTCATGTGCTATCATGATCGGTCGTGTTTCCCATGAATCTCATGTATAACCTATATTTCATGTGCACCCTTCGTGGGCCTTCATGTGGAATTCATGTGCACTCAGTTCTCTGAGCCTCGTGAATACTTCATGTATACCCATCTAAGGGCTTCATGTGAAAATCATGTGCGTACCATAACCTGTCTGGATCCTTGTGTATTGATTGGGGCTTGGGGGAGTATAAATAGTCATGTGAACAATTCCAAAGTAGAATAGCCATGTACACCTCTTTAGTATAGCCATGTGTAAATCAAGTCGTTCACATGTCGACTTTGTACTCTAAATCACTAGTCACTGGTAGCTCTCTACTTATAGTAGATATTTCTATTACAGTTCTCTTCCTGTTTACATCATGTATCTTCTTTCAGTTTCATGTATCGTACTCTCTTGCACGTTTATATTTTCTAACCTGTTATGATCTGCGTGAGATGTATTGTGCTCGCTTCCGTCCTGACTGGACTTGTTGAAAATTTTACAGAGGATGATGAGGAACCCTGCACCCCTTACTTTGGAGCTTGCCTAGATGACACCCGCGACCTGGGCCCCTGGGGAGGTTCAGGCAGCTACTGAGGATGGCACCCTTGCTTAGTATAGATAGCTTAGTCTTTTATATTTTCATGTATAGTGGTTGTCTTTATTTTCCTGAGTTGTATATTCTTAGAGATATTGAGACTGATAGATGTTGAGATTTGTATTCTTCTGTTGTGCCTCAGTTGAGGAGTTCTTATCTATTTCCATTCGTGCTACATTCTACCTTAGTTTGTGATTGAGTTGTACCTCTGTGTTGGACTCCTTTGGAGAGTATTACATGTTAGCTAGTTATAGTTCATGACCTAGAACAGCGTTCTACCGCCGACACTGCGGCGTAGGCTGGGCGCTGTTACGTACTCGTACCCTCACGGCGGGTGTGGGTCGTAACACTAGAGGGGGTGAAAAGGGTCAAGCTAACTAATCAAGCACTTAGCACAAGCTAATGGGCAATTTAAAAATATAAGTGCAATAGAAGAAGCAACAATAATACCGACACACGATATATCCTGGTATCCTTCCAAGGGACAATCCAGTCCCGGAACTCTCTCCTGCTTTAATCTACTATTTGAGTAAATAGTTACACACGAGTTTGGATCCGAAGAACTCGCCAACTTCTTACACGAGAGCTTTAGTCCGAAGGTCTCTCCGACTTCAACCGAGAGTTTGGATACGAAGACTCTCCAACTTCAACCGAGAGTTTGGATACGAAGACTCTCCAACTTCAACCTTTCACAATAGGTTTTGATCTCCTTATACTACAACACGATGAAGATCTTACTTTTCAACTCAATAACTCTAACACAATTGTGGATGGTAAATAAAAGCTTTGTAGAGTTGTTTGTGGATAGGCTTTGGTGGTTTAGAAATTTTTAGGCTCAAAGCATCAACCTTGAATGAAGGGGTTCAAGGCTATTTATAACCAAAGCATTGAAAAGAGCTCAAAGGCAACTTTTCAGTCAGCGATCGGTATACCGTCGGTACGAACCGGTATACCATCGGAATACAGGTCTGAAATTACAACGGCTAGAAATATAGCCGTTGGGATCATTAAATGTTAGAAATCCGACTCTTGGATTTTCAACGTTACTGAATCGGTATTCCGTCGGTATGCCGATTTTGTAGACAGAAACTTCCTGTGAACAAAAATCGATATGCCGTCTGTATAAACCGGTATACCGTCGGTATGCCGATTTTCATCCGAAAATAATCCTGGGCTAATTTTTACCCTAGCTTTCGATTTTTGCCATCCATTTCTTGTGTTTACAATTATTCCTAAGACTCATTACAGACTCCAGAAATAATGTAGCAGGTGCAGGCTTCTTCAGAGTCTTGAAATGATGATGGCATGGCTTGGCTTCTTCCTTTGATAGGTGCTGGCTTTTTCCTTTAGCTGCAGCTGTCCAAAGATATCCAGTTTGTGAAAACTGAATACCTTTCGGGGGCTCCGGAGATGTCGTCGGGTGGTTCAGAGAAATCTTGTGGGATCCGTCATCTTTGGCCCACCATGATTTCTTCATTGCATATGTCCGCATTGATCTTGCTTATTGCTTTTCTGCATGTACATGTTAGACGAACAAAGCAATATACATAGTAGCAAGTATGATAAGTTTAATGCATATTAGGACAATGCTGAGTTTAAGCATTAGTGCTAAGGTGATAGCATAAATGTTAGTGATATCATAATGATTAAAATTAATTGAATGAGCACAATCAAAAACATAGTTTTGATTTTGGCAATTCGATTAAATTTAAGATAGATAAGCTTATATCACTAATATGTAAACCAATAGGCACATATCACCAAAGGTATAAGTATAAGTAAAAATGCTATAGCGATAGTATGAAGATTAATGATAATGAAATACTAAACTTAACAGATTAACCATATTCAAAAACATGATACAATTATTGGGCCAACACGTTTTTCGTGCATCGTTCCCAACAGAGTAGTATCAGAGCTTTGTGTTCAGAGAAGTGTCAGGAGTTGACAGTCAAACCAGAAAGTAGAGATGGACGCGAAGCCGGTGCGTATGGTAAACCTGAACGGTACCAACTATCATTACTGCAGGAGCAATATGAGGGAATTGATATTTGTTAGGATGTTGCATAAGCAGGTATTTGCTTCCGAGAGGTCAAGTGATAAATTCGAAGAGGACTGAAATTTTGAGCATATATAGGTGTGTGGGTGCATAATACAGTTCGACGAGAACGTGTATAATCACGTTGCCAGTATTGAGCACGCGAGGACACTATAGGATAAGCTGAAATCTTTGTATGCGAAGAAGACCGAAGTAAATAAATTGTTCCTGATCCGGATGATGATGGGTCTGCGGTACAGAGATGGTTTACGGATCACTTGAGTGAGTTTCAGGGCATGGTTAACCAGCTATCCTCGATGGGAGTCAAGTTCGACGACGAGGTTCAGGAACTACATTGCCAGACTAGTAGGATATCGTACGAGTATCTATGATCGCTTCTGCTCCGGAAAGCGTGGTCAGTCTGGCGTTTGCCAAAAACGGGATACTGAATGAAGAGATGCAGAGACGTTCTCAGGATACTCCATCCACATCCCACTACTCAGAGGTGCTAGTTTCAGAGAGCCGCGGAAGGAGCAAAAGTAGGGGTCCAAGTGGTGGCAGAGACAAGAGCAGCGAGAAGTCCAAGGGTCGGTACGATGGGCGACAAGGGAAAGCAAAGTGAAAATACTACAGCAGCAACCTCGGCACATGGAGGCGATGTAATCATTATAGGTGACGAGGTTGTCATGAACCTCGACTGCGATAATATTTCTTGATTGTTGGACTTGGATGCTTCATCGCACGTATCTCACAATAGGGCACTATTTGCCACTTAGACAATAGGCGACTGTGGAGTATTGAAGATGGAAAACGGAGATGTGTCGAAAGCGGTTACCATGGGAGATGTGCATTTAAGGACAAAGACAGGTACAATTCTTGTTCTTAAAGATGTCCGTCATGTCCATGATATCCGTTTCAACATGGGGTCAGTTAGAAGATTTGGATGATGAGGGTTTCTTCAATTTTCTTGAAAACTGTAAGTAGAAGATTTCTAGAGGTTCGATGGTGATTGCTAGAGGAAACAAGAAGTCCAGACTATATTATATGGAAGTGAGCGCACATGGAGCACAAGAGGTGAACGCAGCTACCGATGCGTCTACCGAGTTGTGGCACAGGCAGCTCACCCATATCAGCGAGAAAGGGATGAGCTACTTGGTGAACATAAATATGATTCCATGACTAAAGTTTACAACATTGGAGAAGTCCACACACTATTTAGCGGGAAAGCAGAATAGGGTATCTTTTCAAAGTCACCCAAGTTCGAAGAAGCCGGTGTTCCTCGAGTTGATTCACTCGGATGTCTGCGGTCCAATTAAGGTAAAATACATTGGTGGTGCTTCTTATTTTTTAATGTTTATTGATGATTATTATAGAAATGTTCGGGTCTATGCCTTAAAGACCAAGGATCATGTGCTGGCCACTTTTAAAGAGTTTCATGCCTCTATTGAAAAGGAGATAGGTAAGAAACTGCTATGTATTTGGTCAGACAATGGCGGCGAGTACATTGGTCCCTTTGATGCTTATTGTAGAGAGCAAGGGATACGACACCAGAAGACTCTACCAAAAATACCGCAGCTCAACAGTATAGCGGAGCGCATGAATATGATGGTGATAGAGAGGGTACGGTGTTTGCTGTCAGAAGCAAACTTGTCGGGCAGCTATTAGGGTGAAGCATTGTACACAGCTGCTTATGTTATTATTTATCTCCTAGTGCTCCTTTGTATGGTGATATGTTTGATAAAGTATGGTACAATAAAGAGCCATCAGACAATCACCTATGAGTGTTTGGTTGTAAGGCCTTCGTGCATGTACCGAAGGACAAGAGATCCAAATTTTAGCCAAAGATGAGGCGATGCATCTTTATCAGCTACGGTCGGAATGAGTTTGGCTATAGACTCAAAGCTCTACAGAAGCAGGAACGTAGTATCCGTCGAGGATCAGACCATGACCAACACTCAAGATTCCGAGATGCCTTCTAAGGCTGAGGAATTGCTTGAGTTAGAGTCATTTTACTTCGTTCAATTCCCAGAGGACATTGCAGAGGACCAGTTATGGGAGAGCCAGTACATGGAGTTTCCCCCAACCTTGATCATCAGCCTGCTGATGGTTGTCAGGGTAACCCTCAAAAGGATAAGCATGCCAGGGAGTAGGGGTGGGCACGGGTCGGGTCGGGCCGGGCCGGGCCGAGCCCAAATTTTATGGACCCGGACCAGACCCGTTAATTGACGGGACGGGACAGAACGGGTCCATAAAATATTGGAACCGGAACGGGCTCGACCCGTTCGAAACGGGTCCGAACCGGGCCGACCCGTAGGTCCAAACAGGTCCAAAAAATGTTTAAAAAGTTCTAGAATAGTAAACATTTTCATATGTTCTATTATCTATAAGAATAAAACAAGTCTTATGTCTTTCCAAATTTTTGGAATTTGTTTACTAAACAATAACTTGTTCTTTTATCTATAAACTATAATAACAAAATTTCCAAAATTGATATAAAAAAATACATACCCCTAGAAACGGGTCGGTCTGGGGTCCCGTTTATTTTGAAAATAGGACCCGTCCCGCCCAGTTAGTATCACACGATCCATCCCGGTCTGGCCCGTTTAAATTCCAAATTTTAGGAACCGGCTTGTTTGGACATTTTGCGATTCGGGCCGGGTCGAAACTGCGTGTCATGGAACCGTATGTAACGTCCCAGTCCTAAAATACGTAGGACTAGGAACGTAGACATGCCAGCTGTATTTATACGAAATATACTCCAATATATGGAAGCCTCGTATAAATACATAAGCTGTAAAATGCAGTAGAACCATAACTAATCTCATCCACAAGAATAAAAGAATAAAAGATACCATATAATAAGAATGAATTTGTCTTGATACAATATGTTGGGCGGAGACAAATCCACTACCAACAAAATAAAAAAAGTACATAAAAAATAAAATGAGTGGCGAGCGAAGCGAAGACGATCCAAATGCAATCATCCTCGAAGAAATAGCGAAGATCACGGCTAGAGCTAGAACACCTGCGAAAGACAATAGCACACACCTGGTAAGACAACCAGGTCCTCAGAGGGACGTAACAAGACACATAATAGCATGCCATATAAACTGAATAAATATTGCTCAAATAAATAAGTAAATCGAATTATAACATGTTCCAATACGCACCTACTGAACGAGCGTACCATCCCCCCAACCAAACAAGGACAGGAGATGGTAAACTAATTCACGGTAATGTATCTTTCCATGCTATGAATCCGATATGGTATCCGGACCCAACAAGGTTCAATACCGTCTCATCGAAGTAGTAAGTCACACCTACAACCAAACAAGGACAAGATGTGACGAACTAATCCGCGACAAGTTGTTGTTCCAAGCCACGGTCAGATACAAGTACCCAAACCAAAAGTGCTCGTACCTAACGGATAGGGTAGCCTACCGTTCTATGTGAAATGTAGTTAAGAACAATCCTTCCTACGCATGGGCCCTGGCTGAATAGGATCGGCGTAGTCCCCCTTGGGCACCAGAGGCCCCATCAGGAAGAGCATGACGTTCCGCAGAATCGTCAGTGGCTGTCAGTAATCATGGGTCATCAACCCCGTATCTCCAGCGGAGAGTCCGGGTCACAAGGAAAGTGCATCGAAGCCCATACGCTAAGGAATTGTCCTCCCCGCCCAATGCCTACTATGTTGTATCCACAACACAAACCACTATAACCGCTAAGTCAAAATAGCATGCAATCTCTATTAGCGGTTATTCCTATCGCACGGCTTGTACGTACTGGTGGCCAGCCAATCACATACTTTCGTGTTCTATATGCGACACACAACTTCGTGTTTACAACGTGTCAAGGCCAATGAATGCAACACACAAGGTGGTCCCTTAAATCTAGGTTTAATTTGTAAGAAAAATAATACACAGCAGGAAATATAAATGAACGGTTAGTTCTAACAGTTATGCTATGTATCACAGTTTATTTTGCATAAAGAAAATAATAGACATGCATGAAATATGAGCTAAAATAATTAAACAACAAATGGCAAGGTGTCTTGCCTGGTAGAGCACCTGGTGTGCTGCGATAATCATGGTGGCACGAACTGCGACTTTGGTATAACAACTGTACAAGGGGACCTCGGATGGTGGCACGGACAGTTCCATTGAGTCCAGAAGGGTCAAATTAGTTGGGATGGACATAAGGTAGTCTCGAAATGGACGAAAGAATAGGAACAACAGGACTTGGATACGGACAGGAGATAAGTTAAAGAAATAATGGATAATTAAATATTTATATATATATACGAGTTTTTAGAAATATTTAAAATCCTAAAACTAGTTTTCATAAGTCAAAATAAGTATAAGAAAATACTCACAGTCAAGAAAATCATTTTTTTTGATAAAATACTAAGTTCGTCAAAAATTAGATATTAGATAGGAGCTATATTTTTATTAGTAAAATAATATTTGACAAACACACAAAAATTTGGAAAAAAAAACGATTTAGACAAAAATTCTATGTTTTTCTTTTATACCAAATATTCTAAATAAATAACTAAAAGTCATAAAACTCTTTTCTTATATTAAAGCTATAATTCAACTGGGTAGAAAATATTAGAATCATCAAAACTAATACGCTAATAAAGTTCAAAAATATCTTGATGTATATTAATAATAACTAACAAACAAATTTTAAGTAAGCCAAACAAATATTCTTAACTAATATCAAAATAATAATTATAGCAATTATATTCATACAATAGAATTTGTACCTTATAAAGAACAAAATAATAATAACAATAATAAAAATAACAATAATAACAATTAATAACAATAATAATAATAATAATAATAATAATAATAATAATAAAATGATAAAGATAATGATAATAATAATAATAAACTATTAATAATATTTATAAATAACCGATAATACAGAAGGAAGCAAACAAAAAAAACACAGTAAATAAATAAATAAAAAAAAAATCAAGTAACCCATTGGGGCTGCTGCTCCTCCTCGTTAGAAGAGATGGGGAGAGAGAGCGAGAATCGAGAGAGAGCGGGCGGCGGTCCGATCTCGGTGGAGGGACGACGGAGAGAAGGAAGTGGGAGCTGCGGCCGGTGGCTGACAGGAGCGGCGCTGTTAGGTGCGGCGGCGGAGGAAAAAAAGGAAGTCGGCTGGAGGGGCTGAGGAAGGTTGCGGGGAGAGGAAATCGGAGGGCGACGGTTGGTCGTTGGGAGGCTGGCCACGGCGAACGGAGGCGGAGGAAGGAGAAAAGAAGGAGAGGCGGCTAGGGCACGCGGGGAGAAGGGGCGGAGGCTGGTCGGGCACGGCGGGAAGTCGCCGGCTTACGGGAACGCGGTGGATTTAGGCTCCCGGCGAGATCGGGTGGTTAGGGTGGAAGGTCGGCCGACGGTGAGGGTTGAGGTCGGGGATGTGCTCGCGTGACCGAGGCTCGGCGTTCGACGCTGTCCCGCTCGCTGGGGTAGCCTGTGCGAGTAACCTTCACCGGTGGAGAGGGATTCCGCCGGCGACGCTTGCTCGGCGACTGGAGGCTCTGGTCGCGGCGGACGCGACGGCGGCAAGGGTCGGCGACGGACGACGAAGGTAAGGCGGTGGCTGGGTGGTTTCTATTTTTTTTCTCTTTTTTTCTTGGTGGCTGTCGTGGTGGGTGCTCGGCCGTGGTGGCCTGTCGTGGCGGCGGTTGGGTGTTTGCGATGGATGAGGTGGCCGAAAGTCGGTCGACGGAGGTAGTTGGAAAGGTCGTGGCAGGTTGGTACGGCGTGGCGCCGGCCGGAGATGGGGCGGCCGGTTGCGGTGGTGGGGTGACGATGTGGGCGCTGGTGGTGGTGCTTTTGATTGTTGGGTGGTGACTGGGGTACGCGCGATGGTGACAAGGGTGGTGGTCCGTGGTGGCTGGCGGTGCCTTTCCGTGATGGTGAGGCTGGGCGGTAAAGATCTGGGAAGTCGGGTTAGGACGGTTGGGGATTTTGGGTGGTGGTCGGGCTGGTGTTGACGGTGATGGCGTTGTGGTGTTTGCGGGTTGGCAGAGGAGATGATGGTCGGAGATGGCAGGTGGAGCGGGAGACGGGTGGTGCGACAGGGAGGCAGTAGAATTAGGTTTAGGGATAGGTATTTGACGATGTCGGGGTGTGTCCGACACGGGGAAGGAGATAAATGTACATGTAAAATAATGGAATAAAATTTTGGATGGACACAGACACGATGCACGTAGAATTATGGAGAAATTTGTGGAAGAAGAATAATGTGGAGGAGTACCTGCCTATTTATAGGATGTGGAAATTCCCAATTGGATAGGAACTAGGAATAGATTTAAAACCCAAAAATAGATAACTTGCAATTTAATTTAAAATCAATCAATTCAAATCAAATTCCAAATCCAATTAAAATCAAATTAAATCCCCTTAGTTTAAAATCAAATCAATAATTTAAATTTCAATTATTTAACTATTTAAATAAATACATAGATTCAAATCAAGATTTAAATCTCCACAATAAATTTAAAATATGCTTTCCAAAATTACTAATAATATTAATTTCAAAAATACACTATTTATTTAAAATAACTAATAAATAATTACTAAATATATATGTAGGTACAAATAATGTTTACATAAATATACTTTTCTAATATACTATTATATAGGAAAATAATTTATTATTATAGCTATATAAATGAAAGGCTTTTCATAATTAAAATTATAGACTTGAAAATGATAGTTAGAAATAATTATTACATATATTATTTTGAAACCGTAAAAATAGAAAAAAATGTTTTTCTAAAAATATGTACGCTCGCACATATTCGCACTCGTCGAGCAAAACGAAAAATAAAATTCCGTGCACGACGTACAATACGACTACGCGACGTACAATATAATAAATTTTAAATCAGTACTAAATTTAATAAATAAAAAAATAGTAAAAATTTAGGGATTTTATACCGTATGCCCACTCTTATCAGGGAGGTAGTTCCTGAAGGGGAGGAGGCTGTTGATATACAGCCAGCACCAGTGGTTATGTTGAGGAGGAACGACAAAGAGCGTCGTCCATATACGAGATACCAGAAGAGTATGTGCTACTGACTGACGGGGGAGAGCCCAAAAGTTTTGCAGAGGCTGTGGACGAAAAACATAGACATGAGTGGATTGAGTCTATGCAGGAGGAGATGTGTTCCTTACCGGCCAACTCCACTTATGATTTGGTTCGGCTGCCAAAGGGCAAAAGGCTTTAAAAAATCGATGGATGTTTAGAGTGAAGCAGATAGATGATGCTACTCGTCCTCGATACAAAACGAGGCTGGTAGTTGAAGGTTACGATCAGGAAAATGGCGTAGATTGTGATGAGATCTTTTGTCAGTCGTCAATTCGGATGGTGCTAGCATTGGTAGCCAGTTTTTACTTGGAGGTCGAGCAGATGGACGTAAAGACGATATTTCTCCATGGTGATCTTGAGGAGTTGTACATGGAGCAGCCAGAGGAATTCTGTGAGAAGGACAAGTCACACTTGATCTGTCGGTTGACAAAGAGCTTGTATGGTCTGAAGTAGGCTCCGATGTAACGTCCCAGTTCCAAAATACATAGGACTAGGTATGTAAACATACCAGCCGTATAATAAATATACGTAAGCTGTAAATACAGTATAATCATGGATAACTAATCTCATCTATAAAATAAATGATAAAGCTTTTTATAGAATCAGATATGAAATATCATTTTATATGTTGCTGGATGGAGACAAATCTACTGCCAACATGAAGCTAGAAGAAAATGGAAATGGCAAGATAAGAATGCGAGAAGCAAGGGATGATCCAAGAGCATGTCATTTTTGATAGGAAGGAGAAAACCACGATCTTGGCAGGAACACCTACGAATGTCAAGAAAATACACACACCTAGAGATATCACCAGGTCCTCAAAGGGACGTAACAAGATACAGAAAATATGACATATAACTGAATATAAACTGCTCAACAATAAGTCAATCAGATCATAACATGGTCCAATACTCCACCCTCAAATTAGCGTACAATCTCCAGAACCAAACAAGGATAGGAGATGACACCATAATCCATGATGAAGTATACTTCCATGCCATAAATCTAATGTAGTATCTGAACCACCTCCAACACATAGGCTCTATGGCTTAAATGGGGTCGACATAGTCCCCACTTGGGCACCAAGGGCCTAAGAGCATAACGTTCAGTGAAGTGACGGTTGCCGTCAGTAACAATAAGAGCATAACGCTTCGCAGAACGTCAATGACCGTCAATAGCAGTAAAGGGGTCGTCAACCCGCATCTCCAGTGGAACGTACGGTTACAAAGGTAATGTGCATTGTAGCCCCGCTAAGAAAATGTCCTCCCTATCCCATGCCTATATATGTTGTATCCACGACACATGTACCTTCTATTAACTGCTAGTCAAACTAATCATGCAAATACTATTAGCAGTTAACCCTATCGCACGGCTTATACGTATCGGTGGCCAGCCAGCTACACAAGTCCAAGATCTACATGAGACTCGCGACTTCGTGGCATAAACATGTCGACCAATGAATGCAACACAACAAAAGGTTGGTCTATTAAATCTAAGTTTAATGTGCACAGAAGAATTTAAGTAACAAAAAATAGAACTAAATAGTAGAATTGCATCTCAATATGACTATGTAGCACAATTTATCTTGAAAAAATTAAATAATAAATAAATACATGCAGTATGTGAGCTAAACTAAATAGAATGTAAATGACAAGGTATCTTTCCTGGTATGGCGCCCGGTGTGGTGCGATGATCATGACGGCATAGATTTAACTTTGGTGTTATAACTTCACAAGATGGCCTCCAATGATGACACAAACTGTTCCATCAAGTCCAGGACAGTCAAATTAGCTAGGGTCGACATAAGAAAATCCAGTATCGCAAGAGAATAGAAAATATAATTAGCCATGATCAGTCGTGATAATCAATGGAAATTTGTGAAGAAAACACGTATACTATTCTAAAAAATATTTATAATACTTTAAATATTATATTTACTAGTAAAAATAATTTTTTTGATAAATATTTGAAAATATGGAAAAACTGATTTAGGCTAAAATTCTATGTTTGCAAAAATATGGTCTTAGGCAAAATCTATATTTATTTAAAATATTTTAGATAACTATAAAATACTAGAAAGGATTTGGAATCTACTTTTTATGTTTCAAAACATATTTAGATAATTGTTTAATAATAGAAAGAAACTAAGTTTGAAACATAGATGTATGCCAAGCCCCATGGTATAACCTTTTAGAAAATAGTTATATAGATTCCAAAATAATTATATTAGTAAGAGTACCATAATAACAATAATAATAAATTCCAAAATAAATCTATTAATAAGAATTCCAAAATAATAATAATATATGTACATTTAGAAACAAGATAATAATGATAAAGTAATAGTAAATAAAAAAGAATAAATAAAATATATTAAAAACATAACACAATCTACTCTTCTCTCCACCAAATAAGAGAGAGAGAGTCTTGTGCATCGGGATGGTGAGTTGGTGAGCGGAAGAGAGAGGAGGAGAGAGGGGGCATCGCGAGAGCTCACCGGCGGTGGGGGACCCTGATCGGCACTGCGGGTTAACGGCGCTGCCCGCGGAAGATGCGTGCAGTCATGGCAGCACGGGGAGGAGCGACGACCAACGCTGGGTCTAGTAGTCGATGGATGCTCCGGATTGGAGGGCACGATGTTGGGGCTGAGGTCGACGACCATGGAGGAGGTCGTCGCCGACGGTGAAGGAGAAGGAGAGGGGAAGAAAGGTGAAGGGTCTCACCAAAGCTCGGACGAAGGCGTCGTTCGGCCGGAGGTGAGGGTTTCTGTGTGCCAGCTCGAGCTGACTGGGTCTAGGGTTCCGGCGGCGGCATCGCTGGAAGGAGGCGGATTCAGAGGTAAGTGGTGGCTTGGGTGTGTTTGTTTGTTTGTTTTCGGGGTAATGGTGGTGGTGGCCGTGAGGGACGGCTGCGTGGAGGCTAACTCCGGTGGACATATGGTGATGGCGGTGGTTTTGGGGGATCATACCACGACGGTGACTTGGTGGTCGTCCGAGCAAGATGAGTGGTCGCGGCCGGGAGGTGCAGTGAGGCACGGTGTTAGCGGCACGTGATGGGTTGCAATCTGGTGCTGAAGTCGAGGAGGGATCACCGGTAGGTGGGGGAAGGTCAGACCAGGTGGCGCGATAAGGGTGCCATAGAGGATGGCCGGGATTGCAGCACTCAGGGGCAGGCTGATGTTAGAAGGTTAGGGTTAGGGAAATTTTTGTCGGGTTTGTTCGATACGGGCTGGATTGTGTCTTGCGTGACACAGAGTGTTTGAAGGATGGTGGTGTCTGAGGTTTCGGACATGACGAGGGTGATTGTATTTGTATTGTGGTTATAAGATAGTGGAAAGACACCCGGGGTCGGATCCGAGGCCGTCACAACTAATATGGGGAAAGTGGACACCGACACGGTGCACTCACGTTGGTGGAGATAAATTTATGGAAATTTTTTTTTTTGGAGAAAACAATGCTATGCTCTCTATAAATAGGGTGTAGAAGTCCTAGTTAGATAAAGATCACGTTAGTTAAATCTCACATTTATTTAAATCAATTTTAAAACTAGTTCCATAAAAGTCCAATTCCAATTTAAATCATAATATTTAAAAATAAATAAATAAAATAATTTAAATACCTTTTTATAATTTAAAAGATAATTAAAAAACTTTTTTTCTTCTAAAATCAGGTCTTTTTTAAATATACAAGAATTTTATTTCATGTACATCGCATGCAAAAATAGTATACAATATTTATAAAAAAAAATATTCTTTTTAAATTATTATATTTATATAACAAATAAGATGGCCTTTATAACAAAATTAAAGTTTGATCAAAATCTAGTATGACACTTTTATATAAAAAAAACAAAACAAAACATTTACCATATATGTGTTTCAAATCAAAATATTTATTTCCTATATTTACTAAAAACTTATAATAAAAATTTTTGTATCAAATAATTAAATACTTCGTATTTACGTATTCGTACTTGTCATACAAATACCAAAATAAAATTAAAAAAATCTATAGTAATATTTTAGGAGGTTTACATCATACCCAACTTACAAAAAATTTGTCCTCGAAATTTAGGAATAACTAGGGTAGGTAGGGTTGAGAAAGTGGAAATGTTTTTTCGAATTGAAACAAGATCAAAACATTGGATGAGAAGGAGAAACGACATATCAACGAAAATAGGCCATTTTGAAAAACTAGAAAAATCAACAGATTTAGTTCAGAAGATGATCATTTACTTGACAGCCCAATAGTGCCTAATTCGATCAACACTACCATCAATCTATAGACGCGAAATCTCTAAAATAGTTGATAACTTCCTCGATCCTAATTTAGGATCAATAACTCAACATTTAAGTCGTTTTGAATATTGTCATAATCTTTGAATCGTCGATATAATTTTATCAATAATAACTCTTTACAGTCTTCTCAAATTTTATATTCCACAAAATTTAAATTTTCTTGAAATAATTTTTCTTTTCTTCGTTATTTTATTTCAAAATTGACCACCACAAAAATTTCACCTTTTTACAAAATATTTATATTTAAATCCAATATCGCATATTAGAAATTCAATAAGTCCAAAAAGTTTGAATTCAATAAATCTCTAATCTACTTCTTCCAACATATCCATATATATTTTTCTCAACTACATTTTGTCTTTCATAATCTCCTCGAAAATGGATATTACATAAATATTCAATCCTTTTAGTCGAAGTAAAAATCAAACTCATCTTAATATGGAATTTATATCCGTAATCATCATAGAAGTTTTTATCCTTATAGCATCAAGAATTTTGAAAAAAATTCTCTTCAATATCTTATTAACCACGAAAATTAATCGAAATCCATATTTTATTATCACATGAAAATTTTCTTATCAATTGATTTATCTTGAAGAACCAATCTTTGTCAGTCGAGATGTCTACTCCCATTCGATCATTTTATCATATCAAAACGCTGTATCACATTTCTAAATTTCATGTAATAGCATTTATCACATATTTCAATTTATACCTCATAAGCAAACCATCATCTTATTTAACTATACCACTAATCTCCTCTATGAGGCTTTTTAATCTAACCCCTTTCTAACCGAAGGGCATCATGATCCATCTTTATCTTCGCACAAAGAAAATATATTAAGGACAATGTTGCATGAATCATGAAGGAGTTTAAGAAAAAGTCCTCAATGAGTGAAGCAGATCCATTGGGAGAGATATAAATCGATATGGTTGGTTTCAATGATTGTGGTATGGTTTGGATAATGCTAATTAACGAACGAACTAAAAGGTTAGCGGTTAAGTAAATCAAAATGAGAATAAGTAGACTCATGAGACATGGTTCCTAGAGAAAAGAGAGTCTCCTAGGTGGGGGGTACGACCAAGGAAACGATTATAATCATCCTCAAGTTTCAATGATTAGAAGGTGATGATAATCGATCTAGAGTTGAGGGAAGAGTAACTCAAGACGAGGATATAGTCATATGGCTTAGTCGATGATTAACTACCCTTGTGTATACACAATTAGGGAGATACAATGTGTCTATCTTTCCTTAAGCACGAGGGTTTGTCTTTCCGAAATAGGTGAAGACAAAAAATAATAAAGAGTTCAAGGAAGATGTGGTCGAATATAAATATATGGTTCAAAAGGCGATTGAATATCAAAAGAGTTTGTCAAGACAGTCGCAGATGAGATCCTAGTGGGCAAGTTTATTTGTTAACTATATCTCAATCCACGTAGAATAATCATATAAAAAGTGAACCAAGTTCACTAGGTTGATCTGACCAAAATGCTCCGGTTCTGATTTAGACAATATGTTAGTGGGTGCACCCAATAAAACATATGTCCTGAACAAGCTCGATATAAAAATATAGGCTTGCAAAACTAGGCTATAATAGCGACGTTAGTCAAGATAGTCCAAAAATATAAGTACATGAGATTGTGATGAAAGAAAATATAAATAGTTCAAGTTTCTTAAGGCTATAACTCTCATTTGGTGTTTGTGTTTCTATAGTTGTCCTACTATCTTCTTATCTTAAGTCTTTGGTCGACAATATTGGATAGAGACCTCTAAATTCTATAGTCTAGATAATCTTATTAATATCCTCTTCAATGGGTCATAAGGATAAAGGGGATGCTAGGTTATGAGACATTCTACCCAACTTACAAGAGTTCAACTAATAGTATGACTGAACAATGGAACATGTATACCTAGTACGAGTCACCTTCCTAACCTCTATTAAGCACGAAAGAAAGATAAGATTCACAGTAGAAAAGGAATCAAGCAAGATGCAATCCAGAACAATTAAAGAGAGTTCGAAAATAGAATCGAGGAAGGAGATGTGGATGATATTCTAAACTCTAATCCTATATGCAGGCGTACATGGTACAGTCATGTAACCAAACAATTTATTCGTAGACCTGCATGGGCCATCACAAAAACATGTAACGCCCTAGTCCCAAAATACGTAGGACTATATATGTAAACATGTCAATCGTATAATAAATATACATAAGCCGTAAATGCAGTATAATCATGGCTAACTAATCTCATCCACAAAATAAAGAACAAAGCTTTTTATAGAATCAGATATGAAATGTTAACATGTTGTTGGATGGAGACAAATGCACTACCAACATGAAGCTAGAAGAAAATGGAAATGACAAGATAAGAATGCGAACAGCAAGGGATAATCCAAGAGCATATCATCTTCGATAGGAAGGAAAAGACCACGATCTTGGCTGGAATACCTGTGGAAGTCAAGAAAACATACACCTGAAGAGATCACCAGGTCCTCAGAGGGACGTAACAAGATACAAAAAATATGTCATATAACTGAATATAAACTGTTCAACAATAAGTCAATCGGATCATAACATGGTCCAATACTCCACCCTTGAATTAGAGTACCATCTGTCCAACCAAATAAGGATAAGAGATGGCACCCTAATCCATGATGAAGTGTCTTTCCACTGCTAAATCTATTTGCCGACGGATTAGCGACGGATACGGCCGTCGCTAATCTGTTAATTTTTTGTGGTGATATTCGATGTAGTATCCGGACCACAATAAGGTTCAGTATTTTATCATCGAAGCAGTGACCCACACCTACAACACAACAAAGAAAAGGTGTAGCAAACTAGTCCGCGACAAAATATTGTTCCAAGCCGCAATCAGGTATAAGTACATAAATCAAAAGTACCTATACCTAATGGATAAGGTAGTCTAGCCATTCTATGTGAATGCAATTTAAGAATAACCTCCAACACATGGACTCTCTGGCTAAAATGGGATCGACATAGTCCCCACTCGGACACCGGGAGCTTAAGAGCATAACGTTCAGTGAAACGACAGTGGCCGTCAGTAATAGTAATCTCAGAACGTCAGTGGCCGTCAGTAGCAGTAAAGGGGTCGTCAACCCGCATCTTCGATGGAGCGTACGATCACAAAGGTAATGTACATGGTAGCCCATATGTAAATGTCCTCTCCACCCCATGCCTATATATGTTGTATCCACAACACATGTAACCTCTATTAACTACCAGTTAAACTAATCATATAAATACTATTAACAACTAACCCTATCGCACGGCGGCCAGCCAGCTACACAAGTCCGAGATCTACATGCGACTCGCGACTTCGTGGCACAAATGTGTCAAAGCCTATGAATGCAACACAATAAAAGGGTGGTCTATTAAATCTAGTATTAATGTGCATAGAAGAATTTAATTAACATGAAATAGAACTGAACAGTAGAATAGCATCTCAATATGACTATGTTGCACAATTTATTTTACAAGAAATAAATAATAAATAAATGCATGTAATATGTGAGCTAAAGTAAATGGATAGTAAATGGCAAGATATCTTGACTGATATGGAGCCCGGTTTGGTGCGATGATCATGACGGCACATATTAGACTTATGTGTTACAACTTCACAAGATGACCTCCAATGATGGCACAAATTGTTCCATCGAGTCAAAGATAGTCAAATTAGTTAGGGTCGACATAAGGAAGTCCAGTGTCACAAGAGAATAGAAAATACGATTAGCCATGATCATTCGTGATAATCAATAAAAATTCATGGAGAAAACACCTATACTATTCTAGAAAAAATTTATAATACTTTAAATATTATATTTACTCGTAAATTTTTTTTTTTGATAAATACTTGAAAATATGGAAAACCAATTTAGGCTAAAATTCTAAGTTTGCAAAAATGTGGTCTTAGGTAAATACTATATTTATTTAAAATATTTTAGATAACTATAAAAATAGTAGAAAGGATTTAGAATCTACTTTTTATGTTTCAAAACATATTTAGATAATTATTTAATAATCGAGAGAAACTAATTTTGAAACATAGATGTATACCATGTCCTATGGTATCCTTTTAGAAAATATTTATAAAAATTCCAAATTAATTTTATTAGTAAGAATACTAATAATAATAGCAATAAATCTAATAACAATAATAATAAAAATAATAATAGTAATAATAATAATATATATACATTTAGAAACATAATAATAATGATAAACTAATATTAAATAAAAAGAATAAATAAATAATATATATAAAAAACATAACACAAACTACTGTTCTCTCCACCAAATAAGAGAGAGAGTGTGTATTTTGTGTGTAGGGGGGGGAGATATCAGAATGATGAGTTAGTGAGTGGAAGATAGAGGAGGAGAGAGGGGGTATCACAAGAGCTCACCGACGGTGGGGGGCCTTGCTCAGCACGGCGAGGTGGCGACGCTGCTTGCAGAGGATGCACGCGGTCACGACGGCACGAGGAGCAGCGACAGCCTACGCTGGGTCAGGTAGTCGGAGGATGCTCTGGATTGGAGGGCGCAACGCTGGGGCTAAGGTCGATGACCATGGACACTACCAGAATAAGTCAGTTTAGCGACGGAAGAAGACGTCGCTAAACATCAAAAAAAATGTCGCTAACTCTTTTTACCGACATATTTAGCGACATATGTTCTTAGTTGCGTAATACATGGTCGCTAACAAAGAATACGTCATTGTTCATCGCTATAGCGACGTCTGTTTGTGATGCATAACGTCGCTAGCACTTTATCCTACTAGCGACGTTTGCCGACATGACATTGCTAATTAGCGACGTAATAATTCGTTGCTAATTGTCGCTGGCAGTTCAACCTTTAGCGACGCAATCTGCAACGTTTAGTGACGTTAAATCTAACAATTTGGATTTGTCACGTCACTTTTTTAGCGACGTCTTTCGATAATCAGCGACGTCCCCAATACATGCTAGCGACGTCATGATACGTAGGTAACGATGTTATTAGCAACATTGTGTTACTTATGTTGCTGACATGTCCAATTTGCCACGTCAACATAGTAGTGACGTTCTGATACACCTTAGCGATGTAGGCTGACGTCGCTAAACGTCGCTAAATTCTAAAAAAAATATAAAAAATCAAGAATCTTTATGCTTTTTATATCAATGACAGTTATATTATATAACATTGTACCTGCATTTAAAATGACATTCTGCAAATAATAGACCCAGAGCAACCCTCTGTAAAATTTTCTGGGTTCGTCGACCCTTTGGGTGGAACACTCAACATCGGTAAACCAATATAGATACAAATGATAAAAATGCACTACCAGTAATCAAATAAATAGAATCAATGATCAGAAAAACACAAAATAGCCGGGTGCATACAAATCCACTACCAAACTGCTGAAAAAATTATTTGTCCGATAATGTTCAACATAACACAAACTGCCACTACATATATAAAATAAATATATAAAGACCTAATAATGGGTCAGCAATACAACAAATGAAAATAAGTATAATAAAGGACTATGCCTGGTCAGGAGGAGGCAATCGCTGCATCTGGGACACCATGAACCTATACTGCTCCTGGGTCAGCATCACCGATGACGACTCATCAGTAGAAGGAAGAGTAGGCAATGGAACCGTTACAGCCGGTGTGGATACCGACGCATGACCAGGAAGTGTCTATTCCATGGCTAGCAGTCTGGAGTTGGTGGAATCCATAAGAGCAGCCAGCCTCGAAACCTGATCGTCAATTGCCACCTGTAACCCCTGCAATATAAGAACGACAATATCCGCCCTCTCCTGTACCGCCTGAATGGCACGATTCGTGCTCTTGTCCGTGTCCCTAATGGTGCGCTCGAGCATATCAAATCGTGCGGTGAGCGTCGCATCGTTCGTCTGATGCTCTGCAATCCTCTGCGACAGCTCGTCCCGCAGCTCAGTAATCTGGCGACGGAGTTCCTCCACTCAGACCGACTCCTGTGAGTGAGATATGGCAAATACGCACTAGTAGAGGGGGCCCTGAATGACTGCGTCGCCACAAGGACGCCATAGGATTTCGTACCGTAGTACGTACCCCTCTGAAGACACCAATATCACTCCCATTTTTCGTTATACGTATTTTCAGTGTACGTGTACGAACTCCCGACCCGTATTTTGACTTGTCTAGCATAGCTTGGCTTGGTGTGGTCTTTTTTTAACTTGGTTTAGCTCGGTTTGGTTTATTTTGGCTTGGTTTGGGAGAATGGTTCATCATGATAAACCCCCTCCCCATTTTATAACCCAACTTCTCTTTCTTTCTCTTCATTATTTCTCATAATTTCTTCTTCTCCATTAAAACCTCTCCCCCTCCAAAGGCAAGTGCTAGCTTGATTCATGGAGGAACTCCATTTTTGTTGTTCCATTATCTTTCCTACATGATTCTAAGGCTATTTAGTACTTGGTATTTTTGGTTTTGAAGGATTAGTTATTGTAGATCTATGTTTATGCAAAATTTGATTTTCTTGGGTTTTGATCTCTCAAACTTCATTATTTTGAAGTTTTGATTGTTCCATGTTGTAGAGAATTCAATTTCACTCAAGTTAGATCTTCGAAAATTCGGATTTCGATTTGTTTTGAGTGATTTATGATCTTGAGAAGTTTATGGGTTCAATGAACTTGTGCTCTCGGGTTGGAAAAGAAGCATAGTGCTGGGCGCATAGATTTGTTATGCGCCTACTGCACGCTTCCTTGGGAGCATAGCCATATGCATGCGCCCAAGTCTCCCTTACTCCTTCTAGTGGGCGCATAACCCCAAGGCCCTCCCTGGCTTGGACGCATATTTTTGTATGCGCACAAGTTCACCATGTTTCCTTCCTTGGGCGTAGACGCTGTCATGCGCGCACTTGTCCTAGAGTGAGTCTCTTGACTTTCTCCAAGACACCTTGATTCCTCTCTTGGGTGCATACATGCAGGCGCATGCATGTGGGCACATAGCTCCAGGCACATGCCTTCCCAAAACCCTTGTCTCTCCATAATACCCCTTGCCTTAGGTGCATAGCCTTGGGCGTATGCCACTCTCAGCACATCCATCTTGGGGGCATGCTCTTTATAACACCCCTTGGTCCTTAGTGTGAATTGTGACTTTGTTTGTACTCTCTACTTGACTAGTCCTATAATGATATTTTCTTTGTTGGGAGAGATGCTATCTGGGTTATAGTTGACAGGATCACTAAGGTAGCTCATTTTATCCCTTTCAGAATTGGCCAGTCGACGGATCCGCTTGCAGAGATGTACCTCAGGCAGATAGTCAGATTGCACGGAGTACCAGTCAGTATTGTATCCGACAGAGATTCGAGATTTACATCGCACTTTTGGCGGAGTCTTCAAGAGCGAGTAGGTGATTTGTCCTATCGTCTCGCTCTTCTACCGTCGTTACATGAGGTACATGATGTCTTCCATGTATCCCAATTGCGACGGTATATTCCGAATCCGAGTCATGTCCTTGATCATTCGGAATTGGTTGTTGGTACCAACCTTTCGTATGAGAAAAGACCCGTATCCATATTAGATCGGAGAGAGAAGATACTCAAGAACAAGACTATTAGTTTAGTCTGTGTTACTTGGGGTCATCACTCTTTGGGTGAGTCAACGTGGAAGCGTAAGGATGATGTCCGATCGCGATATCCACACCTATTTGACTCATAAGGTATAACGTCTTCCTTATGCCTTATGTTTTTTATTCCTTGCTTGCATGAATGATTGCTTGATTAAACTGCTAGTCATAGATTGCTCGTGATTAGTATAGCTTGCCCCGAAATCTCAAGCCTCTTGATTAAATTTCGAGGATGGAATTCTTTTAAGGTGGGTAGAGTTGTCACTCCCGTTTTTTGTTATACGTATTTTCAGTGTACGTGTACGGACTCCCGACCCGTATTTTGACTTGTCTAGCATAGCTTGGCTTGGTGTGGTCTTAGTTTAACTTGGTTTAACTCGGCTTGGTTTATTTTGGCTTGGTTTAGGAGAATGGTTCATCATGATAAATCCCCCTTTTATAACCTAACTTATCTTTCTCTCTCTTTATTATTTCTTATAATTTTTCTTCTCCATTAAAACCTCTCCCCATCCAAAGGCAAGTGTTAGCTTGCTTTATGGAGGAACTCCATTTTTGTTGTTCCATTATCTTCCCTACATGATTCTAAGGCTATTTAGTACTTGGTATTTTTGGTTTTGAAGGATTAGTTTTTGTAGATCTAAGTTTATGCAAAACTTAATTTTCTTGGATTTTGATCTCTCAAACTTTATTATTTTTAAGTTTTGATTGTTCCATGTTGTAGAGAATTCAATTTTACTCAAGTTAGACCGTTAAAAACCTGAATTTTGATTTGTTTTGAGTGATTTATGATCTTGAGAAGTTTATGGGTTCAATGAACTTGTGCTCTCGGGTTGGAAAAGAAGCACAGTGCTGGGCGCATAGATTTGTTATGCGCCCACTGCATGCTTCCTTGGGAGCATAGCCATATGTATGCACCCAAGTCTCCCTTACTCCTTCTAGTAGGCGCATAGCCCCAAGGCCCTCCCTGGCTTGGGCGCATAGTTTTGTATGCGCACAAGTGCACCATGTTTCCTTCCTTGGGCGCATAGACCCTGTCATGCGCATATTTGTCCTAGAGTGAGTCTCTCGACTTTCTCCAAGACACCTGACTCCTCCCTTGGGCGCATACATGCAGGCGCATGCATGTGGGCGCATAACTCCAGACGCGTGACTTCCCAAAACCCTTGTCTCTCCATGATACCCCCTGCCTTAGGCGTATAGCCTTGGGCGCATGCCACTCTCAGCACATCCATCTTGGGTGCATGCTCTTCATAACACCCCTTGGTCCTTTGTGTGAATTGTGACTTTGTTTTTACTCTCTACTTGACTAGTCCTATAATGTTATTTTTCATGTTGCATATGTACTCTAAGCTTTAAACACGATCTTGGTGTGGCACATACACTCTCTAATAACTCCTTGATAGTGACCCATCGTGGTGCACTTACATGAACACGACATGACATTGTGACTTTACATGATAACTCTTTATAGTGACCCTTCGTGGTGCACTCTTGACCAATAACTTGACATGATAATTCTTGATGGTGATCCGTTGTGGCGCACTATTGACTAGTAATCTTGATAAGTAACATAACATGACATGTAATCTCGACAAGTAACATGTAACTCTCGTCTTGACACCGTGGATGATTTTCCTTGATTGTATCGGTACAAGCTATATGTCTCGTCTTGCATCATGTCTATGACATGAATTCCTGATTTCTACGGTCAGAGATTCATACTGAATCTGACTAGGATAATGACTAGATTGTTCAAGTAGTCCATGAAGAGATTTTTCAGCTACAGGCAGTCCCGTTATCTGGGCGCTCTAATTGGACTTATAGCCTGCCGTCGAGTATGGCACATTTCTAGCGCACTGTCATGTGTTGCACCCCCAAGTCACCTAATCAAACTCTCTCAACTTGCGACTGGATAACCTGGATTAAGACTGCAGGGGTTGTGGCTGTTGGAATATCTTGATGCATCTTGTTAGTAACTAAGCTTGTGATAACCCTAGTTAGTTAAACTATCAAGCCGTACTCATTACTTGGCCGTGATTGATGGATGGAGTCTAGTTTAGTCTTGCCTAGGTAAGACCAGTACATGGTTATCTCAACATATTATTGTTATATTTTACTTTATCGATAATTGGTTAGAGAATAAGTTCTGTTCAGGTGAAGGGTTACAACCCCGGTCATTGTTTGGTTTACGGGTTGTAACTTGGTTACTGGAATAGTCTTTTAGTTATTTGATCGTTTATCGCCTTATTTCTCTAACTCATGTCTTTCGTTATCATTGATGTATTTATGTGTTAATATGCTGGTTTTAGTTCTTAAGTGAAGCTTCCCTTGTGGTACTTGCTCTTTTTGGGGGTCTGACCCAGCTGGTTTTGTATGACCAGATTTTGGAGTAGCACCCGAGAATCTTGCAGCCTTCCAGCCAGATGGTGAACACTAGACGCAACCCTGGCAACGAATGGGTTTTATTTTGCTCTCTTACTCTATTGTAAATTATTCTTTTGAGGCGTTTAGCCGCCGAACAAGTGTTAGCTCGTGTTAAATTTATATTCCTGTATGCCTAAGGGCTGTAACATGATTGACAAATCCTAGGGTTGATCATATATGACTTAAACTCTTGCTAGCCTTCGCATTTTGTATGACTAGCTTCATGATCATCTGAATATATAATGTATGGGACGCCTTACTTTGTATGTCTGATGATCTACCATCTTGTTACAATTACTTACTTGCTTGAGATTGAGATACTAGACTTGTTCTTGACCATAAGTGACTGTTGGCTTGTAGTTAAACCATCATGCATCTAGACAGCCGTGACCGTACATCGAGGTGGGTTACACTTCAATGTACGTAGCTGGCTGTGTCTGTCGCCCGCTCTCCAGTATTCTGGTTCTGGGACGTGACAACCAACGACGATCATCCAGAGCTCGTCCAACGTCCGAGCCGGAGGGGACTGCGAGTAAGTACCAGCCCCTCCCTCCGTTGATTCACTAGTCATTTCATGCTCTAGCCTACGATACTCATCCTAAAAAAGTATGCATCTTGATAAGCATAATATTTACTACCAACCTAGTTGTTCCACGTCTATGAATATATATTACATATTTCTTAAGTTATACTAAAGTTAGTGACACGTAAAGATACTTACATAGCTTTGCGTGGCCCAATCATCAATGAGCTTTCCATCCTTCCGGATGGGTGGCCAAGAAGACGGTCACCATGTTGGCGTTCTCACCCCTCTATATCTGTTATAATAATTTGTTTGTCACTAAAATTAAACATTTTATTTCTACTTTCATTAAAATAATATATTACAGTAAAACACATATCAGACGACGGAAATGTTCCATCATGGGAATCGAGCCACCATACCACTTCCCTGTCCTCATCCTATCCGCCTTCGCCTTCTCCGACCATTCCTTCTACCTAAGAGCGTCGAATCTAGTCTTCATCGCAGTCTACTGCTCGGACGTGATCCAACCTTGGATCGATTTTTCGGAGCGGTCTCGAGCCTTCTGGTCGTCGATCGCATCCCGGATCAACTTGGCGGCAACAGCAGAAAATTGTTTCTCGATCTTTTCGGGCCGGTGTGGTAGATGAAACTATATTTTCTACAAGAATTAAATTAGTTAGTTATATAATATGCATATATAAAAGATGATTTATACTAAAAGCAATATACTTTAGTTACCTTGAAGTGGGTAAACCAGAATGCCTTCCTCTCGTCTGAGGCATCCGAGTAGTTGATCCAAGGACCCCCGTAGTTGGACCTCAGAAATAGCCCTAATGCCATCTGAACTGACGAGGGACGATATCTACACAACGATAATTAAATTCATGAATATATAAATATACGTATTAATAAATGTTAACTAATTAACTACTTTTTAGGCCCGTCGGACTAAATCTCCATACTCGTATCGTTCGGAGGGGCGCATGGAGGATCGCTCGGATCATATGGAGTCGACGTAGGTGCGACCTCCTCCACCCGCTCTTTCGTCTCCAAAGTGTCATCCGCAGTGGAATGCTGGATGCGCTAGGATCAGGCCTGAAACTGTCCGTCCCAAGAGTACTGCCATGTACCGCCGATCCACTCGGAGATATGAATGGTTGGTACACTGGAGTAGTAGGAGACGAAGGTCCGAAACCATCATCTAGAGTACCACTCCGTCCACCGGTGGAACCTCTATCGCCACAGGATGCTCCTCTACCGGTAGAACCTCTATCGATACGGGATCCACCGAGGTACGATCCTCTTCGTCATATCATACCTGATAAAAATAGATATCTACAAAAATATAATACATATTTTAAATTAAATATGCATGCATTTAGCATATCAAAGTTTATAAAAAATAGATCCGGAGCAACCCTCCATATAATTTGTAGATAATAACCATGCATTTAACATATCACAGAAACATCCATGTCTAGATAATAGCATGCAGAAACATCTATGTCTAGAAAACATCCAGAAACATCCAAAAATATCGAAGTCTATATCCAAGTCTATATAAGTCATATCATATAAGTCTACCAGAAAGATCCAGAAACATCCAAGTCTAAATAAGTCTATCGGAAACAAATCTGGTCAAAAATTATATCATATATATGTATCTACCCTCTACGCTGGGGCAGATAGAACTGTCACTCCCATTTTCCGTTATACGTATTTTCGTATGCATATACATGATTTCTGGCATTTATCAGGTGGACCGTAGTTAGGCTTGATTTGCATAGCCTAGTCTTGGTTTAATCTTGGCTTGGTTTATTTGACTTGGTTTGGCTTGGCTTGGCTTGGTTTGAGATGGAGAGGGTTGATATATAACCCAACTCCTTCTCTCTCTCTCTCTCTCTCTCTCTCTCTTCATTCCCTTCTTCATTTATTTCTTCATCTTCTTCATTTACTCCTCCCACCTACCAAGTCCTAGGCAAGTGCAACTTGTTTCATGAGGGATCTCAAGTTTTATTGTTACATTCTCTTCCTTACTTAATTTTAAGCCACTTTAGAACTTGACATTTTTCATTTTGGTTGATGGATTCATGTAAATCTAAGTTTGTATTATTTTCGATTTTCTTGGATTTTGATCTATTAAACTTTATTATTTCCAAGTTTTGAATGTTCTATGTTGTAGAGGATTCAATTTTACCCAAAATGGACCTTTGAAAAGTTAGATTTCGACTTGTTTTGAGGAAGTTATGGCCAAAATAAGATTTGAGCATTTTTTAGTTCATCTGTGCTGAATTTGACAGGGACGATGAATAGTGCCGCAGCCGCATGGCATGAATAGTACCGCAGCTGCATGGCATGAATAGTACCACAACCGTATGGCATGAATAGTGCTGCAGCCGCATGGAATAAATAGTGCCGCATAGTGCCTGAGTCGCATATGGGAGTGCCGCATAGTGCCCGAGCCGTATATGGGAGTGCCGCATAGTGCCGCATAGTGTCCGAGCCGTATATGGGAGTGCCGTATAGTATCCGAGCCATATATGGGAGTGCCGCATAGTACCGTATAGTGTCCGAGCCGCATATGGGAGTGCCGCATAGTGCCCGAGCCGCATATAGGAGTGCTGCATAGTGCCGTATAGTGTCCGAGCCACATATGGGAGTATCACATAGTGCCCGAGCCACATATAGGGGTGCCGTATAGTGCCGCATAGTGTCCGAACCGCATATGGGAGTGCCGTATAGTACTTATTTTGGCTGTTTTTTTACTATTTTAAGTCCTATTTGGCTAAATTGTGGCCAAAATTTCTCCCAACTTCCAACATGAAAGTGGTATATCTTTTCCTTGGCTTCAAGAATATGTTATTAGCTATTTTATGCAAGTTTTTCTCATTTATGATAATGTAAGAATAGAACACGATAATGGCCTGTTAAGGCGCACTCTTAGCCAGTAACAAGTAACAAGTAATATGACATGATAGTGGCCCGTCGTGGCACACTCTTGATAAGTAAACCCAACATGATAATCTTGATATGCTATTGTGACGGCTATCTTGACTTGCTAAGTAACTCTTGTCTTGACACCGTAGGTGTTTGTGCTTGTATAAGCTACATGTCTCGTCTTGCATCATGTCTAGGACATAAATTTTTGGTTACCACGGTCAGGGATTCATACTCAATATGACTAGGATAAAGACTAGATTGATCATATAGTTCATGAAAAGATTTTTTAGGTACAGGTAGTCCCATTATCTGGGCGCTCTAATTGGACTTGTAGCCTGCCGTCGAGTAGGGCACATTTCCAGAACACTGTCATGTGTTGCACCCCCAAGTCAACTAATGCAACTCTCTCAACTTGTGAACGAATAACCTGGATTAAGTCTGCAGGGCTTGTGGCTGTTGGAACATATCGATGCATCTTGTTAGTAACTAAGCTTGTGATAACCCTAGTTAGTTAAAGTATCAAGCCGTACTGATTGCTTGGCCGTGATTGAGGGATGGAGTCCCGTCTAGTCTTGCCTAGGCAAGACCTCTACATGGTTATTTCTGTACATTACTGTTATGCTTTACTCTTGTCGATAATTGGTTGGAGACTAAGCTCTATTCAGGTGAAGGGTTACAACCCCGGTCCTTGTTTGGTTTACGGGTTGTAACATGACTACCGGAATAGTCCCTTAGTTGTCTTATCGTTTATCACCTTGTTTTCTCTAACCCTTGTCTTTATTTAACAATTATATCTTTTGTGCTAATATGCTAGTTTTAGTTCTTAAGTGAAGCCTCCCTTGTGGTACTTGCTCTTTCTTGAGTCTGACCCAGCTGGTTTTGTATGGCCAGATTTCGGAGTAGCACCCGAGGATCTTCCAGCCTTCCAGCCAGATGGTGCACACTAGACGCAACCCTGGCAACGAGTGGGTTTTATTTTGCTCTTTCACTCTATTGTAAATTATTCTTTTGAGGCATTTAGCCACCGAGCAAGTGTTAGCTCGCCTTGAATTTACATTCCTGTCTGCCTAATGGCTGTAACATGATTGACAGATCCTAGGGTTGATTATGTACGACTTAAACTCTTGCTAGTCTTCGCATTTTGTATGACTAGCTTCATGATCATCTGAATATATAATGTTTGGGACACCTTACTTTGTATGTCTGATGATCTACCATCTTGTTACATTTACTTGCTTGCTTGAGATTGTGACACTAGGCTTGTTCTTGACCCTGAGAGGCAAATGGCTTGTAGTAAACCCTCATGCATCTAGACAGTCGTGACCGTAGTGCGAGGTAGGATTCACTTCAATATACGTAGCTGGCTGTGTCTATCCCCCGCTCTCCAGTATTCTGGTTTTGGGGCGTGACACGGTTTAAGTGGTGGCCCATGCAGGTCTTGTAAATCAAGATGTGTGAGGGTTTCATTGAATAGATGTCTCAATCAGCACTCGCCCTTGATCTCTACTCGTTTCTTCTAATCCTTCTGAAATCTTGACCTGATCACATGTTTATATCCTCGATTTATCATGGTCCTTCCTTATTGTTTCCCATGTCGTTTCTTCAGCGGCATTGTTCCTGGTCCTGCCGATCAGCAAGGCGAAACACCTCCAGTGAACCAGTAGCAACCTGGAGACCAAGCCCAACATTCAGGAGTAGCCTCCAGAGTCATGCCTACCGGGGGTCAAGAGCCACCAGTTCAGCCCGTCCAGCCTGTAGAGCCCGGCAATGGAACCCTGGTGGGTCTTATCAGGGAACTGCTTGCATCTCAAAATTGTCGGGGTGATGCCCTGTACCAGACAGTACGAGATGCCATGGGCAGAGTTGGTTACCAAGGGAACAACGCGGCCAACAGCTTCAAGCGTCTGAACCCTCCTTTCTTTGACGGCACTGAAGATGCTATTGCTGCTGATACATGGCTTCAGGACACAGAGGTTATCCTGGAAGCAGCTAGGATTCCTGAGGATGAGAAGGTGGCCGTTGTGTGCCTGCAATTATTAGACTTAGCCTGCAGCTGGTGGGCGATGCTAGCAGTTGGATTACCGACGCCTGTCTCATGGGCGGTGTTCAGCAACAAGTTCCAGACCAAGTACTTCGACGTAGTAGCTCTATGATCTACAGACGAGATTCACTAATCTTAAGCAGATGGGCAGAACGGACGATGGATATGCGGCCGAGTTTTCTAGACTCAGTCGGTTTACTCCCACCTTGGTGGCAACCGAATTGGATTGAGCCCAGCGATTCCAGCAGGGGCTCCACCTAGAGATTATCTTATCAGTGGAGCAGTTTGAGCACCAGACGTTTGATGCCGTCTTGCGAGCAGCGAAGATGCATGAGTATACTGCACAGAGGATTGTAGATAGAAGCGGAGGACGGAAGAGGTCTTATGGGCAGATGTCCCAGTCTTCAGCACCAGCCCCGGCAGCTAGGGCTTTGAGTATTGGAGCTCCTAGAAGGGCGACCACAGTTTCGTCGGTTCAGCACTCGACGCTGGCGTATCCTCAGCAACATAAGCAGAAGCAGTCTTTCGCAATGGGCTGCACTCATTGTGGGAAGCCAGGGCACGTAGTATTAGAGTATCGCAGAGCACAGAAATTATGCTTGGCTTGTGGGGCACCGGATCACAAGATAGGGTCCTGTCAGAATAGAGCCAGTTCGTCATCATCAAACCTAACCAGTCCATCGGTTAGGGGTCCAGCACCAGTACAGCAGCAGTACCAGTCTCCGAGGCCATTCCCGCTTCAGGGTCAACAGTATGTCTGTAGTGCCCCGTCCCGCTCAGTCAATCGGAGGAATCGAAACGCCGACGGCGTTCGGACTTAGCCTTGCAACGGCTGCGTGAAGACATTGCTCGGTCGAGGCGACCGCTCGCTCAGGTGGGGTAGTTTCGGTGAACTTGCCTCATCTTTGCCTTCACATAATAAATCGCATGTTTTCAACTTGCACAAATAGGCTTAATAATAAAAGAGACGAATCCACATAGCTAAAAGGAGTAATCCCGACGGGTTGAATTGAGTTAGAATATGAAAAGGTCCAACGGTCGGCTTAGAGTTGGTGCACGGTGTGCTTTGAAAATGACACTCGGTCCTTCGTCCCGTGGCTTGGAAGAAGGATAGTTGGTTTTTGACACAAAACTATGAACTTGCCTAAGTCATAGGCGTCACCTGCGTAAATGCTCGATAAAGCATGCACGCTTCTATTGCGCAAGGCTTGGCATAGCCTTTGCTCGTCCCTCGGTTTAAGTTGTAGGCTTGAGTAAGTTAGGCAAAGTTATGCCGGTCCACCTAAGTCATTCTAAGTACTGTCCCGCTCTTTCTGCGGTTGTCAAGTTAAATAGTCCCACGATCCCAAGGCCCGTCATATAAAGTATGACTTGGGCGATAGCGTTGCGTAGAACACGAGTCGGTTTAAGGCACAAGCCACGTTTGGTTCAGTGGAAAGTTAGCCACAGTCTGTCGATACTTAAGGGATGTGTTATGTTCAAGTTAAGTGGGAAGGCTATGCAGTAGCCGTTCCCAGAGTTCAAGGAATGTTAAATCTAAGCGATGGTTAGTTGCCGAGAGGAAATATGTCGGGATTGTGGTTCAGTCGCCGAGACAACCCTGGTTTGGGCTCTGCAAAAGAAGTATGAAAAGTGGAAGAAGTAAAGCAAAGGAACTAAATGATGATGATGAGACCATGCAGTTATGTTAAGTCTAGAAGTTAGCGTAGGTGCACGGTCATGGACAACTTGTCGACAAGGGCGATGGTTCTTCGGATCGGAAACCTTGGGCCGGGGACCGATCCGGCCTAGGAAGAACAAATTATAGTCGAGCTAGGTAATAGGCAACCGGTAGGTCGGAGACTTGCATCGGGGATCGCCACCTGCGGTGCAAGGTTCCCGAATGCCAGGCTATATCCACGATGGCTAGTTAATGCCAGTGACCATTCATATAGATGTGTTGGCACGGGCGGCAATCCGCGTGTGTGCCTTTGGACTGAGTTGAGTTGAATGTGTATGCAGTTAAAGAACACAATGTCTGGGCCTAAGATTTAGCTACAACGAAGGCGGCGTGCTTCGGCACGAGATGTGGCGTCGAGTGTTAAGTCATTGGCATAGAGTTCCACGAGTTAGGCTTGAGCTGTTGTAAGTTAAGTCGAGAAGGACCGTAGGGCAAGTTGGGTGAAGTTACGTTTAGTTGCTGGGCACGACCTCGAAATATGAGGCACGGCCGTGTTGTCACAACACAAGTATAGGCAAGACTAAGCAAGGAGGCACTGCCTCAGAGATATTGAAGCACGAATCAAGTTCATGCACGATCGAGTCGTTACGTCCCAGAGTTTGGCACGAAAGACAAGTATGAGTCGGTGTGTTAACATTGCAAGCAAACGAGAAGGTCTTGAAGAAAGGATAAGGATGTTATCGGTATGATAGCACGGTCACACGAAAATGGAGTCTATCGTGTAGTTGTGTCCTTGATTATGGTCGTAAGGCAAACACGACTTGATAGGTAAGCGTTGTTGGCACGAGGAGGGTCTAGAGGCAAGGCATGAATTAACAATTGATGTTGCAAGCACGGGATGGTCTAGCGACACAGAGTAGGCCAAGGCGTCGGTCTTAAAACTGATCCTAAGGCAAGACTAGAAAGACAATCCTAAAGGGGCTTGTATTGCACAAAATAAAATTAACGTGTTGGTTTTGTTTGGGTAGGCGAGAAGCTCACTCCACCAGTACAGTTGAGTACTGACACCCACATAGTTTTCATGTGTAGGTGCAGGTAGAAGCTCGTGGTGCGGGGCTCGCTTGGATGCGTCGAGGCACGGAGTTCCTTGGCGGTTCGAAGCGTGCGACCGCGTGGAGTCAAGACTTATACGGGACATAATGTATAGACATCGCCTTCCGAAGCTTCCGTTGGTTCTATTATTGTATCGAGAGATGAGAGAGAGCAGAGTGACTTGTAACTTAAGAGCAAAGTGAGCCTGAAAGACTTGTAATTAGGGCCTTGCGCCCCGTTGTAATCTTTGTATCAATATCAATAAAGATCATATTTTGAAAGACTTGTGTTTGTTCTAAAATTTCTGCTGCGTGTTCAATGTCTCTGCTTGGCACTTCTGTGCGACGACCCCGTCGCAGCCGTTGTAATCGACAGTTATGGAACCCGCCTTGCACGAGCACAATCTAGGCTCGTACGGCATCACGCCTTAGCGAGAACGATCGCTCCTTCGGGAGCGGGGCATGACAATGTCCAAGCTCAGATTCAGAACCAGCAGAGAGGTCACCAGTAGAGGGGACCAGCACCAAGAAGGCAAGGTCAGGCTATGGCTTTGACCGTGGAGGAAGAGTTAGCTTCAGGTCAGGTGGTGGCAGGTACCATTCTCGTCAACTCTTTTCCAGCATCAGTATTATTTGATTCAGGTGCATCGTATTTATTTATGTCTGCACGATTCGCTACACGGATAGGACTGGAGCCCGAGTCATTATTAGTAAGGCTCAATGTACTTACTGGTAACGGTCTTGTGGGAGATAGAGTATTTTCTTCGTGTCAAATCGTAGTTAGCGGTAGAGAGTTTCTCGCTAGGTTGATAGAATTTCCGATGGCCGATTATGATGTGGTCCTAGGAATGGATTGGTTGAAGGAGCAATACGCAAGAATAGACTGCCATATTGGCATGATTATTTTTGGTATTCCCGGTGAGGCAGAGTTTTCATTTTCCAGAGGCGAAGTAGAACCTTCTCCACCAGTATTGTGGATGGCAGTAGCAGTGGCAGTTCAGTTTCCCAAAGTTGTTGAAGAGTTCCCAGACGTGTTACCCGAAGAGCTTCCAGGTATGCCCCCAGAGAGAGAGATAGAGTTCACCATTGATTTGCTTCCAGGGACGGCACTAGTGTCGGGAGGAGTCTACAGGATGGCACCTTCAGAGTTAGAGATTTTGTATAAGATGATTGAAGAACTCAGAACCAAGGGATTCATTCGTGCTAGTAGATCACCTTGGGGAGCTCCGATACTTCTTGTGAAAAAGAAGGATGGTACGTCAAGATTATGTGTTGATTATCGTACCTTGAACTCTGTAACAGTCAAGAACAGATATCCTCTACCAAGGATAGATGATTTATTTGATCAACTCAGAGGAGCGGCAGTATTCTCGAAGTTGAGAGGATTAAGTTAGCTCAGTCGACGGATTCTAAGCTTCAGCGGCTTAGGACAGAATGTGTAGCAGGACGGAGACCAGAGTTATATGTTCACGAAGATGGAACTCTCCGACATGGGAGACGTCTTTATGTACCCAGTGGTGATATCAGACAGGAGATCATGGCAGAGGCTCACAGTTCTCAGTATTCAATTCATCCCGGTGGTACGAAGATGTACCGAGACATCCGTTAGCATTTTTGGTGGAATGGCATGAAGAGGAAGATAGCCCGGTTTGTCTCTCGTTGTTTAATTTGTCAACAAGTTAAGGCTGAACATCAGAGACCAGCTGGACTTCTTCAACCTTTACCGATGCTAGAATGGAAATGGGAGCATATTACCATAGATTTTATAACTAGGTTATCTAAATTCCCAGCTGGAAGAGATGCTATCTGGGTTATAGTTGACAGGCTCACCAATGTAGCTCATTTTATCCCTTTCAGAATTGGTCAGTCGACGGATCAGCTAGCAGAGATGTACCTCAGGCAGATTGTCAGATTGTATGGAGTGCTAGTTAGTATCGTATCAGACAGAGATTCAAGATTCACATCGTACTTTTGGCAGAGTCTTCAAGAGAGCTTGGGGACTCGTCTCAAGTTCAGTTCAGCTTATCATCCGCAGACAGATGGTCAGTCAGAACACAATTCAGACTCTCGAAAATATGTTACGATCTTGTACACTCGACTTCGGTGGTTCGCGGGAAGATCACCTGCATCTCGTGGAGTTCTCCTATAACAACAGTTTCCAGGCCAATATCCAGATGGCACCCTTTGAAGCACTGTATGACAGGAATTGCAGATCACCTCTAGCTTGGGATGATGTCGGCGAGAGATATGTGCTTGGTCCAGAGATGATTATACAGATAATCGAGGTGGTCAGACAAGTCAGAGATCATCTTCGAGTTCCCCAAGATCGCCAGCGCCATTGGGCCGATTCTCATCGGCGTTCCCTTGAGTTTTCTGTCGGCAACCACGTGTTCCTTAGGATCTCGTCTACCCGTGGCATCATTCGATTCGACGTACGGAGAAAGCTTAGTCCTAGGTACATAGGGCCATTCGATATCCTTGAACGAGTAGGTGATGTGTCCTATCGTCTCGCTCTTCCACCGTCTTTATGTGAGATACATAATATATTTCATGTATCCCAATTGCGACGGTATATTTCGGATCTGAGTCATGTCCTTGATCATTCGAAATTGATTGTTGGTACCAACCTTTCGTATGAGGAAAGACCCGTATCCATTTTGGACCGAAGAGAGAAGGTGCTCAAGAACAAGACTATTAGTTTAGTCCATGTTGCTTGGGGTCATCACTCTTTGGGTGAGTCTACGTGGGAGCGTGAGGATGATATTCGTTCGTAATATCCATACTTGTTTGACTCATAAGGTATAATATCTTTCTTATGCCTTATGCTTTTAATTCCTTACTTACATGAATGATTGCTTGATTGACTGCTAGTCGTAGCTTATTTATGATTAATATAGCTTTATCCGACATCTCTAGCCTCTTAATTAAATTCCGAGGACAGAATTCTTTTAAGGTGGGTAGAGTTGTCACTCCCGTTTCCCGTTATACGTATTTTCGTATGCGTATACGAGATTTTTGGCATTTATCAGGTGGACCGTAGTTAGGCTTGTTTTGCTTAGCCTAGTCTTGGTTTAATCTTGATTTGGTTTATTTGACTTGGTTTGGCTTTGCTTGGCTTGGTTTGAGATGGAGAGGGTTGATATATAACCCAACTCCTTCTCTCCCTTTCTCTCTTCATTTCCTTCTTCATTTATTTCTTCATCTTCTTCATTTACTCCTCCCACCTACCAAGTCCTAGGCAAGTGCAACTTGCTTTATGAGGGATCTCAAGTTTTATTATTCCATTCTCTTCCTTAATTGATTTTAAGCCACTTTAGAACTTGATATTTTTTATTTTGGTGGATGGATTCATGTAGATCTAAGTTTGTATTATTTTTGGTTTTTTGGTTTTTGATCTATTAAACTTTATTATTTTTAAGTTTTGAATGTTCTATGTTGTAGAGGATTCAATTTTATCCAAAATGGGCCTTTGAAAAGTTAGATTTTGACTTATTTTGAGAAAGTTATGGCCAAAATAAGATTTGAGCATTTTCTAGTTCATCTGTGCTGAATTTGGCAGGGACGATGAATAGTGCCGCAGCCGCATGAATAGTGCCGCAGTCGTATGGCATGAATAGTGCCACAGCCGCATGGTATGAATAGTGCCGTAGCCGCATGGAATGAATAATGCCGCATAATGCCGCATAGTGCTGCATAGTATCCGAGCCGCATATGGGAGTGCCGCATAGTGCCCGAGCCGTATATGGGAGTATCGCATAGTGCGGCATAGTGCCGTATAGTGTCTGAGCCGCATATGGGAGTGTCGCATAGTGTTCGAGCCGGATATGGGAGTGCCGCATAGTACCGCATCGTGTCCGAGCTGCATATTGGAGTACCGTATAGTGCCGCATAGTGCCCGAACCGCATATGGGAGTGCCACATAGTGTTGCATAGTGCCTGAGCCGCATATGGGAGTGCCACATAGTGCCCGAGCCGCATATAGGAGTGCTGCATAGTGCCGTATAGTGTCCGAGCCGCTTATGGTAGTACCACATAGTGCCCAAGCCGTATATGGGAGTGCCGTATAGTGCCCTATAGTGCTGAATAGTGCCGTATAGTGCCTATTTTGGTTGTTTTTGGCTATTTTAAGTCCTATTTGGCTGAATTGTTGCCAGAATTTCTCCCAACTTCCAACATGAAAGTGGTAGATCTTTTTCTTGGCTTCAAGAATATGTTATTAGCTATTTTATGCAAGTTTCTCTCATTCATGATATCGTAAGGATAGAACACGATAATGGCCTGTTAAGGCGCACTCTTAGCCAGTAACAAGTAACAAGTAACATGACATGATAGTGGCCCGTCGTGGCGCACTCTTGATAAGTAAACCCAATATGATAATCTTGATATGCTGTTGTGACGGCTATCTTGACTTGCTAAGTAACTCATATCTTGACACCGTGGGTGTTTGTGTTTATATAAGCTACATGTCTCGTCTTGTATCATGTCTAGGACATGAATTCCTGGTTACCACGATCAGGGATTCATACTGAATCTGACTAGGATAAAGACTAGATTGATCATGTAGTTCATGAAGAGATTTTCCAGCTACAGGCAGTCCCGTTATCTGGGCGCTCTAATTGGACTTGTAGCCTGTCGTCGAGTATGGCACATTTCCAGCACACTGTCATGTGTTGCACCCCCAAGTCACCTAATCCAACTCTCTCAACTTGTGACCGGATAACCTGGATTAAGTCTGCAGAGCTTGTGGCTGTTGGAACATCTCGATGCATCTTGTTAGTAACTAAGCTTGTGATAACCCTAGTTAGTTAAAGTATCAAGCCGTACTCATTGCTTGGCCGCGATTGATGGATGGAGTCCCGTCTAGTCTTGCCTAGGCAAGACCTCTACATGGTTATTTCTGTACATTACTGTTATGCTTTAATCTTGTCGATAATTGGTTGGAGATTAAGCTCTATTCATGTGAAGGGTTACAACCTCGGTCCTTGTTTGGTTTACGGGTTGTAACTTGGCTACCGGAATAGTCCCTTAGTTGTCTTATCGTTTATCACCTTGTTTTCTCTAACTCTTGTCTTTATTTATCAATTATGTCTTTTGTGCTAATATGCTGGTTTTAGTTCTTAAGTGAAGCCTCCCTTGTGACACTTGCTCTTTCTGGGGTCTGACCCAGCTGGTTTTGTATGGCCAGATTTCGGAGTAGCACCCGAGGATCTTCCAGCCTTCCAGCCAGATGGTGCACACTAGACACAACCCTGGCAACGAGTGGGTTTTATTTTGCTCTCCTACTCTATTGTAAATTATTCTTTTGAGGCGTTTAGCCGCCAAGCAAGTGTTAGCTCATGTTGAATTTACATTCCTGTCTGCCTAATGGCTGTAACATGATTGACAGATCCTAGGGTTGATCATGTATGACTTAAACTCTTGCTAGTCTTCGTATTTTGTATAACTACCTTCATGATCATCTGAATATGTAAAATTTGGGACGCCTTACTTTGTATGTCTGATGATCTACCATCTTGTTACATTTACTTGCTTGCTTGAAATTGAGACACTAGGCTTGTTCTTGACCCTAAGAGACAAATGGCTTGTAGTAAACCCTTATGCATCTAGACAGCCGTGACCGTATTGCGAGGTAGGATTCACTTCAATGT
Source organism: Iris pallida (assembly GCA_029216955.1). Taxonomy (NCBI): domain Eukaryota; kingdom Viridiplantae; phylum Streptophyta; class Magnoliopsida; order Asparagales; family Iridaceae; genus Iris; species Iris pallida. Next base: position 9,049,331 of record JANAVB010018399.1, read on the forward strand.
ACGTAGCTGGCTGTGTCTGTCCCCCGCTCTCCAGTATTCTGGTTCTGGGGCGTGACAAGAACTCCCTCAGCCAGCGCGCATAAGACTCATCGACGCCAGTAAGATAAATATCTATAGGAACTAGATGATTGGAACTCTCGGTGTAACTGCCTTCTGGTGCCACCTCCTCCTTCACAGTGATCTCGGCTTTAGAAATCACTTCCTCCTTAATAGTAGAAGGAAGCACTTCTTCCTTAACCTCGATCTCTGCTTTAGGTATCACCTTCTCAGCAGCAGAAGGTATCACTACCTCCTTAGCAGCAATCTGTGCATCTCTCAATCGACGTACTCGGATCATGGGTGTCATCTGGTAAGATTGATGTAAGCATAGAGAATAATTAGGGATTAAACAAAATGACAGTACATTTCACAAGTCTAAATAATTGTTACATGAAGATCATATTTTACATTTTATTTTATTTTTCAATCATCTTCTGAAAATTCATCTTCTTCGTTCTCCGCGTCCTCATCTTCCTCTTCCTCCCTATCTTTGCTTTCATCTACTTCATTTTCCTCTTCGAATACTTCTACCTCTTTTATACGATTAGACGTGTAATGTGGAACTTCCGTTGTGTCCACATCAACTGTATTTGTTACGATGGGTAGCTCGTCCTCCTGATAAGATATTTCGTCAACATCACAGGTTTTCTGGCTTTAGTCTTGCATACTGTCCACCAGTCCAACCTAGTTGTTCCACAAGACTATGCTTGTCAATTTTTCAACCTTGATCTTGGATAGGATCGAACCAATCACACTTGAACAACACGATCTTGGCCAGCTCTATGCTGTAGTTATATGTCAACTCCACAATCTCCCGTAAGACGCCATAAAAATTATTGCCCGGATCGACATCTTTGTAGTTTGTAGATCTGATACACAAAAAACTACTTTTGGTCGAATCAAGATCTGGAAAGTTCTCTCTGATCGGAGCATTTGTTGGCATGAACCTAAACCAATTCACACAATAGCTTGGCCAGATTTTGACGGAATAAATTAGTCCCTTGGCTAGAATTCTAATAGTCTCATTCTTTTGTGTTGCGTCCGAACGATCGACCTAAATACCACAAGAAAAGAAATTAAATTCAGCGTTCCATTAATTACTGTGTAAAGTGCATATACAAAAACTAATAAATGAGCATCTTACATATGCACTCAACCATGAAGGAAAATGACGTCTTATTTCCTGTTTTAGTTCTTCATCCGTTATGTACTGTCTACTCGACCTCACCCCATCATTAAATATGCTGAAAATAACAACACATTGCCAATTAATGTAATAGTAATATTGAATACTATTACATGCATAGATGACATAAATTTGGACGTATTAGTTACTTATCCTTCGAGTTTCTACACTTCATCCTCGTCGCAGTTGAGTAATATATATAACTGAGTAGCCCTTAGTTCCTCATCATTCAAATATATTTTCTTCATTTTTCCCGAAGGCTTTCCGAAAGCATTGAAGACTTTCAGTATTGCATCATTAGATTCAAGATATCCATCGTCGTTTCTCGGAGCTCTTGTTCTATTAGTAGCAACATGTGGCTTGAAATACATTGAGCAGAAGTTTGTAAATACGTGACAGTGGTGGCTCTTCATATCCGTTAGTTTGTTCTCCTTCGGGTAGACGCATCTTCTTAAATTCGACACATATCCATCATGAAATTTTAGGCCCTGAATCCATCTACAAAGTCTCCCTTTATCCTCCCAATCTAGAAAGAAAATTGCCTTAGGCTGTGCCTTCCTTTATCAAATGCAACGCATGACGTCTGCATATATCTTCCAAGTCCAACCTGGCCTTGGGATTGTCTTTCGTCTTTTCTATTACGTCCATCACAGTATTAATTATGTTGTCAAACACTTTCTTCTTGATATACATGACATCAAGATCATGTTTGATCAGATTGGTGCTCCAATATGGCAAGTCCCAGAATATACTTATTTTTGTCCAATTATGAGTGCGGCCAAATTCATCACACTTGTACCCTTTTGTAGGCTCTTCAAAATTTGACCTCCTTCCATATTGTGTCTCCGGTCCACCTTGGCGATGGATTGGCCTTCTCCACAATGCCGGCTCAAAAAGCATTCATGTTCCTCCGAAACAGATGGTCCTTCGGCAGGAACTGTCGATAACAATCGAAGAAGCAAGCTTTTCCTCCGTGTTTCAAACGGAAAGCCTTCGTGCGGTCCATGCAATACGAACATGAGAGACGAACATGAGTGCTCCATCCAGATAATATTCCATAGGCCGAAAAATTATTGATGGTCCACATTAGTACGGCCCTCATCTAAAAGTTCTGCTTTCCGAAAATATCATACGTGTTGGCACCTACTTCCCACAGCTGATTCAATTCATCTATCAACGGCTGTAAGTACACATCGATATTCCTCTTCGGATTGTTCGGACACATAATGATAACGGTTAGGAACATGTAAGGAGTTTTCGTACACATCCACAGCGGTAGGTTATACGGAGTGACAATCACTGGCCAACACGAATATTGGGAACCTGAAAGTCCGAACGGGGTAAAACTGTCAGAGGATAGCCCCAATCTTATATTATGCAGATCAGAAGCAAAATCTGGATACTCTCGATCAAAGTGCTTCCATGCTTCTCCATCGGATGGATGATCCAAAACTCCACCGATCTGTTCCTGTCTGTGCCAACTCGTGTTCTCGGTAGTCTCCTTCACAATAAACAACTTATGCAATCGCGGTGTCAAAGGCAGGTAGTGCATCGAATCGGTCGGCTTTCTTGCACTGGGAGTCCTACTTGAACTTGTTGCCTTGTAGCGATCAGCCACCACAAAATCTGCACGCATATTTATCCTTATCGTCTTTGTAGTACAACATGCACCCGTTGCGACATGCATCAATTTTCTCGTATCCTATCAAAAGAGATCTCACCATCCTCTTAGACCGATGGAAGTTTGTAGGTAACTTTGCACCCTCCGGCAAGATCTCTATAATCAACTCGATGATTCGGTTGTAGCATTTTTGAGACATGTTAAAATCGAACTTGATGCTCAGCAGTCTTGTAACCACCTCCAACGGTGAATGATCCTCATAACCAGGATACAAATGAGTCCTTGCATTCTCTAACAACTCCATGAACTTTGCAGCATCGGCATTCGGTGCCTCCTCAGCCGCATCATGATTGTCCGGATCGAAACTAAGTCCCGCAGTGTCAAAAACCATGTTCATCTACCCTTCGTCGTAACCAGCGTGGTCATGGACATCCATATACGGCAAATGAGGCTCCAGCTCCGATGTTAAAGGCACAAGTTCTCCGTGTGATGTCCACTGATAGTAATTCGGCATAAAATCTCTCGAGTACAAATGATATGTCACGTCCACTTATGGATGATATTTCATGTTACAACATCTCACACATGGACACTTAATTTTGGTATGGTCCATGTACTGAGGGAACGCCTTGGCGAACTACAGGAAGTGCTCTACCCCTGTATAAATTCATCCCACACACCGTACATGTCATCAGGATAACGATTGTACATCCACAAACGATATCGCAGATAGTAATTCATATCCATTTGACAATAATTCTGCAAAGATGGATACACATTATTCGAGTATATTACGAATGAATGCATAGACACATGAGTATTAAATGAGTGTCGCCACATGTTCAGCAAGAAGGCCTCCTCTCTGGCCCCCCTATACCTTCCTGCTTCTCATTCGACTCTCTCAGCCTCCTATTCCGCATCATATAATATCCACCTCAACCAATGCCTAGAGAAGTTCGAAAATATTAATATTAACCAAGGTTCACAGTATCGGTATCGGTATCAGAAGTAAAATATTTTCGATTGGTGGTGGAGCGAACCAGAATCCTTGACGGAGGATTCTCCGTCAAAGGATTGGTGGTGGGGCGAGCCAGGATTCTTCGTCAAAAGATTCTTTCTTGTACCACTACCAATCGAAATCTTTTTACTCCGTCAACGGCCTGCACTTACCCTCCAAGTTCCTGATACACAACTCCTTTTCAGTAGCCTACAAGCTTACCCACACAAATAATACCTATATATCCTAGTATAGAAATATATACTTATCTATCATCCTTGATACAAATTTAATTGCATATATATGTGACCATAATAGTATTCCCAAACCCACATCCACACATACCAATTTGGTAACCACATGTATCAAACACCTGAACTTTACCTGCAGCTTTTCCTCCATTGTTGTCATGTTAATGCTTTTACTTCTTCTATTAAAACTACTTCCTGTTCTTCAAGGCTTCCTGTCTAGACCCTCGCAGGAACCCCCTATCTCCCTACCTTATGTTGCTCTTGCTTTCCTACAAACAAAGCAGTCCAAGACTGCTACTAACCTGCCATGAAGCTACTGCTTCTCCTCTTCTAATACTGCATAGCCCCCTTCACTCTACATGTTGCTGTTGTACCTAATCTCTGATGCAGGGACCAAAGCCTGCTGCTCCTTTCTCTACCACTTACTCTCCAATCTATCTAACCAATCTACCTATCTATTTATCTAACGATTAGCTGCACTCTCACACTCATCTGTATATTCCTACATTCACTCACAGCATCCTCCCTATCTATGGATACACACATAACACACCCTATTGCTGTCTAGTGTACTGGTCATCAGTGCACTCCTTTCTGACTGTACAGCAGTGACTAATGCCACTCTTGTACAGGGCTAATGGTCAAGCTCTTCTTTTCCTTCCTATCCTCTACTACCCCCTCCCCCCCCCCCACACACATACACACATATATATAGGGAAATAGGGTTAGGGTTAGCGTGTGTGTCCACATGTCAAAGTGTCTGTGTCAATGTGTGTGTGTGTGTCGTGTCAGCGTGTGTGTGTGTTTGTGTGTCTGTGTCATGTCAAGAAAAGGGAGATAAGAGTTAGGCTTATACCTTCCTTGGTCGGGTCAGGGTCGCCGGAGTAGTGGGGAACTGGAGCGGCGACGGAGAGGATGTCGACGGCGCGCGGAGGACTGTAGCAGCGTCAGTAAGAGGGGGCCGCCGGGGAGAGGGGTCGCCGGAGGGTGGGGGTCGCTGGGGGGAGGTGTCGCTGGAGACGAGAGGGGGAGCGGGAGAGAAATTTGGGGAGAGCGGGGGATGAAAATTTTGGGTGAAAAAAATGAAAAGTCGATCGGCCAGAACCCTATATTAAATATTTTAGCGACGTCCACAAATGACATCGCTGAACGTCGCTGTCGACTTAAACACTGGCGACATTTAAGTGGCAGAGTCGCTAAACATCGCTGACTAAAAAAAATAGCGACGTTCTCCGACGATCACACGACGTTTGCTTTCCAAATAACAATGCAAGTCACAAACTGTCGCTGATAGTGACGTTCAACGACGTTTTTATCTGACGTCGCTAAATACAACAAAATCAGCGATGTTTTTAGCTTGCGTCGCTATCTCGTCGCTAATACGAGTTAATTTGGTAGTGGAAGGAGGTCGTCGCTGGCAGTGAAGGAGAAAGAGAGGGGAAGAGAGGTGAAGGGTCTCACCAAAGCTCGAACGGAGGCATCATTCGGCCAGAGGTGAGGGTTTCTGTGCTGCGGCTCGAGTTGACTAGGTCTAGGGTTCCGACGACAGCATCACTGGAAAAAGGCGAATCCGGAGGTAAGTGGTAGCTTGGGTGTGTTTGTTTGTTTTGGGGTGATGGTGGTAGTAGCATGAGGGACATCGACGTGGAGGTTAACTCCGGTGGACAGGTGGTGATGGCGGTTTTGGGGGATCAGACAGCGGTGGTGACTTGGTGGTCGTCAGGGCAAGATGGGTGGTCGCGGTCGGGAGGTGCAGCGGGGCGCGGTATTGGCTGTGCGCGATGGGTTGCGATCTGGTGCTAAAGTCAATGAGGGATCACCGGTTGGTAGGGAAGGTCTGACCGGGTGGCACGACAAGGATGTTGTGGAGGATGGCCGAGATAGCAGCACTTAGGGGCGGGCTGGTGTCAGAGGGTTAGGGTTAGAGAATATTTGTTGGGTGTGTCCGATACGAGCTGGATTGTGTCCTGCATGACAGGAGTGTTTAAAGGGTGGTGGTATTCGAGGTGTCGAACATGGCGAGGGTGATTGTATTTGGATTGTGGTCATGAGATAGTGGAAAGATACCCGGGATCGGATCCGAGGCCGTCACGGCTGACACGGGAAAAGTGGACACCGACATGATGAGCTGACGTTGGTGGGGATAAATTTATGGAGGAAAATTTTTGTGGAGAATAACAATGCTAGGCTCTCCTATAAATAGGGTGGTGAACTCCTAGTTAGATAAAGACTAGGAAAGTTTAAACCCCCATTAGATAAATCTCACATTTATTTAAATTAATTTAAAACTAGTTCCAAAAAAGTGCAATTCAAATTTAAATCATAATATTTAAAAATAAGTAAATAAAATAATTTAAATATATTTTTATAATTTAAAAGATAATTAAAAGAACTTTTTTTCTAAAATCAGATATTTTTTCAAATATACATAAATTTTATTTCATGTACATCGCATGCAAAAAATAGTATATAATATTTATAAAAGAAAACATTATTTCTAAATTATTACCTATATTTATGTAACAAATAAGATATCCCTTATAACAAAAATAAAGTTTGATTAAAATCTAGTATGACAATTTTTATATATAAAAAAACAAAACAAAACATTTACAATATATGTATTTCAAATCAAAATATTTATTTCCTATATTTACTAAAAACTTGTAATAAAACTTTTGTACAAAATAATTAAATACTTCATATTTACTTATTCGTTTATGGGAGAGCATGGTTATGCGCGAATGACGTCAAACCACTGTGTATTTGTGAGGTACTTTGACGAGGATGATTTTATCATTTTACTGCTCTATGTTGATGGTATGCTACTAATGGGTTGGAATACCACTAGGATAGTGATGTTGAAGCGCCAACTGGACACGACCTTCTCTATGAAGGATTTGGGCAGAACAAACACTATTCTTGGAAAGGAGATTAGCCGAGAGAGCGAGTCCAAGTTGCTACACTTGTCCCCAAACAAGTACATTTACCAGGTACTTTAGCATTTCAGGATGGACGGATTGAAGAAAGTGAGTAACCCCCTTGCAGCTCACAAGTTTACTGATGAGCAGTATCCATCTATTGAGAACGAAAATGAAGATATGGAGCGGATTCCATACGCTTCAGCTGTGAAAAATTTCATATATGTTATGGTGTGTAGGAGGACAGACATCGCTCATGCAGTTGACACAGTTAGCAAGTATTTTTTTAATTCTGGAAGGGTACATTGGAGTGCGGTCAATTGGATTCTACGGTACCTTCAGGGCACTGCCGATTTGAGACTTTTCTTTGGTGGTGACGAGCCGAAGTTGGTCGGGTATACTGACGCTAATATGGCTAAAGATGTTGACACGAGGCGATCGACTTCGGACTATGTGATGATGTTTGCTGGTGGAGCGGTATCATGGCAGTCTCGGTTGCAGAAATATGTTACCTTGTCGACGACAACGGCAAAGTACATTGCGGTAACATAGGCTTGCAAAGAGTTGCTATGTATGAAGAAGCTGCTACAAGAAGTACGGCTAAAGCAATAGCATTATACTTTGCTTCGCGATAGCCAGTGTCATTCACCTTGTGAATAACTAGACATTTCATAATCGCTCTCGGTATCATTGGATACGGGATGTGGTTGGAAAGAAGGACGCGACGCTTGAGAAGAATCATACAAATGACAACGAAGCAAACATGTTCACAATAGTTCTTCTAGGGGAAGTTCAAGTATTGCAGAAGGATCGTTGGGATAACGACCCCCTCCACATAGTTGTGAAGGAAAGATTTGTTGTAGTGGATGGGGTTCCCAACCTATGTAAAAAATACCCTGAAGTCGGATTGGATATTTCTATTATAATAGAAATATTCTAATGAATTTGGATTGTATATTTATATATAGTAGGAATATCTCAATGGAGTTGGATTGGGTATTCCTATATATAATAGGAATATATCAATGGTTTAGATTGAGTATTCCTATCTGTAATAGAATACCTCAATTAGTTGTGGGTTTGAGGCTATATATTTTAGGTATTTCCTCACCTTAAAATATATCTCAAAAAGGAAGCAAAAGTGTTTATAATTTTTGAAAGAAAAAAAAAGAATTGAAGACTTTTGTAAGAAAAATATTGCTTAAAATAATTTTTTGACATCTCTTGTTCTTCGGAGTCTATAATCAATTTTTCTTCTTTCAAGTGAGTTGTCATGATCCGTTTGGAACAGGATGGGCTTGTAGAGGGTGTATTCTCTTTATTCCATTAGTAGAGGCTCTTCAGGGTTGGACTCCGATCGTCCCGTGGTTTTTTTTTATCTAGATTTTCCACGTAAAAATCTCTCCGTCTCCGATTTGTATTTGGCATTTTTGGTTTGTGTGCTTTTCCTCGGTTCTCTCGCAGAACTCTCTGGTGTGGAGGAACATTTTTCGCGCTTCGTCCCTAACAGTATATATCCAACTCATGTTATAATTCCATGTTATAATTCCAAAGTGATGTTATAACTCCTGCATATACAACTGCCATAATAACATACTGCAATAATCTTTAACTACTACTTATTTTGTAGTGGAATATGACCAAAATATTTCTTTCAGTTATGAACATATGTATCTAATTCTAGTGGTGTATGGCGTATGTGTTTTATACTTGTGTCGAATCTTAACCATCTATGAAAGGTCAAGTAGTGCCTTAATTATATGAACGGCAGGTGCTACTATAGTAGATGTAATCCAGGAAACTACTTGCAGGTATGGAAGTAGTTGCCCACAAATATATGTATGTATATGACAAAGAAAATTAAACGTCAATTAATTGGTTTTGTAGAGGGCTATATAGCTCTTGATCTACAGGTGCTACTACATATGCAATCCAAAGGAGTATTCAAACACATGCCAAACTGTATCAAACACATACCAACTGTACCAAGTATTCAAACACATGCCAAAGTGCTACTTGATCTGCAAGTTCTACTACAGATGCAATTCAAGGGAGTATTCGAAAACATGCCAAACTGTATCAAATTTCTGTCACTGATATATCCATTACTATGTCAAGATTAGTATTAGAAAGCTTTTCGTTGATAGACTGCTACAGTTACTAGGAAAGCAACTTGGAGAATTAAAACTATCAGTACACTGCACTTTCCTGCTGAGTTCTTGAGAACTAAATTAATGTTTCTGGGACCAAACCAAAGCTAAGTTCTTGAGAAAAAAAATGGTGTCATGAATCTAGCTCAGCTTTTTCAGCAAGTCTTTCCACTAAGAAATTATAATTTGGCAAAAGGTTACATTATATTTGATGTAGCTTAGTTTTCTAGAATGTATGGCAATCAGTTTTGGTGTATCATTATTCTGGGAAGACTTAAGATAACGATTAGATACAATAGAAACATGTTTATGATTAGAAGTATATGCAAATCAGGTACACATGAATATAAGTACTCCTTATATTTCACACTTGTACGTTTCTAATTCTCTATGATTTGTCTAGGCGACCTAGTGGAGATCGGATATATGGGGTGTTTGACAACCTACTACTCTTCCCTCCCATCTTTCAATAGCTATTTTTGTTGTGTTTGCCTACGTATTATAGGAATGTCATTCAATTTCACTACTCTTTGGTTTGTTGCATGACAGAGATGAATGTGATATCATTTAGCAAGTCTTATTTGACATCTTCATCTGAACACTTTTCTAATCTTGGGGAACTTAGAAAGTTGCTTCTTGGTTTCATAAAAGCTTGAGCTGTGTTAAAAGGGTAGGTCTATATAGCAGCCAACTAGACATTGAGTTACGACAACACCCTTCTGACACATAGTGTCTTGGCTATGAATTAATAGACCTTCAAGGGTCAAGTCTTCTGCAGTTCTTGATGTGGTTTTCTACATAGTTGACCCATTTATAAGAATGGCATAGCATATAAAAACTTAGTTTATATGTATCAAACGCTGCCAAACTGTACCAAGTATTCAATAGACCTTCAAGCAAGCTAGAAACAACGTTTACTTGGGGCACAAAAAGCCAAAAAGAACAGTAGAGTAAGAAGTTAGAGTTGGCAAATTACCCAAACTCCAATATGTCACTAGCGTTGGCCATTGACAGGGCTGACAGGGCTCCACCTGGGGTGGCACATTTTCTAGGTGCTCTGGATTGGTCTCGAATCTTGTATATAAGTCCTTCACGCGGTGCTTGAAGGCCTTACAAGAAATTTCCAATTTTTAAAACAAATAGCTTTAAAATCACTAGGGGCATTTGTGTTTTCCTAAGAAAAACAATAATGAAAACATGGTATCAGTAATCCATAAAATAAAATAAAATTGAATATTGGAACTATAAGAAAACACAGTACCAATGATGCTTAAATCCGTCAGCGATCCATCCAAAGAAGCATTCTCAGGTTGAATTTATGGTTATACTTGTTCTATACACAACTTCGTTGATGTTATATCTTGTGTGTGTGTGTGTGTGTGTGTGAGAGAGAGAGAGAGAGAGAGAGAGAGAGAGAGAGAGAATGAGACAAAGAGTTACCTTGACCGATGACCAAATCATTTTGAGGTTCTCCTTATCTGCCTTACGCCAAGATAACATTGTTAACAAGAACAGTTCACCATTTCGTGCAAGGTTACCATGATGAGACATCAATTGGTGTCCATATTGTCCAACCGGTTGACAATCTTCATCCCACTCTATGACTTTTTTACTCCGTTATCCCAATCTTTCCACTGCTTGGCAGGTCCTCTACCTTGCCTAGTGGAAGGTCCACATTCCATAGTACCAAATAAGAATCAAAAGGGAAAGAATCATAAATAGACCACTGATCATCATGCAGATTTGACACAAGGAAAAGATTCACCAAATATATTACTGGGAATTTCTAAGACTGAAATTAGTATGTAGTTAGTATGAACACAAATAATATCTCAGTAAAGTGCTAATATAAGCATCGCAAAAGACAACAAGCAGTGCCGCAAATAATATAAAACTGAAATTAGTATGAAATTAGAATGCAAATAATATAAGACTAAAATTAGTGTGCAGTTAGCATGGAACAACAAGCAGTAAACTGCTAATAATATAAGCATCACAGCAGATAAGGCACAAGCGTTCCAAAAGCAGTAAATAACCAGAGCTTGCATGAAATAAGCAACAATAAATTTCTTATTTCAGGTACCAGAACAACCAAGAGCTACAAAAAAAATAGAATAATAACTGAGTTCATGTGCAACCGACAAATAGAGAAAAATAACTAGAAGTATTGATATGTACTGCACAAAGAGGCATTCAATAATTAGTATACTAGGATACATCACGGTCACTCCAAAGAAAAACATAGCAGACTATAAGTAGCATGCTTATGTACAGATGAGAACAAATGTCCAGTAAATGAGGAAGAGGAAGTTGAGGATCTGATTATAAAAAAGTGGAAGTGGCATCAGTATGCAAATGACTGATAGTTGGTACCAAGGTTCACAGTATTGGTATCGGAGTCGGTATCGGACTATTCCTATGGGTATTGGTATCTGCGATATCGGTAGTATCGGCGGTTTCGGATCGGAGTATCGGATTTTTTGGTATCGGAAAACAAATAATTATTAATAAATTATTTACATTTTAAAAAAATATATTTTATACATTTAGACATAATTTTAAGTATTTTTAGCGTTATTTCTTAGTTGTTTTGAAATTAAATGAAATAGTAGTCACCCTTACCGATTGGTTTACAAACAATAGATTGATTTTTTTTTTCTTTTACATACTTTTACAACCTTATTATACTTTAAACCCTTGTTGATTTGTCTTTTTCGTTTAATTTTCTTTGCCGAATTGACCGAAAAAGAGACCCCCAATGTCGGTATCGGTCAGTATCGGGTATCGGTCGGTATCGGATCGGGACATGCCAAACCGTATCGGTATCGGCCGTATCGGATCGGGATCGGCCGATACTTTAAACCATGGTTGATACCTATCTTAGTTTTCTGATGTGTTGCATGAAGGTTGATTTTCTTTACAAACAAGGTGTGAAAATGATCTATTTATAATAGAATAAATAAGTCATTGCAAAACATACTAGAAGTGCTTTTATTCTCAAAACTAAGCATTTTCCCTGGAAGAAACAATTTTGACTAGTTTACATCAAATCTAACAATATTACAAAGGAACTTTGTGATATGATGAGTATCCGGGTTAGAATGGAATCTCAACAACCTTTACTGGAATAACTACTAGCGCATCTAAAATGAAGTGAATAAAAAATTAAAATAAACCATCTGAGCATCACCTAGAAGTTTAATAAATTCTGTAATAGACCACAGATTCCTTCATAATAGAAATTTTACTCATAATAAGCAAAACTCACTCCACATTAGCAGCTAACTGTAAAAAACAATGAACATTGAATTTATGATAAAAGATGACTAGTTCCCTAATTGACGTGATAACATATAAATAATATCAAATCCGTTGCCAGGGTTTAATCATGCAGATTACTCTTACAAGGATCTACACAAGAAAGATTACCAACAATTTCTATAGAAGGGGTCCTTGGCCAAATATTAGTATTCACATTGATGGTGCAGGATTCAAGCCATCATTCTAAAATCCTTGATTCAATTTCCGCCAAACTCAATCCTTTTGTCTCTAGGGCCGGCCCGAAACATTTTGATGCCCAGGACTGAATACAAAATGATGCCCCTTCTTCAAAAAATATATTCAAAATAAAGTATCAAATTTTTTTTGCATGATACAATAAACTAAAGTGAACTCTTTTGGACTGGGGCCTGACACATGCCAGCTAACCTTAAATTTTGCATTAGGAATATATCTTGGCAAATGGCAATACTACTTCCGTAGTTAAAATAAAAATTCCGATACAATATGTTATTTAACATTTCTTGTTTATGTTTTTTCAATACTAGGATTGAGATATATGGGCTTGTTTGCCTAATTTATCAACAACAGAGAAACTCAAGAAACATAGAAAAAAGCCAAAATCAGGAGGAACAAAAGTTACAAGAGGAACAAAAGTTACAAAACATTTCAGTAAGAAAACGAAATCATTGTAAAATCTTAAGTGCAAAGATTTACGAAAAGATATTCAACACTAGGAACCTATAATTTTAAGTGTGAAATCTTAAGTGCAAAGATAATGAAAAGACTCATCGCCATCGGCTCATCGGTATTCAACACCAACATGGGATCAACTATAACTCACAACACATAGTGAGCTAAATATACTATAGAAGCTGATTGAAACTTAGTTACTATGAAAACGTGCATAAATAGAGATATTACGAAGGAAGACCGAAGATCTACTACAAACAATATGTATCCTAATTTTTAAAAGATGTAAAATTCCAAGTCTGTGCGTGTGTCTGTGCAAAGTAGATTATGAAAGTATAACTTGGAACTTTCGAAAAAAATAACCTACATTAAAAAAAACCCTCATTGAAAAGATGGGGGCAAAGAGGATTGTCCTCAATCATCGATGACAGAGGAAACTCGAAAAACATAATAAAGCCAACATCATGAGGAACAAAAGTTACAAAATATTTCAATTCTCAAAATGGGTCTTACTAAAATATCAGGTTCACATTGATACCTCTATCTGACATTTTCGTCTCCACTTCGAGTCAAGGCTCGAGCAAAGGCCAAAGAGAGAGAGAGAGAGAGAGAGAGAGAGAGAGAGAGAGATAGATAGATAGAGTAGCTTGTATGCCGCCGTGACCTTCTTTGTGTAGTTTTATTTCGCGGAATCCTTGTGAAGGGTTCTAGGAGAAGAAATTGAAAAAAATTAAACATTTATGTTTCAGTTATAAGCAAAAGAGAGAATGAATAGAGAATTAAAATAAACAATTAAAAAAAATTTATTGCTGGTCATCTGGAATCGGAAGTGACGTGAAGAACTTTTTCCCCTCTGAAATGCAAAAGAAAATCTGAAGTGATGGGAAGACTAGTTTTTGCTTTGAAATTTATCCAATTCTTATGTGCCGTGCCCTATTTGTTGAATTGCTATAATGATTTTCTTCCGACCTTGGACTTTGAAGAAGAATTAGAGTAACAATAATTTATTATTTATTGTTATTACTAACTTTTAAAAAAATTTGAGGCCCCTCGGGATTTGGGGCCTAGGGCGCAAGCCCTGTTTGCCCCTCCTCCGGGCTGCCCCTGTTTGTCTCTGGTATGTAGAAAGGACAAATAAAAGTGAGAGCAGTACAAAAAGAGGCATTCAATAATTAATATGTTCACTACCTATGTAGATGCTACACAATACAATCTTGTGAAACTATGGATCAAATGTGAGAAATTCACTTAAAAGAGAGAAGATGAATTTTTTTACCATACATTGATAAAGGTCTATCTCAAAAGGAGACGTATATATAAGCTAAGAGACAAGTTCCCACATGCATAATGAGTATCTATAGGATACTAATACTTAAATTTGGTATAGATACTTAGACATAATCTATAAATGAAGGTTCAGTTTTGATCTATGAATGACAAACTAATTAGGAGAGAAATTGGACCTGTACAATGAAGGTTCAGTTGTCATCCAGAGTTGTAAATACTTACCCTTCAGTATAATCTCGTAATTGTCTACCGGCTCATCATCGCTCTTCTCAAAACACTAAGATGCCGATCCAGGGCTGCGCTAAACATCTTCCATATAAGAAGGTTCTAATAGGGGATCCAAATCCAATTTCCTCTCCCCCATTGCAATGACATCCTCCATATTTGGGGAATATGAGCTGACTTACGCATAGAACCGTTGTATGCAACCTGGAAATGCATAATAAATATAGTAGTAACATCGCTCTAACAAGTTAGTAAACTAAATATTTCTTTCATAACCAAACTCTTTACCTTTTCATTTAAGAGCATTAGACTCTTCATTCACATTGTTACCATCCTTCAGCTCCTGGGCAATACGGGATGACTTACGAGTAGGACCATTGTATGCAACCTAGAAGATAATAAAAATAATAATATTTTACTAATGATCCAATAGAAACAAAATATTTAATTCAAGATCAAATTTGTTACCTTTCTCATTTTAGGGCCAGAAGACCCGTCGCTAATTTTGCTACCTTCCTCGCTAAGTAAATCATCTCTTTCACTTGCGCTTCTTTTTTCCGTCTTACTTGAAATTGTACGAAATAAATTACAAGATTTGAAGCTTGTTGCAATTTCAAAGCATCCATTTTCATTTTATTTCTAGCAGTATTTTCCAACCTTTGCTTCTCATATTCTGATTGGACCCAGGCCACCTTCTTATGTGGGGACATTTTTCCCAACTGTGGAACTGAAAATAAATGAGGTAATCTATACAAAATAAGCAAAATTCATCTCATTTTTCAAGCTAATAGTCCAAATTCAAGACAAGAACATAATTATTGTTGAGAGTCAATAAGCGACCTTTAGTCCCACATCGGAATATGTAGTATGTAGAGGAGCTAGACTCCCTATATATAGTGAAGTAGTCAATCAATAAAATCATCCAACAATTATTTTCTACATGGTATCAGAGCCATAACTCTCTCTCTCCACAAAAAAATAAAAAAATTCTCTCTCTCTCTCTCTCTAGCCGAACCCTCCCCCCCCCCCCCCACACCCCCCCAAGCCTGTGGTAGCCCGACCCTCCCTCTACCCCCTTCCCCCGACCCCCTCCCTGTAGCAGCCCAGAACCCCCCCCCGCCCCCCCTCCCTCCCGCTCCCTCCTGGACGAACACCCCCCTCGACCCATCTCCCCCCGACCCCCCCTGTAGCAGCCACGACCCCCCCGACCCCCCCGCCCCCCTCCCCCGGCCCCCCTGACGCAGCCCCGACCCCAGCAGCCTCCCGCCCCCCCTCCTCCAGCACCCTCCCGGCCGCACCCCGCCCCGACCCCCCCACTCTAGCACCCCTCAAGCACCCTCCCGCCCCCCCCCTCCCTTGCCATGGAAACCCTAACCCTAGCTCTAGCAACCCCATCCAAACCCTAGCCCTAACCTTAGCTACCAAAAAAAAATGGCGTATTTCGAAGACAGTCGAGATGTCAAATCTTTATTTGCACCGACTCCGTTCCTAGATTGTGCCGTTTGGAACTAACAAATGTTTATTTTGTTATTCCTCATTCACATCGGGATCTATACAGAGACTGATCATGTCTTCTCTGGTGTTCTGACGTGTTCACTTTACATGCACGTGCCGGTGCTGGCCAAGTTAGTAGCGCATTCGTAAAGTCTCTGACGTCGAAGAAGACGAAGACGACGAAGTTCGACGAGGAAGATGACGACTAGGGTTCTCAGTTGCCGCGGCCATGGATTCGATCAGTAGAAAACTGACGGCCGAAGAGATGAAGGCCTTGGTTGATGATATCTTATCCATAAGATTAACCGAGGTAACCCCACGTGTGATCCATACTGATGTGGATCCGTCCCCTTACAAAATGGGAAAATTGGAGAAGTTGGAGACGAAGTTGGAAGGAACTTCCAACTACTTGAAGTGGTCGCGGCAGGCGATGCGGACACTGAAGGGACGTGGCTTGGTTGGCTATGTCACTGGCCAAGCCAAGGCGCCAGCCGATCACTCCACCAAGGAGTTTGCTGTGTGGGAGATTGTCAACAACGTCGTGGCTGGGTGGTTGACTGCCTCTTTAACCGACCAGGTGTCGGGCAATGTCGAGGCTATGGAGGCTGCTGCTGATATATGGCAAACTCTCAAAGATATGTACTCCGGCTCCGGCAACCCTATGCGAGTCTTTCAACTGCAAGATGAACTCGATAGGGTGGCCCAAGATGACCGTACCATCTCTGAGTATGCGGCCCTGTTGAAGAAGTATTGGTCTGATCTGGATCATTATGATCCTCTTGGGATGGAAGATGCACAAGTCGAACCAGCCTTCGCAAAGTACTTTCAGACGTTCCTGGCTTATATTTCTCGGCAGCGTATGATAAAATTCCTGAAGGGACTACACCCTGTATTTGAGCAGCGACGGAATATCCTTCTATCCCAACCCACGCTTCCGACCTTGGAAGAAGCTATAGCTGTTATGACACAGGAAGAAGCTCGACTGACGTTGATGCCCAACAAGGGCTCCTCCCAGGGAGAGCCAGCCGCGGTTGAAAAGTCTGCCCTTGCTGCCTTCAATCAACCTCCATCTATGGGTGATGTTTGTCACAATTGTGGTGACTCCGGACATTACATCCGATTTTGTCCAAAACCCTTGCACAATCAGTCTACTGATCGAGGACGGGGTCGTGGAGGCCGACGTGGTGGTAGAGGAGGATATGCCGGTAGAAGGGGAGGACACAAAGTAAATCTGGCGAAGGAAGGGGGAGAGAATCAACTGGCTGAAATAACCCCGCTTGAGCAGGAGTTCCTTGAGAAGTTGCGAGGCACAAAGCTGGGTTCGGTCGACTGTCCTGGGGCGTCTTCAACCTCGGAAGATCACCTCACTTGCTTTGTCCAAACCATCATCGATGATTCTGCACGTGCTTTTGCCTCTATCCATCAGTCAGGATGGATTATGGACTCTGGGACATCTCGCCATGTCACGGGGTCCCGTGATGCATTTCAGGGATATACTCACCTACCATTGCCGGAGAGTATTCAGACCGCTGATGGTACATCCCGCCCTGTAATGGGTAAAGGCACTGTCGCATGCACCCCCTCCATCACTCTAACCAATGTCCTATATGCTTCGTCTTTTCCTGTCAATCTCCTATCCATTAGTGCCATTATACTTGATCTTAACTGTACTGTTATCTTTGACATTCCTCAGGTGACTTTTCAGGAGAAAGGGACAGGACAACGACGTGGGACTAGCACATGGCATAAGGGGCTGTGGTATTTAGACAGGACTGGACTGGACACCGCATTGGCATCCTTGGTTGCAGACGCACCACCAGCAGCTTCCTGTCGCAGTGTTGAAGCCAACTTGCTACTCCACCACCAGCGTATCGGTCATTCTTCTTTTAAAGTTATGAGTCGAATGTATCCGTCCTTATATCAAAGGGCTAATAAAGAGAAGTTATTTTGTAATGCTTGTGAGTTGGGCAAACATACCAGAAGTATGTATGTGAGCACGGGGAATAGGAGTTCAGCTGCTTTTGACATGATATATTCAGATGTATGGGGCCCTTGTCCTACGACTGGTATTAACGGCTTTCGATGGTTCGTCACCTTTATTGACTGTTATACCCGCGTGACATGGGTCTATCTTATGAAGAATAAGAGTGACGTCCTTGAGGCCTTTCAGGACTTTCATCGACGGGTGAAAACACAATATGGCGCTAAAATTAAGTATTTCCGGTCAGATAATGGGACGGAGTATACTAACAAGCGGGTTGCTGAGTACTTTTCCACTCATGGAATACTTCATCAAACTTCATGTGCTTATACTCCGGCCCAAAATGGTGTGGCGGAACGAAAAAACAGACACCTGCTGGAAGTTACACGGACGATGATGCTGGCTATGAATGTCCCGAAACACTTTTGGGGACAGACTATATTGACGGCCTCTTATCTTATCAACAGAATGCCATCTCAAGTATTGGACTGGAAGACACCGTTGGAAATGCTTACTGGGGCAACGACATACACTGTTCCACTAAAAGTCTTTGGATGTGTGTGCTTTGTCCAAGATAATAGGCCAGGCGTTGGCAAATTAGATCCTAGGGCAATTAAATGTGTCTTCGTCGGTTACACGGCGACTCAGAAGGGTTATGCCTGTTGGAGTCCAGTCGAGCGGAAGATGTTTGTCAGCATGGATGTTATTTTCAGAGAACTCGAACCATACTATGGTTCGGATGAAGGTTCAGCATTTGGTGACACACCTACCAGAGATGGCATTAGATGTGAGGGGGAGATAATAAGCCCAAATGTGGTCGTCGGATCGGTTCCGTGTCCACTTGTAGAAAACTGGACGAAAGGGGGAGAGCACAGTGACTCAGATACAGATAATGAAGAAGAATATCCATATGTTACGCAGGGAGAGCAGCAGACAAGGGAAAAAGAGCTCCAAGTCTACAGAAGGAGACAACAAAAGTCCAGTACTGTGCCTATGCCGTGCCCTGTGCCTACTGTGCCAAGCCCCTCGTCTACTCCTGCTCCAACTCCTGAAGATGTTGCCCCCGCACTGAATCACTCGGATTCGGATGCGGATCTCTCCGACTCGGATGGTATGATCTCTCCACCACCTATTGCTCCCTTAAGAAGATCTTCTCGCTTCAATGCCGGTAAGGCTCATACTCGTTGTCACGCCCCAGAACCAGAATACTGGAGAGCGGGGGAATGACTCAGCCAGCTACGTATTACGGGTAGATGAATACCGTATAATACGATCAATGCTGTCTAACCAGACGAGGGGGTGCATACTACATAAAAGTCCTACTATGGTCACTTCACATCTATTGTCTCAATCATTTAAACAAGGAACTGAAATAGAGAACATGTAAGATAAAGCAGCAAGGCGTCCCAAACGCTTTATCAAAATGTTCTTGATATCTGGCTTTACAAAATATAGCCAGATTGATGTAGCAAAAGTATACACAATTGTTATCAGCTGCAGCCTGACTTAGTTACAATTATGCAAAAGTAAGTACAAGACGATCCGACTAACATGTCGGTGCCAAACGGCAAGGTATAAAGTATTTAACAAAACGAGCGGGGAAGTAAGAAAACCCACTCGAGTCCTCCTGCGATCATCCTTCTAGTGTTGACCATCTTGGAGGTAGAAGTAAGCTGGATCCTCGGGAACCGGCTCTAAATCTGGCCATGCAAAACCAGAGAGGTTAGACCTCTAATAGCAAGTACCTCAAGGAAGGACGATATGAAGGATTAAACCAGTAAGTAAGAGAATATAATAATAGATCTCTGCTTGCTACTAGGACTCACATCACATCAAGACACTTCGGACCAACCTCCCAACCAAACAAGGACAGAAGTTGGCCCGTCATGTCCTGACATTCTGATCATCCCAGTTAGGTAACAGAGTAGGTACAGTACACAAACAAATCATCTTAAACGGCCAATCAACTACTACGGCTTGCTATTGTGAGTACCAAGTTATCCTGGAATAATGCAATTAGGGATTCCTCAGTTCTTACTATGTGCAAGCAAGGCTAGTCTATCCAGTCAATCAATTGGCCCATGCATGAATTAGACGAGTCCTAGCAGGACGCTCGTCAATATACAATATACAATAATAATAAAAGTAGATACTGTGTTCCTGCCCGTGTGGCAGATCTACAGTATCTGTGGGAACCAGTCGGCCCGTCGGGTACTACTCGTTCCAAGGGGGCTGCTATGTAAGAATTCGGGAATCCATTCTCTCAATGCAATCATTATTTTATTTAACTTAATAGTCCCTACGTTGAGTGAAATCCCATGCCGTGGATCATGGTCATTCAAATGAGTACTTTCGTACGGGGTACGATATGCACAACTCTACAACGATACCAGTGCGGTTAGGTTGCAGGTCCTACATAGCGTAATGCAACAATCAAATCTAACCACGGTAATCATGCCTTGACCATAAAGTACACATACTTCTTTTGTAGAAAAATAACTAAATAATTAAATAAATAATTTGAAGCCTGCATGTGCCTGTATGCCAATATTCGAGATTAGCCAGTCGATTACAATAGTTCATTATATGAACGTGTCTCATTCGTTCAATTCAATAAGACGACTAGCCAGTCTCTTTAGTTCCAACTAGGAACGCATGATCAATTTTAGTCAAGCTAACAATTATTATCAATGGTATCAAGGCATGAAAGTCAACTAGTATTCAGTGGGGTCGAGTCTACAACCCTCAGGGTTTAATTCCAGTCAATCCGGGTATCTATAACTCAATTCATGACACATGGTACATCCCACGTCACAATCTATAATTAACAGAATTACTAGCATATCATGATTATATCAAGTTTATGCAAAAAGACGTAAGGATATAAAATGGACGTAAAATATCTAATAAAATATCAATATTCAGGGCTATAGAATAGTCATGCGGCTAAGTCTAATGCGGCCAGGATGAATCTTATGCAGCAAGGAAAAGAGTCGGGTTCATGCGGCTCAGGGGGTAGAGGCGCATGCTGCTGAAGAGGCAGGAACCTATGCGGCTGGCGAGTGGGACTAGCTTTCATGCGGCAAGCAGAAAGGGTGTTCCATGCGGCTAGGATGAATTGGGCTCATGCGGCCGAAAAAGGCAAGACACATGCGGTCAGCGGGAAGGATACTCATGCGGCTGGCGGGAATGAGTCCATGCGGCTCAACCAAGTCGAACCCCATGCGGCCGGGTCAAGGAGATTGCTTATGCGGCTGGCGGGGGAGGAAAGTCCATGCGGCTATAAAGTTCAGGACCTCATGCGGCCAGCGAGTGAGTCTGGTTCATGCGGCTGGATTTGGAGAGAAATCCATGCGGTCAGGAAAGACGGGGGCGCATATGCGGTTAAGTGGGGAAAGTCCATGCGGCTAGGATGAATTCCCTATGCGGCTGGGCTCAAATGAGTCTCATGCGGCCGGGTAGAAACTTTCCATGCGGCTGAGAAGGAAACAACCCATGCGGCTGGGAATCACTTGCCGCATGAATTATTCATGCGGTCAAGTCAAGTACTGTTCTTCTTCTCCAAGTTTCAGAGAAGAAGAACACCATAAACCCAAGCTTCAAAGTTCCATAAAACCTTCATCCAGAGTCCAAATTCGAACTTCCTTAGGTCAAAATTGGGTAGAATGAAATTCTCTACAACATGGAACCATCAAAACTTGAAGATATCAAATTTTACTAGATCAAAACCTAAGAAACCCGAAAAATGTAACAAACTTAGATTTACAACAAATTAGCCATGAAAATTGAAAATGCTAAGTACTAAAAAGACTTAGAATCAAATAAGGAGGATGATGGAATAATAATAATGGGGATCCATCAAGAAGCAAGTTGGCACTTGCCTACGGTTTGGTAGGTGGAGAGAGTAATGAAGAAGAAGAAGAGGAGTAATGGTGAAGAAGTAAAGTAAATGAGGAGAGAGAAGGGAGAGGGTGACTTAAATATGGAAGGGGTGGTAGGTGGGAGTTGGGCCGGGTCCAATGGGTCCAACAAGGCTAACCCGAAAGTAAGACTAAAGCAGGAAATAAAATACAGGAAATAAAGTACGGAAACAAAATTGCAGAAATAAATTATCATGAAAATTAAAGAGCAGCTAATTAATTAACATGAAAATTTAAAGAGCAGGTAATAGAATTGCAGAAAAATAAAGTGCGAAAAATAAAATGCAGATAACTAATTAACACGAAGTTATTAAAATTTAAATACAGGATACTACATGATAAATGCTAAATAAATACATTCAAGCAATATACGTATTAAAATACGCATTCTGGGAACGGAGAGTGACATCTCTACCCTCCTTAGAAAAATTCCGTCCTCGGAATTTCAAATCCAAGCAGGATAGAAACATCGGGGCTAAACTAATCTAAGTGCAAGCAATTCAATGAAGCAATCCTTTTACAATATCCATAGCAAGTAACATATATGTAAACCCATCAATCTACGATATCAAGCAATTCTACCCATAAGGTGATAAGCATGAGGAATCAAGACAATCAAGGTATACAGAAAAAGATATACCTTGTGAGTCAAATAGGTGTGGATACCGTGATCGGATATCATCCTCACGTTCCCACGTTGACTCTCCCAAGGAGTGATGACCCCAAGCAACTCGGATAAGACTAATTGTACGGTTCTTGAGTATCTTCTCTCTTCGGTCCAAAATGGACACAGGCTGTTCCTCGTAAGACAGGTTGGTACCAACAACCAGCTCAGAGTGATCGAGGACATGGCTTGGGTCCGATACATACCTACGTAATTGAGATACATGAAATACGTCATGCACCTCTCGTAACGAAGGTGGGAGTGATAAACGATAAGCAACATCGCCTATCCTCTCAAGAATAACAAATGGGCCCACGTACCGCGGACTCAACTTCCCGCGAACGCCAAACCTAATGACCCCACGGGTAGGTGAGATCCTCAAGAACACGTGGTCCCCAACAGAAAACTCTAGCGGCCTACGATGCTGGTCTGCCCAATGACGATGCCGATCCTGTGCAACTCGAAGTCGCTCTCTAATTCCTTTGACTAATTCAACTGTCTGAACAATCATTTCTGGGCCTAACATCTTCCTCTCCCCGATATCATCCCATGCTAGCGGCGATCTACACTTCTTACCATATAGTGCTTCGAATGGCGCCATCTGGATACTGGCTTGATAACTATTATTGTATGAGAACTCGACCAAGTGAAGGTGACTCTCCCAAGACCCTCCAAAATCTAGAGTACAAGCTCGCAACATGTCTTCTAAAGTCTGAATCGTTCTTTCTGATTGCCCATCCGTCTGCGGATGGTAAGCCGTGCTAAACCTTAACTTGGTACCCAGACTATGATGTAAGCTCTTCCAAAAATGCGATGTAAAGCGGGTATCTCGATCCGACACAATACTGACAGGGACTCCATGCTGCCTGACTATCTGTTGCACATATAACTCTGCCAACTTTTCTGTAGATTGCCCTACTCTGAAAGGAAGAAAATGTGGTACCTTTGTAAGCCGATCTACTATCACCCAAATAGCATCTTTACCACTTGGTGATCTCGGTAAACCGGTCACAAAGTCCATTATAATATGTTCCCATTTCTATTCCGGAATAGGAAGCGGTTGCAATAATCCAGCTCGCCTCTGTTGTTCTGCCTTTACTTGCTGACATATCAAGCAACGGGAAACAAACCTAGCTATCTCCCTCTTCATCCCATTCCACCAGAAGTGCTGCTTGATATCTTGGTACATCTTGGTCCCTCCGGGGTGAATAGAATATTGAGAACTGTGAGCTTCTGCCATAACCTCCTGTCTGATATCTCCACTAGGAACACATAGGCGTGACCCAAACCTAAGTGTACCATCTTCATGGATTTGCATCTCCTTTCTGAGTCCTGACTCACATTCTGTCCTAAGCTTCTGAATCCTTGGGTCCTGTGCCTGAGCTGCCTTGATCCTGTCTACCAAGTCGGATTGAACTTGTAGACTAGCCAGAATTCCTACATCACTAGAAAGTACAACCTCGATGCCCATTTCCTGAAGGTCTTCTAAGATATGCTTCTGCGTTGTTAACATAAATGTGCCGCCTCTTCTGCTGAGAGCGTCTGCTACCACATTAGCCTTGCCTGGATGATACTGAAGCTCCACGTCATAATCCTTGATCAACTCCAACCATCTTCTCTGCCTCATGTTCAGTTCCTTCTGGGTAAAGATGTACTTCAGACTTTTGTGATCTGTGTATATCTCCACTCGGTCACCATATAAGTAATGCCTCCATAGCTTCAAAGCAAACACTACTGCCGCCAATTCCAGATCATAAGTTGGATAATTCTTCTCGTGGTCCCGAAGCTGCCTAGATGCATATGCTATCACCTTCCCATGCTGCATGAGGACACATCCAAGTCCTTTACCTGACGCATCACAATATACGGTAAAACCTCCAGGTCCAACTGGCAACGTAAGAATGGGCGCTGATATCAACTTCTGCTTCAGATTTTCAAATGAGGCCTGGCATTCTACAGACCAAACGAATGGTACATCCTTCCGTGTCAAGCGGGTCATGGGTGCTGAAAGCCTTGCAAAGTCTGACACAAACCTTCTGTAATATCCCGCCAATCCCAAGAAACTCCGTACATCAGCTACGGTCTTGGGTACTGGCCAACTCTTCACTGCTTCTACCTTCTTGGGATCCACTGCTACTCCAGTTCCTGATACAATATGACCCAAAAATGAAATGTGGTCCATCCAGAACTCACACTTGCTGAGCTTGGCGTACAACTGGTTCTCTCTCAGAACCTGCAACACTTTCCGGAGGTGGTCTTCATGCTCCTCTTCACTAGCAGAGTACACAAGAATGTCGTCGAGAAATACTACGACAAACTGATCTAAATACGGCATAAAGATGCGATTCATCAAATCCATGAATATAGCTGGAGCATTGGTCAAACCAAACGGCATTACTAAAAACTCATAATGCCCATACTTCGACCTGAATGCTGTCTTGGGAATGTCTTCCTTCCGAACCCTCACCTGATGATATCCTGAACGAAGATCTATCTTGGAGAAAACTCTAGCCTTGCTCAACTGATCAAATAAGTCGTCAATCCTGGGTAATGGGTACTTGTTCTTTACTGTTGCCGCATTTAGCTTCCTGTAGTCAATGCATAATCTGGATGATCCATCCTTCTTCCCTACAAGTACACTGGTGCTGCCCATGGTGACACGCTAGTTTGGATAAACTTCTTCTCCTTCAATTCCTTTATGTGCTAATACACCTTGGCCTGTTCTGAATCCGCCATTCTGTAAACCCGATCTGATATTGGTTTAGTTCCTGGTGCCAATTCTATACTGAACTCAATATCTCTAACTGGTGGTAGACCTGGAAGTTCTTCGGAAAATACGTCTAGAAATTCTTCAACTACCTTCGGAATCTGAACTTCTTCCATTGTTGTTACTACACCCTGCTCTTGCTGAGTTGCCTCTGACCTGACCAAGGTGAACCTCTCCATGCCTGGAATATCAAAAAATACACTTCCACTACGACAATCTATTGTCGCATGACTGTCTTTCAGCCAGTCCATGCCTAAGATAACGTCGAAATTTCCAACAGGAAATTCTATCAACCGGGCGGGTAAAGGATGCCCGCACACCACGACACTACATGCTAAACTAACTCTACTAACTCCCACGAGCCCATTACCAGTGAGTATATTCAACCTCCCTGGCAATGCCTCGAACTCCACTCCTAGTCATGTCGCAAATTGTGCAGATATAAATGAATGGGATGCTCCCGAATCAAACAATGCTACTGCGGGATATGAGGCGACGAGAATGTTACCTGCCACAATATCTCCTGATGCCAATGCCTCTTCCAAGGACAGTGTGAATGCCTGCCCTCGACCTCCTTGCTGATTTCCATGCCGTGGCCTAGCCTGGTGCTGCTGCTGGCCCCTGCCTTGATGATGCTGGGGTGGTCTATGCTGGTGTTGCTGCATCGGCGGCCCCTGCTGCCGAAACATCTGAGCCTGTGATACTAACGGACGCTGCGCCAACGGCCTCACTGCCAATGCTGGTCCTCGATACTGTCCTGCCCCTGGTGCTGGCAGAGCAGGAAACTGCTGCCCTGGTCCTCCTGCCCTCGAATTCATGGAACATGTGGTAACCCGATGATCTGGATTTCCACATATCAGACACAGTCCGTTCAATGTCCGATACACATCTCTAGTGTACCCCATCTTCCTACAATAAGTGCAGCCCGCCGGGGGTTGCTGGTTCTTCCTCTGTTGTTGTTCGGGGCGCTGCTCCCCCTCCTCCTTCAATCTGACTGTGGGATCTCTTCTGACCCCCAGTCCTTACTGCAAGCCTCTGAATGGTGATCTCATGCCTTCGAGTCGCCGTCAATACTTCATCAAAAGTTTGGTAATTGTGCCCCTCTATCAATTGCAAGAGCTCAAGATGAAACCCTTGCTGGAACCTCATCGCCCTCTAGCGTTCCGTTGCTACCATCTCTGGGGCAAACCTACTCAATCTGCAGAACTCCGCTGCATAAGCATCTACAGTCTTGCCAGCCTGTCTGAGGTTGATAAACTTCTGTTGTAGCTCAAACTGTGCCACAACTCCATAATACTTCGTCTTGAATCTTGCTGTAAAATCGTCCCATGCAACAGGACGTCTGATGCCTACTTCCTCTGCTTCCCACCAATCACGTGCGAGATCCTAAAGTAACAACTTCACCAGATCCACACGCTCTTCGGCCGGCACCTTAGCGGCTGTCAGGATAGCCTCGATATCCTTAAGCCATGCATCTGCTGAGATGGCATCCTCCGTGCCCTCGAAACGGCGGGGGTTGTACTTGCAAAACCTGGCTGATGCTCCTGAATCAGTCCTCACTCCTCTTTCCAATGCCGTCTGTAATCCTTGGTTGAGTAGTACATTCTGCTCTTGCAACTGAGCGTGCATGCGCTGCTGAACTAACATCTGGTGTTGCTGAGTGGCCATCATCCCTCTCATAATCTCTAGAAGGGCTGGTGTGTCCACTTGGGTAGGTGGAACTGTTGGTGGGGGTGGAACATCCGGATACTGCGGTCCAACCGCTGGTTCTACTATCACTTCTTCCTGGATAGTCTCTTGAGTTAGTACCGGCTCTTGTTGCTGACCAACATGGTCAGGTTGTCCATGCTGCTGTCCATGTTGTTGCTGTCCAGCTCTAATAGGTACGGACGAGGTGCCCCTAAGAAAAAGGACAAGAGAACAATCAAACGATCGGACATGAAGGATCAATGAAGTCAAAGGATACTGGAATGTCAAGCAAGGGTTGAGAACAACGAATCATGAGATCAAGGGGGAACATATATGATTGAGACATCCTATAAATCAAAACACCCCACAAGTCTGAAACCAGACCAGCATGGGCCACCATTAAAACCTTGTCACGCCCCAGAACCAGAATACTGGAGAGCGGGGGAATGACTCAGCCAGCTACGTATTACGGGTAGATGAATATCGTATAATACGATCAATGCTGTCTAACCAGACGAGGGGGTGCATACTACATAAAAGTCCTACTATGGTCACTTCACATCTATTGTCTCAATCATTTAAACAAGGAACTGAAATAGAGAACATGTAAGATAAAGCAGCAAGGCGTCCCAAACGCTTTGTCAAAATGTTCTTGATATCTGGCTTTACAAAATATAGCCAGATTGATGTAGCAAAAGTATACACAATTGTTATCAGCTGCAGCCTGACTTAGTTACAATTATGCAAAAGTAAGTACAAGACGATCCGACTAACATGTCGGTGCCAAACGGCAAGGTATAAAGTATTTAACAAAACGAGCGGGGAAGTAAGAAAACCCACTCGAGTCCTCCTGCGATCATCCTTCTAGTGTTGACCATCTTGGAGGTAGAAGTAAGCTGGATCCTCGGGAACCGGCTCTAAATCTGGCCATGCAAAACCAGAGAGGTTAGACCTCTAATAGCAAGTATCTCAAGGAAGGACGATATGAAGGATTAAACCAGTAAGTAAGAGAATATAATAATAGATCTCTGCTTGCTACTAGGACTCACATCACATCAAGACACTTCGGACCAACCTCCCAACCAAACAAGGACAGAAGTTGGCCCGTCATGTCCTGACATTCTGATCATCCCAGTTAGGTAACAGAGTAGGTACAGTACACAAACAAATCATCTTAAACGGCCAATCAACTACTACGGCTTGCTATTGTGAGTACCAAGTTATCCTGGAATAATGTAATTAGGGATTCCTCAGTTCTTACTATGTGCAAGCAAGGCTAGTCTATCCAGTCAATCAATTGGCCCATGTATGAATTAGACGAGTCCTAGCAGGACGCTCGTCAATATACAATATACAATAATAATAAAAGCAGATACTGTGTTCCTGCCCGTGTGGCAGATCTACAGTATCTGTGGGAACCAGCCGGCCCGTCGGGTACTACTCGTTCCAAGGGGGCTGCCATGTAAGAATTCGGGAATCCATTCTCTCCATGCAATCATTATTTTATTTAACTTAATAGTCCCTACGTTGAGTGAAATCCCATGCCGTGGATCATGGTCATTCAAATGAGTACTTTCGTACGGGGTACGATATGCACAACTCTACAACGATACCAGTGCGGTTAGGTTGCAGGTCCTACATAGCGTAATGCAACAATCAAATCTAACCACGGTAATCATGCCTTGACCATAAAGTACACATACTTCTTTTGTAGAAAAATAACTAAATAATTAAATAAATAATTTGAAGCCTGCATGTGCCTGTATGCCAATATTCGAGATTAGCCAGTCGATTACAATAGTTCATTATATGAACGTGTCTCATTCGTTCAATTCAATAAGACGACTAGTCAGTCTCTTTAGTTCCAACTAGGAACGCATGATCAATTTTAGTCAAGCTAACAATTATTATCAATGGTATCAAGGCATGAAAGTCAACTAGTATTCAGTGGGGTCGAGTCTACAACCCTCAGGGTTTAATTCCAGTCAATCCGGGTATCTATAACTCAATTCATGACACATGGTACATCCCACGTCACAATCTATAATTAACAGAATTACTAGCATATCATGATTATATCAAGTTTATGCAAAAAGACGTAAGGATATAAAATGGACGTAAAATATCTAATAAAATATCAATATTCAGGGCTATAGAATAGTCATGCGGCTAAGTCTAATGCGGCCAGGATGAATCTTATGCAGCAAGGAAAAGAGTCGGGTTCATGCGGCTCAGGGGGTAGAGGCGCATGCTGCTGAAGAGGCAGGAACCTATGCGGCTGGCGAGTGGGACTAGCTTTCATGCGGCAAGCAGAAAGGGTGTTCCATGCGGCTAGGATGAATTGGGCTCATGCGGCCGAAAAAGGCAAGACACATGCGGTCAGCGGGAAGGATACTCATGCGGCTGGCGGGAATGAGTCCATGCGGCTCAACCAAGTCGAACCCCATGCGGCCGGGTCAAGGAGATTGCTTATGCGGCTGGCGGGGGAGGAAAGTCCATGCGGCTATAAAGTTCAGGACCTCATGCGGCCAGCGAGTGAGTCTGGTTCATGCGGCTGGATTTGGAGAGAAATCCATGCGGTCAGGAAAGACGGGGGCGCATATGCGGTTAAGTGGGAAAAGTCCATGCGGCTAGGATGAATTCCCTATACGGCTGGGCTCAAATGAGTCTCATGCGGCCGGGTAGAAACTTTTCATGCGGCTGAGAAGGAAACAACCCATGCGGCTGGGAATCACTTGCCGCATGAATTATTCATGCGGTCAAGTCAAGTACTGTTCTTCTTCTCCAAGTTTCAGAGAAGAAGAACACCATAAACCCAAGCTTCAAAGTTCCATAAAACCTTCATCCAGAGTCCAAATTCGAACTTCCTTAGGTTAAAATTGGGTAGAACGAAATTCTCTACAACATGGAACCATCAAAACTTGAAGATATCAAAGTTTACTAGATCAAAACCTAAGAAACCCGAAAAATGTAACAAACTTAGATCTACAACAAATTAGCCATGGAAATTGAAAATGCTAAGTACTAAAAAGACTTAGAATCAAATAAGGAGGATGATGGAATAATAATAATGGGGATCCATCAAGAAGCAAGTTGGCACTTGCCTACGGTTTGGTAGGTGGAGAGAGTAATGAAGAAGAAGAAGAGGAGTAATGGTGAAGAAGTAAAGTAAATGAGGAGAGAGAAGGGAGAGGGTGACTTAAATATGGAAGGGGTGGTAGGTGGGAGTTGGGCCGGGTCCAATGGGTCCAACAAGGCTAACCCGAAAGTAAGACTAAAGCAGAAAATAAAATACAGGAAATAAAGTACGGAAACAAAATTACAGAAATAAATTATCATGAAAATTAAAGAGCAGCTAATTAATTAACATGAAAATTTAAAGAGCAGGTAATAAAATTGCAGAAAAATAAAGTGCGGAAAATAAAATACAGATAATTAATTAACACGAAGTTATTAAAATTTAAATACAGGATACTACATGATAAATGCTAAATAAATACAATCAGGCAATATACGTATTAAAATACGCATTCTGGGAACGGAGAGTGACACTCGTTTTGATGATTACGAACATGACATTGCCAACTTCTTGTCTTATTCTAACATTTTTTCGAATTATCGAGCCTTCATTGCATCGCTAGACTCTACTTCGTTGCCCAAGTGTTGGCAGGAAGCAAAGAAAGATCCAAGTTGGAAAGCTGCAATGATGGAAGAACTTGGGATACTGGAGAAAAATAAGACATGGGAGCTGGTACCATTATCCAAAGGGAAGAAAGCTGTGGGATGCAAATGGGTGTACACAGTGAAAGATATGCCAGAAGGAAAAGTAGAGCGGTATAAGGCGAGGTTGGTTGCAAAAGGATTCACACAGTCATATGGAATAGACTATGATGAGACATTTGCCCCAGTAGCAAAAATGAGTACCGTGAGAACTCTGGTCTCCATTGCAGCGAACTATGGGTGGAAGCTGTACCAGCTAGATGTGAAGAATGCCTTTCTTCATGGGGACCTGCAAGAGGAAGTATATATGGAGCTCCCACCTGGGTGCTACGCGACGGAATCAAACGGAGGGACGTCGCAAGGAAAGGTGTGTAAACTGAAGAAGTCACTATACGGGCTCAAGCAATCTCCTCGAGCCTGGTTTGACAGATTCAGAAAGGCTGTTACAGGCATGGGATACCGTCAAATAAATACAGATCATACGGTCTTCCTCCAGCATGCAAGAGGCCACATTACTATACTTGTTGTATATGTGGATGATATAGTGATCACAGGTGATGATGAAGTTGAGATCACTAAGCTAAAGTTAAAACTCGCGAAGGAGTTTGAAGTGAAGGATTTAGGAGCGATGCGGTACTTTCTAGGTATCGAGGTGTGTGAAGGCGAGCAAAGAATTGTTCTCTCACAGAGAAAATACACACTAGATCTGCTGAAGGAGACAGGGATGCTGGAATGCAAAGCAACGGTCACTCCAATTGATCAGAAGTGCAAGTTGGGAGCAGAAGCAGGAGAGCCCGTTGATCGTGAAAAATATCAAAGACTTGTAGGGAGATTGATTTATATGGGACACACTCGCCCTGATATCTCATTCGCGGTGAGTGTAGTGAGCCGCTACATGCATGATCCAAGAAAGGGTCATATGGAAGCAGTATTTCAGATCTTGAGGTATCTGAAAGGAACTCCGGGAAAGGGGCTATGGTTCAAGAAGAATGGACGCATAGAAGTTGAGGGATACTGTGATGCAGACTGGGCGAGCTGCATAGACGACAGAAGGTCTACCACGGGATACTGTGTTTTTGTAGGAGGAAATCTGGTCTCATGGAGAAGCAAGAAACAGTCTGTGGTAGCACGGTCGACAGCTGAAGAAGAATACAGAGCAATGGCTCTGGGCGTGTCAGAGTTGCTGTGGGTGAAAGCATTGCTGACAGAGTTGAAGCTAGACAAGGGAGCACCATTACGTCTTCTGAGCGATAGTCAAGCTGCAATAAGTATAGCTAACAATCCCGTTCAGCATGACAGAACGAAGTACATCAAGATTGATCGATTCTTCATCAAGAAGAAGCTGGAACAAGGAATACTGAAGATTGACCATGTCCGCTCAGAAGAACAAGTTGCAGACTGTCTGACTAAGGGTCTTAGTTCATTAAGTCTGTTAAAGCTATGTAACAATATGGGGATGATCAATATCTATCGCCCATCTTGAGGGGGAGTGTTGAGAGTCAATAAAGGACCTTTAGTCCCACATCGGAATATGTAGTATGTAGAGGAGCTAGACTCCCTATATATAGTGAAGTAGTCAATCAATAAAGTCATCCAACAATTATTTTCTACAATTATGTTGGTGAACAAAAGTAATATCACAACATGATAATTATATTGAACCAAATTTAATGGGACATCAAATTCAATTAGAGTCGGTAAAACAACCATCATTTCAAAGTTTATAAATTAGCTAAGAGATACAAGTCTATAATCTGATATCCCAAAAAAAACTTGCTACTCATATGAAAACAAAATGGCATAAACAAGCTACAAACTTGCTACTCAACGTCACTCTCATTCTGTTTATCATAGACTGCCTCAAAAGGAGTAACCTTAGTAGAAGTGCCACTTGGTATTGAACCAATACTCAGCCCAAGGCAGATACTTACTCTAGTCCTTAGGTTTATGGCCACAAAAACACCTCAAATAGGCTTCAATACACCTGTTAGTAACTTCAATTTGCCCATCAGTTTGGGGGTGGTAAGCTGTACTGTGTTTCAGCTGAGTCCCCTGGGTTTTGAAAAACTCCTGCCAGAACTGGCTAGTAAAAATGGGATCCCTGTCACACACTATAGACTTAGGCAGTCCATGAAGCTTAAAAACTCCCTCTATGAACACATGTGCAACCATAGTAGCAGTATAAGGATGACAAAGTGCAAATATATGAGTATACTTAGTTAATCTGTCAACCACCACCATTATAGTAGTTTTATTATGGCTACTAGGTAGGCCCTCTATGAAATCCATAGAAATGTCTTCCCAAATTCTGTTGGGTATAGGCAATGGCTGCAGTAAACCAGCTGGAGAAGTGTTTTCATATTTGTTTGTTGACAGACTATGCAAGCTTTGACATAATTCTTAACTGAGAGTTTCATACCTTTCCAATAGCAACTCTTCTTCAGCCTGTGCAGTGTCTTGGTTACTCCTGAATGTCCTTCTAGCAGTTGGTCATGATGTTCTTTAAGCATAACTTCCACAAAGGTAGAATCAGGATCAATGAGCAACCTATTTTTGTAGTAGAGAAGTCCTCCTCTCAAAGCATACTTATTTGAATCCAGCTTCCCTTGTTCCCATTTCTGCAGGAAATCATTGTAATAAGAAGATTGCTTCATTTGGTCTTGAAATTGACTTAGCCAATCAGCCTGAACTGTGGATAGTGCATTCAATGTAGGTATTCCCCTTCTAGAGAGACTGTCAGCAGCCTTGTTTTCGTTTCCCTTCTTGTACTCTACTTGGTAATTGAACCCATGCAGTTTGAGTACCCATTTGTGTTGAGCTTCTGTACACATTTTTTGCTCCAATAAGTGTTTGAGAGATTGGTGGTCAGTTGTTATAATAAACTCTCTACCCTACAAGTATTGATTCCACTTTTTTATGGCTAAAAGAATGGCTAACATTTCTTTTTCATAAGTAGAAAGAGCTCTAATCCTTCCTTTCAAGGCCTGACTCAAATAGTCTATTGGCTTGCCTTGTTGCATCAGCACAGCCCCAATACCTTCTCCTGATGCATCACATTCTAAGATAAATGCCTCAGAAAAATCAGGCATAACAAGGACTGGTGGCTTAGTTAAGGCTAATTTCAACTGTTCAAAGGCCAATTGGGCTTTGTTGTTCCAGAAAAAAGCATTTTTCTTCAAAAGTTCAGTGAGTGATGCAGCTATAGACCCATATCCCTGCACAAATCTTTTGTAGTATCCAGTGAGCCCAAAGAATCCCCTCAATTCCTTCAAAGTTTTAGGTATTGGCCAATTCATAACAGCTTCAGTCTTCTGTGTGTCTACCTGAACTCCTTCCTAAGAGATAATATGGACTAAGTAGCCCACTTCCTGCAGGGCAAACTGATATTTGCTTTCTTTGATTTTTAAATTGTTCTCTGCCAGTCTACAAAATACCTTTTCTAAGTGCAACAAATGTTCTTCAAAGGTAAGACTGTAAATCAATATATCATCAAAGAATATTAGTACAAATCTCCTCATGTAATGGCTTATCAAGGAAGGCTCAGGTATTCCCTAAACTCTTTTTGAACATCTTTGAAATTGGAAATTATAGTCTTGTACACAAGCATCTTGTCTGAGTAATTTGAGGTTAATGATGTAGTCTGTGAACTGAGAAGGACCAAACTCATTTCTAATGCTGTTGTAGAAGTCTTTGTTGGTTCTTTCTTTACATGGAGAGAGCTTGCTCTCAACATGCCTTATAAAATTATAGTCCCACATCGGAAATGCACCATGAGTTATCTCAACATATATACTTGGTTGTGTTGTTGAGAGATGCACATGGGGTGGTGACCCTAAGGAGGGAACCATATGGGTGATTTTACTAGGAGGTAAGAATAAGGCTCCAAGGATTAAGCATTAATGCTTTTGTCATTCTCTTGGATTAATTCCATTTGGAGCTAAGTCCCAACGGGGCTTAGCGACTCGACTCGGACTCGGACTCGGACTCGGACTCGGGCTCATGGGCTCATGAGGCGTAATGTGGCGTTTTGTTGGCGCACTTTGTACTTAGCACGTCAGCAGTCATGCGGCTCATATGCGGCCATGCGGTCTTATGCGGCATACGGCTCATATGCGGCCTCATGCGGCTCATATGGTCCATGCGGCCCGTGCGGTTCATGCGGTTCATGCGGCTTATGCGGTCCATGCGGCCATGCGGCCCAAGCGGTCCATGCGGCCAGGCTGATGTTGCTGCCGCATGGACCGGCCAGGCTGCTGCTGCTGCCGCATGGAGGGCTACGCTGACTGTACAGATTACAAATTGGTTATGGAAAGGATGAATTAATGCGATTAATTCAGATCCTATCTTTGTGGGATTTGAATTAATTTCATTTTTATCTTTGTGGAATTTGAATTAATTCAGATCCTATCTTTGTGGGATTAAAATTATTTCGTTGCTATCTTTTTGTGATTTGATTCAATCTTTCCATAACTGAAGAAGCGGCTAGGGTTTCTACCCTCTCTCTATAAATACTCTCTTCTGGCCTCCTTTGTGTGAACTACGAAAATTATAAGTCAGAAAAGGAGAAAGAGAGAGAGAGTTGCTGCCGCCATTGTAAGTCCATCCGAGGAGTCAGAACAGAGGTGACTTCGAGTGTTCCACAAGTTCTTCTAACTTGCTGGTTCCTGGAAGCAGATCGTGTGGGGCGAATCTTGCTTTGAGCAACGGTGTTTTGACACCCCAACATCTGTTCTTCTTCTAATCTTCCTTCAGATTATTGTAACTCGTTCTGTCCCAATTGCAAGACGTTTGCAAGGAAGAACGAGAGATCTTCTCTTCTCTATTTCCCTCCTTCAGATTGTAATTTGGCTATTTGTTTTATTGTACCATTGTAGATCTTGAGTTTGATCACTGCAAAGTTTTTTTGTGACATCTCAGATCTCGATTGCATCTGTTTTTCCATCTTTGATCAAGCCCCAGGACTAACAATCTCAAAGCAAGATCCGTGTAGATGGAAAACATTAATGCTTCGCTCCTCCAATCGGACTTCTGCAAGTTGGAAAAGTTCGATGGAGAGCACTATCAAGTCTGGAAGAGAAAGGTTTACCTAACTCTTCAACTGAAAGACGTTGATCATGTTCTGTTAGAGGAAGAACCCTCTGTTCCAGACACTGGATCTACTGTCGCAATCAACGCGGCTACCAAACTCCAGGCCAAGTGGAGAAGGAAAAATAGCATCTGCAGGCTTCTAATCCTGAATGCTATGGAGGACTCCCTGGCAGAGTCCTACTCGAAGAAGGAACTTGCCAGAGACATATGGGAGTCTGTGGAAAATCTGTATGCAGAAGACAAGAACAGGAGCAAAATGTTTGTGGTTGAAAAATATCACAAATTGCTCTTTGAGGATGAAAAGTCCATGCTGCCACAGGTGAAGGAATTTCTGAAGCTGCGTCAGAAACTGGCAAGGAATGGTTCGTCACGTACCAGCCGATATCTGAGAAGGTTGTCATGGCGAACCAGGCCCAAGCTGAAGTTCTGGAGATCGGGACCGTGGAACTGAAACTCACTTCTGGGAATACTCTGACGCTTCAAGGTGTGAAGCATGTTCCGGCGATTGCCAAGAACCTGATCTCTGGGAGCCTGCTCTGCAACGCAGGCTTGAGGATAGACATCAATGCTGGTCAGATGGTGATGTCCAAGAAAGGAACATACTTCGGAAATGCTTATCAAACCGAAGGAATGTTTAAAATTCAGCTTGTCAACCAGTTTGATGACATTAATGCAGTTGCATTTTCTGATTATTCTCTTGAGTTGTGGCATAATAGACTAGGACATGTTTATTGTAAAAGAATTAACAAAATGTCTAGTCTAGGACTTATCTCCAAATGTGGGGGTAAGGTGGAGAAGTGTGAAGTATGTGCTCAGACGAAGATCACAAGAAAACCCTTTCATCGGGTCAATCGAAGCACAGATCTTCTGGAGTTGGTGTACTCCGATATCTGTGACTTCAAACATTTCTCCACGAAGGCCGGAATGAAGTATTTCATAACCTTCATCGATGACTTCTCAAAATACGTGTTCGTCTACTAGCTCAAGTCTAAAGACGAAGCCTTCGAGAAGTTCAGAGAGTTCAGGGCCGAAGCTGAACGGCAGACTGGACAACAACTCAAGAGGTTAAGAAGTGATCGAGGTGGGGAGTACAGGTCTCATGAATTCACATCGTTCTGCAAAGAACATGGAACCATATGCGAGACTACTGCTCCATATTCTCCTCAATCCAACGGAGTAGCGGAGAGGAAGAACAGAACGTTGACAGAAATGATGAACTCAATGCTGCTAACCGCGGGTCTTCCTAAATGCTACTGGAGAGAAGCTGCATTGACGGCCACTTTTATTCTAAATAGAGTGCCATTTGCAACTTCGGACGTAACTCCTCATGAACTCTGGTTTAAAGTCAGACCAAACTTGAATGTCATTCGAGTGTGGGGGTGTCTGGCGTATGTGAAGCTCCTAGATCTGAAGATTCAGAAGCTAGTGACAAGGACTACGAAGGCGATCTTCTTGGGGTATGCCGAGAAGAGTGATGCTAGGAGATTTCTTGATATTGAGTCAAATCATATCATCAAATCTTGCGATGCTGAATACTTTGAAGACAAGTTTGCAAAAGATAAAAACATTGTTCTTTCGGACATTCCAGAAAATGATGTAGGTGCAAATGAGAATAAAATCTCATATGAGCCAGTAGTCCAAGAAGAAGCTGTTGTTGATGAAACAACTCTTATACCAGAACTCGCAGAGCCGTCAGCTAAGCGAGCGAGGAGACCGAAAGATTTCGGAGATGACTTTGTCACCTATCATGTGGAAGCAGATCCACTTACCTATGATGAGGCGATAAAGACCCGAGATGCTATCTTCTGGAAGGAGGCAGTGAATGACGAGTTTGACTCTATCACCTCCAACAACACATGGGTGTTAGTAGATCTACCTGAAGGAGAAAAGCCCATCGGATGTAAATGGATCTTCAAGAAGAAGATGAAGGCAGATGGAACTATTGACAAGTTCAAGGCCAGGCTGGTAGCCAAGGGATTTTCTCAGAAACAGGGGATAGACTACTTTGACACGTACGCTCCAGTAGCTCGGATGACCACCATCAGGATGTTAATCGCTCTAGCAGCTATACATAAGTTGGTGATACATCAGATGGATGTAAAGACCGCATTCCTGAATGGGGAGCTGACCGAAGAGATTTACATGCAACAGCCAGATGAATTTGTCGTCAAAGGTCTTGAAGACAAAGTCTGCAAGTTGGTGAAATCATTGTATGGTTTGAAGCAAGCTCCCAAGATGTGGCATGAGAAGTTTGACAATGTTATTAGGTCAAACGACTACAGAGTCAGCGAGACGGACAAATGTGTTTACACAAAGTTCGCTGATGGAAGAGGAGTCATCGTTTGTCTGTACGTGGACGACATGCTAATCCTAGGTACGGATATAGGCTATGTCACAGAGACAAAGAAGTTCCTCTCAACCAAGTTCAGTATGAAGGACTTGGGGGATGCAGATGTCATCTTGGGCATAAAGATCATTCGGACAGATACTGGAGTAGCGCTGTCACAATCTCACTATATTGAGAAGATGCTCACACGCTATGGGTATAAGGATCTTCCAGGGATCGATACGCCATACAGGTGTGATCAGAAGCTGAAGCCAAATTCAAAGGAAAGCGTCAGGCAGCTGGAGTATTCTAGCATTATCGGAAGTTTGATGTACGCAACCACTACCACAAGGCCTGACATAGCTTTCGCCGTGGGAATGCTGAGTCGGTTCACAAGCAACCCAGGGGTTGAGCACTGGAAAGCTGTGAAGCGGGTGATGAGATATCTCAAGAAAACTCAGATATATGCACTGCACTACAACGGATATCCGACAGTAGTGGAAGGCTTCAGTGATGCTAGCTGGTGTTCAGAGGTAGAAAGCGAGAGATCCACAGGTGGATATGTCTTTTCCTTGGGTGGAGATGCTATATCGTGGAAGTCGAAGAAGCAGACTATACTCTCTCATTCCTCCATGGAATCTGAATTCTATGCACTTGAAACTGCAGCAGATGAAGCAGAATAGCTTCGGGAGTTCATGTATGATCTTCCAGTGGTTGGGGCTCAGATACCGGCGATACCGATATACTGTGACAACCAGGCGACTGCGGCGGTGGCATCAAATGACCTCTTCAACGGGAAGAAGAGGACTGTGCGGTTGAAGCACAGGGCAGTACACGATCTTATCAAAAGAGGTGTAATTGCAGTGATTGATGTTCGAAGTCAGGAGAACCTGGCAGATCCGTTCACGAAAGGCCACAAGCGCCACTTGGTCGTTGACACAGCTTGTAAAATGGGCTTGAAGGCATTCTGATAGTGTGTCTTTGTAATCCTACCATAAAGTTTTATGCTATTAGTTCAAAGAAAAATCTACTAGGCATCTAACTTTTGGTTCAAAGGAGGATCACTGACTGGAAAACTATCAGGTAGCAGTGCGTACTTGTTCTCTGGAACATGGAAGGGATACGGACCCATAACCACTGCTGTCTACTATGTATTTTTTTGTAAAAAAAACTGATCCTGTGGAAGGTTGGCTTAAACGCCTTAATGCGTTCTCAGGCAGAGTGAATGCCTGGTGTGCTTTACAGAAAGCACGGTAGAGCAGCACTACAAGGAGTGAAACTCCATGCTACAGTGGTGTGACTCCACCATGAGGTTCCCAGGTAGGGGTAATGCCTCGGCTTTGCAAGCCAAGTCACAGCGGCGTAGCACCGCAAATAGGCAGGTAGCCTAATGCTGTATGACGTAATTAAAGAATTATAGACAGCACTACAAAGGGGAGGATGGCCCCATGTTACAGTGGCACGACACCACGATGAGGTACCCAGGTAGGGGTAAAGCCTCGGTATTACAAGCCATGTCGTTGCGGCGTAACACCACAAGGAAGCCTTAGGCTTCATGCTGGGTAGTTTGGCACTACAAAGAGGCTTGTGACCTCATGCTACAGTAGTATGACACTACGATGAGGTTCCCAGGTAGGGTTAATGCCTCGGCTTCAGGCCATGTCATAGCGGCGTAGCACCGCAAGGAAGCGCAAGGCTTCATGCTATATCTCTTTAATAAAGAACTCACCTATAGTGTATGGAAAGAGATATCAGGCCGTCTCTTGAGGGTAAACTTGTAGACGCCCAAAATTATATACTGAAACCAGGCTGGCACAGGGCCTTTAATGTGCAGCCAGAAGCACACGTAACTATACTTTGTGAGTGGGAAGAATTACAATTGCGGTGCAGAATTCAAGGCGTAGTACATTCTTGTATCACATTGTTATTTAACCCATGCGGGAAGATTCAAGTCGTCAGCGACATCTATCCTAATGCAAAATGGACAGTTACTGTGGGGAACGCTCAACCCTGGACACACATATATGTTGTGATATATAGGGGATTGTTGGTGCTTTCTTTACATGGAGAGAGCTTGCTCTCAACATGCCTTGTAAAATTATAGTCCCACATCGGAAATGCACCATGAGTTATCTCAACATATATACTTGGTTGTGTTGTTGAGAGATGCACGTGGGGTGGTGACCCTAAGGAGGGAATCATGTGGGTGATTTTACTAGGAGGTAAGAATAAGGCTCCAAGGATTAAGCATTAATGCTTTTGTCATTCTCTTGGATTAATTCCATTTGGAGCTAAGTCCCAACGGGGCTTAGCGACTCGACTCGGACTCGGACTCGGGCTCATGAGGCGTAATGTGGCATAATGTGGCGTTTTATTGGCGCACTTTGTACTTAGCACGTCAGCAGTCATGCGGCTCATATGCGGCCATACGGTCTTATGCGGCATGCGGCTCATGCGGTCCATGCGGCCCATGCGGTCCATGCGGTCCATGCGGCCCATGCGGTTCATGCGGCTCATACGGTTCACGCGGTTCATGCGGCTCATGCGGTCCATACGGCCATGCGGCCCAAGCGGTCCATGCGGCCAGGCTGCTGCTGCTGCTGCTGCCGCATGGAGGGCTACGCTGACTGTGGAGATTATAAATCGGTTATTGAAAGGATGAATTAATGCGATTAGTTCAGATCCTATCTTTGTGGGATTTGAATTAATTTCGTTTCTATCTTTGTGGGATTTGAATTAATTCAGATCCTATCTTTGTGGGATTAGAATTAATTCGTTGCTATCTTTTTGTGATTTGATTTAATCTTTCAATAACTGAAGAAGCGGCTAGGGTTTCTACCCTCTCTCTATAAATACTCTCTTCTGGCCTCCTTTGTGTGAACTACGAAAATTACAAGTCAGAAAAGGAGAAAGAGAGAGAGAGAGAGTTACTACCGCCATTGTAAGTCCATCCGAGGAGTCAGAACAGAGGTGACTTCGAGCGTTCCACAAGTTCTTCTAACTTGCTGGTTCCTGGAAGCAGATCGTGTGGGGCGAATCTTGCATTGAGCAACGGTGTTTTGACACCCCAGCAACTGTTCTTCTT
Organism: Iris pallida; assembly: GCA_029216955.1. Classification (NCBI taxonomy): domain Eukaryota; kingdom Viridiplantae; phylum Streptophyta; class Magnoliopsida; order Asparagales; family Iridaceae; genus Iris; species Iris pallida. Next base: position 9,090,714 of record JANAVB010018399.1, read on the forward strand.
CTAATCTTCCTCCAGATTATTGTAACTCGTTCTGTCCCAATTGCAACACGTTTGCAAGAAAGAACGAGAGATCTTCTCTTCTCTATTTCCCTCCTTCAGATTGTAATTTGGCTATTTGTTTTATTGTACCATTGTAGATCTTGAGTTTGATCACTGCAAAGTTTTTGTGTGACATCTCAGATCTCGATTGCATCTGTTTTTCCATCTTTGATCAAGCCCCGGGACTAACAGTCTTCCCAAGACATGACCCTATTTTTGAGTTTCAAAACCCATATAAGCCAATAAGCTGCAGTCCCTTTGATTTGAACTGAGCATAGCTTGATTCTATCAAACTCAGGAGTGCTATAGAAGCTGAAATAATGGTCCACTCTCATGAGCCACTCTTCTACATCACCTGAGCCATCAAACTCAAGCAATTTGAGCATGTGTGTGGATTGCCCTCTGTTTGCATTGTGGTTGTTGCCAAAGGAATTGAACATTGCCTGGGAATTAGGGCTTGGAGTAGTAAAAAAAAACTCCTGGGCTACTGACCATAGCCCCCATGGTCTGTGGGCTTGTATTATGTACAGATCTCATGTGTGATGATGGAGTTTGCTCACCAGTAGCCATAGTGGAGCATACACTCCCTGGAAAAGTATTAGTTGCTTGTACTTGAGAATTTTGCCTAAAGAAAAGTTGTGTGGGTGCAGCAGGCTGCTGTGTTGGTGGTGGAATAATATTGGGGCTCAAATTCTCCTCCTCCTTTCGGGATTTGGTCAATTCTTCGAGCAATTGTTCGAATTTACCAAATCTCTCAGAGAGTTCCAGTACAGTACCTGACAGAGCTTCCATCGTGCCTTCGATGGAGATGATCCGCTCCTCATCGATCAATGTCCATCTCCCATCGAAAACGACTCCTCCAGAGCCACCATGGCTGGAGCTTCCTTCACGGCTGCCCTCGCTCACAGGAGCTAGGGGCTCTGATACCAAATTGGTAGGATCTCGAGCTCCAGGTACGTAGATGCTCGAATTTCTACCAGGATTTGCCATCTCACTTCAGTGCAGATTTGAACAATGAAAGAATTTGGAGAGAATTAGGGTATACTGAGGTAATTGCAAAAAATTACAATGCTGAAATAAAATGCAGGAATACGAAAATGGAAAAGTAATTTTTTTAACAGATTTTGGATACTTCCCTCCTCTCCATTCTTCTATTTATATGCTAGTAGCTATTAGACAGCTTACAATGCTGACATGTCATTTGCCGTCACAGGAGCCCTGTGAATGGTCTGCAATTGCCTGGAGATGCTGAGCTGTAGCTGAGGTGGCCAACTAACTAACTGCCTATGGAGTCACTCTGCTACTGAGTACGAGCTGCATACTGAGGCTCGTATCACACCATCACAATTAGTTGTGTCAACAACCAAGCCCTCTACTCCTTGCCTAAACCAAGATCCATTATAAGCTTCATCTAGATGTTGCACGTTGTAAGGTTCAACTCTATTAAAAAAGGAGAAACTAGAAAAGAAATACACATAATGTATAACTGTTCTAAAACCAAAATGAGAAACTAGAAAAAATGAGAAACGAGCATCAGTAGAACACGAAATCAGTGTTCAAATACACTAATTTTGAACTAAAAATTTGAAAATTTTCAAAAAAATAAAATAGTAGAACACGAAAATAGAACACACAAAAAATTAGTAGAATACAAAACTTTGGAAGATTTTCAAATACCCTAACATTGTACACGAAATAAGTGTCAAAAACCTAATTTATTGAATAAACAAAAGGGTTCCGAATAATACCCAGGCGACCTAAAACTTTGATCGATTTGATCGGTGAGAGTCCTTCATGCCTTCCCTTCCCCGCCCGACCTTACAGTTTTTCGAAAGAGAGAGAAACCCACTTACAAATTTCGAGAGAGAGAGGAGAGAGAGAGAGAGAGAGAGAGAGAGAGAGAGAGAGAGAAATAAAGAATGGGTTTGCCTCTTATTAACCCAACAATTGAATGATTCAGATCAAACAATTGAATGGTTCAGATCTGCTAGATCAAACATTACTAAAAATTAATTAAAAAATAAATGGAACAGACCTTTGCCCGCTAATTTTTTCTATTCCCGCCAACATTTTTTGGTACATAGCCAATTTTATTTTTGACGAAACCAATTTTTAGTCTAAAATAAGTTATATTATTAGGATCCATATACAAATTGCGATAAATACTATTTTCTTTTATTACAAAAAAAATGGTCCCAAATATTAATTTTTGGGACTCTTAACATAGCATATCAAATAGTGTCGTCCCAAAAGGCCATTTTTTGTAGTGCGTCCGATAATATAATGACACATGATAATTGTAGAAAGAAATAGTTGATGATTTATTATTCAAGAGAGAGTGCATATACGTAGGAGGAGGCTAGCCTCTTCCTTCTTTCCTATTCGATGTGGGACTAAATAAGTCTTTATAACTCAACACACCCACTCAAGATGGGCAATAGATATCAATCATTCCCATCTTATTACAGAAGATATCAAACTCTCTAGGACTTAAACAATCAGCTAACTGCTCCCATGATTTGGCACAGCTCAAAGTTAAAACTCTCTATTCAGCTGCTCCTTGATGAAGAACCGATCAATCTCCACATGTTTGGTACGATTATGCTTAACTGGATTGTTTGCAATTTCAATTGCTAATTTGTTGTCATACCAAAGGTGCAAAGAGACTCCTCTAAATAAATGCATTTCATACAATAAGCTCTTCACCCACATCATATCACACAGGCAAACCGCCATAGCCCTCTAACTGCCATTGCCCTGTATCGGCCTCAGCTGTAGACCTAGCCACTACATCTTGCTTCTTGCTACACCAAGATACAAGATTGCCTCCAACAAAACATAGTAACCGGTAGTGGACCTGCGATTGTCCATACAACCCGCCCAATCGGCATCACAATGGCCTTCAACTCTCAGATGTCCAGAACTTCTGAACCATAACTCCTTTCACGGACTTCCTTTAATATGCTTGAGAATTTTGTGAACTGTCTCCATGTGCCGTTCTCAGGGATCAAGAATATATCTACTTACCACACTCACGACATGAGTAATATCAGGTCTCATATGGCATAGATATATAAGACGACCAACTAATCTTTGATATTGCTCCTTACTCACTGAATCACCACCCTCGGCACACTACTTGTGATTCTGATCGATAGAAGTAGAAGCAACCCTGCAATCCAGCATCCCCGTCTCTGAAAGAAGGTCCAGAGCATACTTTGGCTAAGAAAGCACTATATACCATTTCTTGACCTTGTAATTTCAATTTCGAGGAAATACTTCAACTATCCCGGATCCTTGACTTCAAATTCCTCTGCAACTATTTTCTTTAGACATAAGATCTCCTCAGTATCGTCTCCAGTAATTACAATATCATTTTCATAGACTGCAAAAATAGTGATACGAGTCTTGGAGTGCTTATAAAATATAGTATGATCTCCATTATACTGCCTACACCCTATACCATATTCTGCAAGCCTGAATCTATCAAACCATGCTCTCAGAGACTGATTTAGCCCATACAAAGACTTTTTTAATTTGCATACCTTTCCAGTTGCTTGTGAAGTAGCAAAGCCTGGTAGAATCTCCATATACACCTCCTTCTGGAGATCCCCATGGAAAACATGTTCTTGAATCTAGTTGATGTAGTTGCCAATTGAAGTTAGCGGTACATGACATCAACACTCGTACAGTGCTCATCTTTGCTACGGGAGCAAAGGTTTTGTCATAGTCAATATCATAAGTTTGGCTGAGTGCCATGCAGAAGGAACTTCAGGCCTTGAAAAAGAACGACACATGAGAGCTAGTACCACTGCCAGCTGGGAATCATGTTGTTGGATATAAATGGGTTTATACTATTAAGCAAACTCAAAAGGACATGAAATCATACCAACTATGATGCCACTCTCATTCTCTCCCTCTCTACTAGCATCAGAAGAGACATCCTCGAACAAGAAACTCAACTCCTTTTTCTTTCCATAAAATGGTTCAAACTCCCCGAAGGTCACGTCCATGCTGACAAACAACCTTCTTTCAGTGGGACACCAACACTTGTATCCCTTCTGACTTGATGAGTAGCCTATAAAAATAAATTTAATTACTTGTGCCAGCTTAAGTGCATCCAAACACTCTGGGTGGAATACTAAAAACATTCAAGCCCAAGAGCATCTCATGTGGTGTCTTCATCCCTATACTTTTGACGGTATCCTGTTGATTAGATAAGTTGCTGTCATAATGGCCTCACTCCATAAGAACTTAGGCACATTCATCGTAAGCATCAATGAACGTGCCACTTCCAGTAGATGCTTGTTCTTGTGTTCAGCCACCCTATTCTGAGCAGAAGTGTCTGGACAAGTGGTTTGATAAAAAATTTCCTGACTAGAGATGAAAGTACCAAACTCCTTATTGGTGTACTCGATCCCATTATTTGTTCGAAGAATCTTTACATGTACTCCTAACTGGGTCTTCAGATATGTCGAGAAGTCTTAAAAATTTTGTATACCTTAGATTTCTGCTTCATCATGTAGATCCAGGTCATTCATGAGTAGCAATCAATGAAAGTAATAAACTATCTAAATCCACTAATAGAAATAGTTGGACACGGTCCACAAACATTAAAATGAACCAGTGCAAATGGCTCAAAACTTCGAAGACCGACCATTTTATAAGTAGAACGTGTATGCTTCTCAAGTTCACAAGCATTACAAAATAACCTTTTTTTGTATACTTTATTCATTATCTCAGGTTCTAATTTATTCAAACTATCAAAAGATAAATGCCCCAATCTACAGTGTTGAAGTATTGCTTCTGTCTCTGGCCCTCCACTAACAGTAGCAGCAAGCATTGCAGTCTCCCTATCCAGGTACAAAAGGCCATCATGCCTGATGCCATTCCTGAGCCTTTTTCTCGTATCCTTCTCCTGGAAAGAACATATATCTCAATAAAAAGGAACATTGCAATTCAATTGGTCAATGAGAGCTAGCAGAAATAAATTGACCATAAACGAAGGAACGTATAATACAGATGATGGGTAACAGATGAAGTATCCCTGATGTGTTGGGATGTCCTATCAGCAGTCTGAACTGTCTCAGGATGCATATGCTTGCTTGGATACTATAATGCAAACTTACTATATGCAGCTGTGATATGCCCAGATGCACCTGAGTCTATGATCCAGTCATTATGAGTTTAGTGGATGCAAGTGCATGAACCAGGATACCTTTACCCGTATGAACATAAGCAGTAAAGTTACCAAGGTAGGTAGTGTCAACCAGATCATAAGTGGCCTGTCCCTTGCCCTTAGACCTCTCAACATGAAGCTTGAACTGACGTAGTTCCTCCAACTCTGTCATCTCAGCTTCAGTCATCTTAGTAGTGGTATAGGATTCCTCTGCCGTAGCTAGGTGAGCAACTCCTCGGTCACCACATCCCCTGCCTCCTTGACCTGTACGTCCACCTCTTTGTCCTCTGCCTCCTCGGCCATGACCATGATTGCGGGGTTGAGGATAATTGAAGCTAAGGTTCCATTTCTTTCCGTAATTGTAGCACTCCCTATCATTACTGATGTGAGTACTAGGAATCACCAATGTCGAGCGAACAACAGGTGAGTCTCGACTTCATCACCTTCTATCGGATCTCCTCTTGTTCCATCGATGCAACAGCCTCATCCAAGGTTGGAAGAGATGACAACTGACACATAGCTGCCCTCCTAGCCTCATTTAACTAATTTCTCATCCCTTCAAGTCTAATATCATTGGATATCAACTCTATCTTCTTCATCACCTGCGACGACTGTGGTGTGGGCATGACTGCTCTATTAGATGAGATTTCCTCTAATTTGGCCTGAAACACTCTGGCTACCAACACATGTATTCTTATCTCCATAATTGTACCAATACATGGACGAGATCAAACGCAACCCAACTACAGGCCATGCGCCTACATGTGATTACGGCTTTCTCCATCTATCTAAGCCTCCACTACTTCATCGTGGCATGCGTCCAGCACCACCGATCAGCAGTCGTCCAGTGCCTGTGGAGGCAAGATCTGCCACCAGGCCCAACGGTCGCTGCCGCCAATGACGTATTTGCGTGCCTCCACCACCCCTAGCAACTCCTCAATGCCACCACAAAATCCGCGCTGGAGTAGAACCAAAAAAGAAAAGAAGAACCGCACTGGAGTAGAACCCACGTCGGAAGAGATGAGTGGAGAAAGAGAAGACGAAAAAAGATTTTTTTATAATTCGAACTATGCTACAAGAACCAACTATTAGACTGAACAAAGGTGCTCATGAATATATCTATCAAATAGTACTTTTATTAGCTTAACTTGGACAATCATAAAGTTTATTGATTGATGTCTTCATTACATTGGAACAACTAGCAGTCATTTACCGTTAAACTTAAGGCAATGCTAGGAGAACACCAAAATCTAACCATATTTGGGTGACCATATGATGTGACAACCTATGTGTTTTTTTTGAAAGAAAGTGTTTTCGTTGATTAGATTGAGAGGTTTACAGTTACATTATCAACCGGGGAAACTAGATAACTGATCAATGATACAATCATATGGTAAGTAGAAGTTTGAACAAACACTGTTGCTGATGAAGAATTCGGCTAGATTGTGTGCGACCTTATTTCTAGTTCTCTTTATGAAGGCAAATTGCATTGGAGCTGTAGATGGAATTTTATTCTGGATGCCATACTAGGTCCTTCAGTTCCAAGGAATAAGTGATGTTTCGCCTTTGAAGATCCTGATAGCAGATAATGAGTCACCTTCAATGATAATCTCCTTTGCATGTAGCTACATAGTGAGTAAAATCCCATGATCAATAACATAAATTTTTGCCTCCAAGCTAGAGTCAACGATACGTCAGATAATGTAGGAGTTGAAACTTTTGAGGGAAAAGCACGTGGAACATCATGTACGTTGAAATTTGCATTATATAAGGGTTCTTCGTGGAACATATCTTTATAATTGCTAGATAACTCGGAGCGAGTGGTAACATTTCCCCTTTTATGTGGTGGTATGTATTTTGTTATTTGAGAAGTGACTGGTCTAAGGGCTGTATTATACATGGCATAGCAGGGAATCAATGGTTAAGATGTGTTACCTTATACTGGAGAGAGGGGGATTGAGGATATCATCGTAGATGCTGTCGAAAAACTGATCAGTAACGTCTGTACTAATATTTGTCGGATGAGTATCTGCCTTTGTAGCATCTAAACCAAAATGATGGAGCACGTCTTTAGAAGTGACAACTCTATAATCATCTTCCTTGATCTTAGGTTTGAGAAGATCAAATATTTTTTTCTTTTTCATGCTGCGGCTAATTATCTCCAATGGAAGAAACGAACTTCTCTCTTTCTGTGCAACCATTAAATACATGGCCTAATTTAGCACATAATTGACAGAGACAAGGTAATCGTTCATACTTTACTATAATCTGACCTTCATTACAGAAATTAAAATTGGTAGTAATGTACCTCTTTAAAGGCTTTGAAAGGTGGATAAGAAATAAAGGAAAATTTCCAAAAATAGGGAAAATGTCCAAAAATAGGCCCATGACCTTTTTTGAACATTTTCCTTTAAGAACTTTAATCCTCGCAAAAGATTTCCATTTAATCTCGTCTTCCAGAGATCTTGCTCGTGGTGTATCTAGAGAAATAGCAATCCTTGAAACTGGAATTCTATTTAGTTAATTTGGAGGGATCTTGTGTAGTTGAACCCAAAGATCTGCAAATTGAAAATGATACTCCTCTAGTAATTTGCCTGGATCACGTCTCTCTATTGCAAGTAGGTCATCATTAATACTCCATGGAGCATCAAGAATAATGCGATCAACTTCTGAAGGGGAGGAGAGGTTCACAAGAAAGGAATCTGCTTGGTTATCGAGAATTGAAAGTGAACAGATTTGGATAACTTCCATATTTTAGGAAAAATGGATGAGAGTGACGAACATGAGAAATGGCGAGAAGAATAGGGTTTGATTGCCAAGGAGGAAGCCAGTTAAGAGACGATGAACTGTCCCTGGCAAAAGGGAGACAATTTTCATTATGATCTTGGTTTGAGAAGAGGGAAGCAATTTTTTTTCTAAGAATTCATTGTAATATGACATCATGTGGGATGGAGAGGATGATGACATGAATGAAAAGAAGGCGACAAAAGTACTTTGGGAGAATCATAAGGGAATTAAGAGTATACGAGAACCAGAGGAAGAAGGAAGAATTATCGCATAAGAAAAGATGGAGAAGACATTCCTCGAGGAGGAAGATGACGCTCAGAAAGAAGGTGCTCAGACAGAGCAGAGAGAAAAAAAATTGTTCTTTTTGTTTGGTTTTTTCTAAGGGCACTACCAAAATTGCTTGGGGGCAGCCCAAAAATGTTTGCAAATATTACAAGTTTGTCATTATTTTTTTTTACTTGGGGGCAGCCCAACAATAGGTATAAAAGATAATTTTATTTTTTTCTCTCTCTCCCTCCCTCTACTCTTTTCCTCTCTCCCTCAACTCTTTTATTCTCTCCCTCTACTTGTTTCTTCTCTCCCAACATTTTTAGGTCATAGAATTAAGCCATAGTCCAAATTTTTCCCCAAATTTTTCTTTCTTTTCTTTCCGAGAATTATCCCCAAAAAAATTCTCCTATCTCAATCATGTTTGGCACAAAATTTCCCCCAAATTTGTCTAAGATCAGCTACCAAAAAAATGTTTCCACTCATACTCAAAATCAGAAAACATAAACATAAATATTAGGTTTAGAATCACTTTAGGGTTCATGAATGAATTTTTCGAACATGATAATTCTCACATATTTGTTAAAACCCTAATCCTAGAACACGACAAATCGTTGTAGCCGTTCGGCTGCTACAGTTCAAATAGGACTGTCAGGAGCCTGGCAATCCTTAACCTTCATGCAAATTGTAGTTTCAAATTATGTTTTATAATTTGGCATAGTCAAATTATAAGACATAAACGGACTCCATCCCCATTGTTAATCTACTGTGTATTCCATCAGAAAAGCAGTGATTACATATATGATTATATTCAATTAGTTTTCAGCCTCTATGAAAATCCAAGATATATATATTCTTGGGACATGCTCCATCCCTTGCAAGTCAGGAACAAACATAATCTCCTTAAGGTTTGATTGATTAAAAGCCTTTCGTTTTGTCTTTTGCATTACCAGTACATGTTATTGAGGTCGACCCCAAGCATAATTCTTACCAGCTTCAGTTCTCCATTGAATCCAAAATAGGACTGCTAGGGTGCTGGCAGTCCTACACTAAAGTAGGACTGCCACACCCCTGGCAGTCCTACACTAAAGTAGGACTGTCAGGAGTGTGGCAGTCCTACTTTTGTGTAGGACTGCCAGGGGTATGGCAGTCCTAATTATCGGCTATTTCTTCCATGTTGAAGAAAGTTGAGCCTGAAAGCATCATCCAACGAAAGTTGAGCAAGAAGCTTGGCCTTTTAACTAGCATAGAAAACATTATCTTGGTGCATCAAGCCCGAGGTAATTGAAAGGTAGGCAACCGAATAAAACAGAGGACAAGTCTCGACAATAATTATCCTGTATCATCAGTAACCTAACCTTACATGCCACTTTTATTCTCACGAGCATCATCAATCACATTCATGTTTCCAAATTAAAATTTGAACTAAGCAGCAGCACATAACATATTCTCTAGCCCCAAAGTAAATAACATAATATATACCATCAATTATTGTGTTCAACCACAAGAAAAATTGGTGAAATGAAAATCCGCACATAACTCTGAACATTTCTGTTCCAGATTAAGTTCAAAGTTGAATAAAATATATGGCTCCAATATGTCTACATAATAAATTTTGCCATTCAAATCCAGTAATTTGTTCGTGTGGCAAAACAATTCTGACCTGCTTGTGTAACAAGTAGATAGAAGCAACTTGGTCTGCACCATAGGAACAAAGAATATGGAGCAATCTACTATTACAGTACCTAAGCTGTGAAGGCTAACCAGGAAGTCCCATCTTAAATTCACAGCAGCGAAACACTTACAAATGATTAATGAACCAAAAACGTTTCATTGATGAAGACCCAGTCGGTCATTTAACAAGCTTTCTCAAACTTGCTGCAACAGAGTTTGATAAGTAGGACTGCCAGGGTGCTGGTTGTCCTAACTCAAACTTGCTGCAACAGCAAGTTTCAGTTAGGACTGCCAGTACCCTGGCAGTCCTACTTTAGTATAGGACAGCCAGGGGGCTGGCAGTCCTACTTATGAAACTCTGTGACAGAGTTTCAGTTGAGGAGCTCCTCACAGAGTTTGATAAGTAGGACTGCCACCCCCTGGCAGTCCTACACTGAAGTAGGACTGCCAGGGTGCTGGCAGTCCTAACTCAAACTTGCTGTTGCAGCAAGTTTCAGTTAGGACTGCCAGCACCCTGACAGTCCTACTTCAGTATAGGACTGCCAGGGGGGTGACAGTCCTGATACTGATACTCTGTACATAAAAAACAACAATTCATCACAAGTACATAAATCATCCCAATAATTCATCACAACAATTCATTACAAGTACATAATTCATCCCAATAATTCATCACAAGTACATAATTTATCACAATAATCCAACTACAATAATTCATCCCAATAATTCATCACAACTACAATAATTCATCACAACTACTTAAGTTTCAAACATTCCACATCCAAATTAAGTTTCAAACAAGTACATAACTATTCCACATCCAACTTAAGTTTGAAACAAAAAAAATATCCAGATCCAACTATATATCATGCCGGGCCTTTGAACGAGACTCCCTATTGTTCATGAAGGGGAAGTCGACCACGTCGTCGATACGATCAAGCTCGTTGGCGACCGTGACACTAGTGTCACTTTGGCAACCTCTCTGGAGTGTCTGGGCCAATTCCTTCATCTTTTGAGACTGAAAATGAAAGTATAAATGAATTAAGTCTACAAACATGGAAATCTCAGTCTTATTACAAATATGGAATTCACCATTTTCACCAACCCAGGATACAAGACGTTTTTGGAAGGAAGAGCTCCAATTGCTCCGACGGCCACGGGACCCGAGTTGGTAGGGTTCGACAACTAGGATGTCCGACTCCCAGGAAGTACGGCATGTAGTCCTCGTTGCAGTCGACCATCTGGGTGACCGATCGTCTTTCAGTTTTCCGAAGTACATGTCGTTGCCACTCGGAGTAAAAGTCGGTCATCTAGTCGAAATACGTCAGTTTGTAATTTAAAGGTTGGGTTCCACGCGGAGGCTCCAACGGCACGTTCCTTCCGCTTTGACGCAGTGAGCCGTATTATTTTGTTAGCGGTCGGTGGACTGCATGACGACATACATTTATTAAATAATAGAAATAGAAATAGAACATGCAGTTACCCCTCGCATATGAGCATCATGCAGTTACCCACCCCCATATGTCATAACAGTAGGACTGCCAGGCATGTGGCAGTCCTAATGTAAATCAGGACTGCCACAGAAAGAGGACTGCCAGGACTGTGGCAGTCCTGATTTACATTAGGACTGCCACATGCCTGGCAGTCCTACTGTTATGAGACCCGAACTGCCAAAACAAGATGCTAGTTTGTCGTGTTCTTGGGTTAGGGTTTCAACATAAAATGTGAGTTTCTTGTGTTCAAAAATTAGGAAAGAGAACCATAAAGAGATTCTAAACCTATTTTATCAAAACTTTTTTAAGAATTAAAAATATTCTAGGGTTTTGAATAGAATGTACAAAATTCTCGAAGAAATTAGGGAAGAACGTACCTAGATTCCGGTTGCTTTGACTTGCGTGTCATCTCTTCGAATCTACGAAGAAATCTTGGTGGAGAAATTGGGAGTTGAGTGGTGGAGAACAAGAAATTAGGGTTTTAGGAGAGGGAGAGGGAGAGAGCTCTTTTTTTCTTCTTGAGGAGAGAGTGTAGAATGACAAATGAAATGAAATGAAGGTTTGGGGGGTTGGGCTGCCCCCTAGCAAATTTTGGGTGCCCCCTAGCAAATTCTCCACCTTCTTGGGTTGCCCCCAAGTAAGTGATGCCCCCAAGCAATTTTGGTAGTGCCCTTAGAAAAAACCTTTTGTTTTGACGACCTATGTGTTGATCATGTGTTGGCCCACAACATTAATGTTATCATATATTATTGTTTAATTTAGACTAGACCACTGAATTAGATTTTCAGCCGTAGTATGAACTCAACAAGGCCTACCTCTAACAAAGTATGTTGTTTAATTTAGGCTAGACCACTGCATTAGATTTTAGGTCGTAGTATGAACTCAATAAGGCTACTCTTAGGGCCTGTTTGGATAGATGTAACTCTTTGAAAGTGTGAAAGTGACACTTGCAGCAAGTTGAGTTTCAGTGGACTTGCAGCAAGTGGCACTTTTCAAAATGTGTTTGGATAAAGTGTGTTTTGTTGGAAGAAAAATGAGTTCGTTGTTTGGATGGTTGTTAAAAAAAAAGGAATTCGATTGTTTGGATGATTGTTGAAAGTGGATGTTGGTAACCCATAATTAAATTAGTTACCAAAATTAACTGAAAAAATATTAATTACCATAATTAGATAAAAAAATATTAACGATCATAATTAAATTAATTACTATAATTTGCTATTGATAATTTACTATTTTAGTTGAGGATGATGAAGTGCCACGTCTACACATGAAAAAAAAAGCAAAGAAGAAGTAACAGCTTTATAACATCATACATCTCTCTCCCCCTCTCTTTACAACTCTCTCTCTCTCTCCCTCTTTCTCCCTCTTCCGACCTCCTCCTCCACCACCGCCACAACCCCTCTCCACCGCCGCCGTCAGCCTCTCCTCCACGGCCTCCTCTCCTCCATGGCCTACTCCACTACCTCCTCTTCCACCTCCACCGCCTCCTCCTCCACAACCACCGCCTCCTCCATCATCTCCTCCTCCACCGCCTTCTCCTCCACCTCCACCGCCTCCTCCACCTCCACCGCCGCCGTCAACCTCTCCTCCACGTCCTGCTCTCCTCCATGGCCTCCTCTACCGTACTTGCAGCAATTTTGGTTAGCTGGAGGGTGGGAGTGAAAGTGGCATTTCCGTGCAGTTGCAGCATTTTTTGGCTGCAACTCAACCTTGAAAAATAACAAAGGCCACTTACCGTGCGGTTGCAACGATTTGACACTTACTACGCGGTTACTGCGTCCAACCAAACGCCGGAGGTGCGGAGGTGGACGAGCACTTTCACTCCCACCCCCAGCTAACCAAACAGCCCCTTACAAAGTATTATGGTGCAACTGAAACTGTCATGAAATGATCTCTGATATAGATACTTAAAAGGAGAAACTTATATTATCTCCTATAGTAGTTGGGGGAAGAGCAAATTGAAACAGTCACATTCATGGAAGGAATCATGCATCTCTGACTTGCTTCGTGCAACGCAAACCGTCTATGGAACAGAGCAGCGGAAGGTTTGCCACAATTTAGTTAGTAACCTAACATCCTCTTCCATTTTCATATGATCCCCTTGTCCCAAATAAAGAGGAAAAGAATACCACCCACCGCCCCCTAAGAACATCCGGTCATGCCAACCCCTCAATTTAATTCTTTTGTTTTTAGGAAAAATATGATTTTCATCAAAAAATAATAATATATATTTGAGAAGGTCAGAGAAAGTGAATTCTTGGTGTGGGCGCACTACAAAACTACAGTAAAATGATGACTTAACCTACGACGGAACAAGAACAGTTGCTCGGTAGCAACGGAATAGTGACAAACATTTTATGTAAAATACAAATTTATTTTCCATCGATGTGTCAGTCGCTAGCTAGTCGCTTATTATCTACCGACGCCTTAGCGGTGACCTAAACCGTCACCGGACACGACTAAAATTAGAACAACAGTCTTTTGTTTTCATTTTAAAATTTTTAAACCAATTTTTTTTCCCTCTAACCTCCTCCTCCCCGAGCAAACTCCACCCTCTCCTCCTTCCCTGCTTGATGGCGGCCTCCTCCTCACCTTCTTTCCTTCCCTCTTCCTCTCCGTTCTCTTCCTCTCCGACTCGATCGGTGGGGATGGCAGGAGCACCCATCTTCCTATCCGACGCCTAGGAGCCTCCCTCCACTCCGACGACCAGGAACAACCCTCATCTTCTCGGACGCCCAGGAGCGATCCTTCCTCGACAGTTGGTAATTATTTTCATTTTTTTAAATTTTTAAAAAATGTTCTTCTAATATAGATGGTTTAAAAAAAGAGAAGAAAAAAAAAAATATGAGACACGAGAATAGGTTGGTGGATGTTTAGAATAAGGATTAGGATTAAGCTTAAGGAAACCTATTTAGTTTAGGTTATAGTAAAATGAGTTTATTTATTTGTTGTACTTATACATTGCTAATAACATTAACAAACTTATCTCTAGAATTTCATGATATTTTTCAATATTATCTTGCTTTAAGTCTTCACTATATAACTATTCTTCGTACTATTTAGTCTTTTACTTTCTCCACAATTTAGTGAAATATATATAATTTACACATAATTTTAATTTCATGATACATAAGTCTGTTATTTTATTATAACTAAAACTTTAATCTTCTGACTATATGTTATACTAAAATACTTTCTATACAGTTTTATTCAAATTTGGGTAGGTTTTCTCTTTCTAGGATTAAGAATTCATATATTCTATAGGATTTTTGTCCATATAGGTTTAGCTTCAATTATGTTAAAATAAATATGGTTTATTTAAATATATTAATTCCCTATTTATTAGTTAGTTTAAATCAACTATCAAGCTTCATATTATTCTTCCTTATGTTTTTTTTCTTTTGACACGTATTTAATCCATATTGTTTGAATATATATGGTAGACGTAGATTCATTTACGGGTAAGAAAGTAGTGAGTCAATACTTAGTTGGCCGTTCGTGGATATACAAGCGGTGACATGAGAGCAAGATCGATTTGACGGATGATTTCAAACGGACGTTGAGAAAATTTTAATTACACCAGCAACCAACTTTATTTCCATTTAATCTCATCTTCCAGAAAGCATGCTCGTGGTGTACCCAGAGAAAAAGCAATCCTTGAAACTGCAATTCTATTCAGGTACTTTTAGAGGGATCTTGTGTAGTTGAACCCAAAGATCTGCAAACTGAAAATGATACTCCTCCGGTAATTTTCCTGGATCACATCTCTTTATTGCAAGGAGGTCGTCATTAATACTCCATGAAGCATCAAGAATAGTACGATCAACTTCTGAAGTGGAGGAGAGGTTCAGAAGAAAGGATTCTGCTTGATTACCGAGAACTGAAATGTGAGATTTGGATAACTTCCATATTTTAGGAAGAATGGATGAAAGTGACGAACAAAAGAAATGGCGAGAAGAATAAGGTTTGACTGCCAAGGAGGAAGCCCAGCTAAGATAAGATGACCCTGGCCAAAAGGGAGACAATTTCATTATGATCTTGGTTTGTGAAGAGGGAAGCCATTTTTTTATAACAATTATGTAAGATGACATCGTGTAGGATGGAGAGGATGATGAAATGAATGAAAAGAAGGGTAAGATAGTACTTTAGGAGAATCCGAAGGGAATTAAGAGTATGGGAGAACCAGAGGGAGAAGGAAGAAATATCGCTTGAGAAAAGATGGAGAAGACATTCCTTGAGGAGGAAGAAGACGCCCAGGAAGAAGGTGCTCAAACACAGCGTAGATAAAAAATTGTTCTTTTTGTTTTGACAACCTATGTGTTTATCATGTGTTGGACCACAATATTAATGTTATAATATATCATTGTTTAACTTAGGCTAGACCACTGCATTACATTTTTAGGCCGTAGTATGAACTCAATAAGGCCTACCTCTTACAAAGTATATTGTTTAATTTAGGCTAGACTATCGCATTAGATTTTAGGTCGTAGTATGAACTCAATAAGGCTTCTCTTACAAAGTATTATGGTGCAATTGTTAAAAATTAATACCAGAGCCAAATTTCAATCATAGGACCTGTGGGTTATGTGCCCACCACGCTTCTGTAGGAATGTTGAGCACCTCTAGAGGGGGGTGACTAGAGTGTGTGCATGTGCAGCAGAAAATATTACCAAAAAATTTATATACTATGGCAAGTAAAAGTAAATGATATGAAAGTAAATAACTTGCAGTAAAGTAAGAGTTAAGAAGATCAAACTCAGTGACACAGTGATATATACTAGTTTCTCTCTGAGAGGACTAGTCCAGTCTCGAGTACTCCTACTCGATGTTAATCCACTATGACACAAGCTTTAACTGTGTGCTTGTAACTCTTGCAACACCGTGCTTGGGGACAAGTGCACGATCGACTTCACAATACCGTGATTGGTGAAGAGTGCACGACCGACTCCAGAAGGCAATTTAAATCTGTAACATTTTCTGAATGCAGCCTCCGATACAACTCTTCAATACCAAACTCTAGATTAAACATAAATTGTACTGGCATGGCTAAGAGTAGTATTGGCTTGATTTGAAAGTATAGCTCATAAAAATACCTAGAAATAAATATAGAAGGGAAGACTGAATGAATGAGTGATTTGGAAATATGAAAGTTCTTCTCTATTTATAGTGTTTTTGTAGACCGAATTCGGGCAGAGTTCGGATGCATAAATCTCGCATTCGAACGTTGGATACAGATATCCAGGAAGATAAAAAACAATTTAAACCACCCTTGACCGAACTTGGGCCGAGTTCTGCCAGGGTCAGGACAACTGTTTGGGCCATTTTAGTTGGGTTTTGGGCTTTTTAGTATGTGGACTTTTGGATAAAAGTTTGTGGATATGAAGGCTATATATTTGTGGACTTTGAAATAGCAAAGCCAGTACCGATCATGATAAACCTTATATTTTTTCCTAGACTCAATAAAAATAAAAAATACAGAATAAATATGTAAAACTTGATCTTGATTCCATTGCGTGTGATTCTTAATGACGATGAGACTTTTGTAGCTTGTAAGCAGTAGTAGGTGCAGTCTTAAAACCTGTAAACTTGTAGCAGTATGTATATTTTGCGTATCAACTAAAGTTGACGTTTGATTATCAAAATCAGGTGTGATCGTGACCAATGAGCCAACAATCTCTCCCATTTTGATAATTGAAAAACTTTGAGTCTATAGCAAAATATAACAAATATAATATTGAACTTTGAATTTTATACCTGACTTTTTTTGAAGAAATGTTGGAAAATTTTATTTTGGTATACGGTCTTCTCCCCCTTTGTCATGTACTCAAAATACGGCTCCCCCATAATTTATGAATCAAACATCAACAAAGAAAAATAGAGTAATACCAAATAGTGATATAACAAGTTCAAGTATTATACGAGACCATCAACAGTAGCAAAAAAAAATTCAACAGTAAATGAAAGCTAACAACTCATATAAATGAAAATGCCACTACAACTGAGAGGTCTAAAGTACATAATATAAAAATCACTACAAAGAATCAAGCCCAAAAGCATAAAAAATAATAAGTGTCACTACATCATCATCAGCCAGACAGATATATCCACAAAACATACTAGACCAAAACATCTGATGAAATCAACTATCAGAACCACCAGTAGGATCAGCAGGCGGAGCAGCAGGAGGCTCGATCGGATCAAAATAAGCGGCCATCGGGTCGAAGTAAGCATACGACGGAGATCACCTAGTCTTGGTCCATCAACATTAGAATGACAGATGATGGTCGTCGGGGCAGTAGGATGGTGAACCATCATCCACTGGATGTCTGCCATAACATTTATCAAAACCTGAGCCGGAGAAATATGGCAAAACTCAACATCACCAAAGCGAGTCAGATCGGCCTGACATTGCTGTTCATGTAGAGCGACGAAAGCATCGAACCGCTGATAGAGCTCGTTAATGGTATGACCCGGAGCTGCAAGGCTGGAGCATCTGCTGGGGCTGCAACTAGAGCAGGTGGATGTGGAGGTAGAGCATCACCAGGAGGGTGCGGAAACTTTTTAGACCTAAGAAGCTCTGAAGGCGTTCCAGATATGGGACACAACTCTAATCGATGTCAAATTTCTGGAAGATGGCCGCCAGATGCATAGGATAGAGAAGGTTACGGCCTGCCCTCCGACAGCTGGTCATAAAGGATATCATAGTCTTGGAAAATAGGTAAACCTAAATTGGTTATGATACATAGCAGATAACTATAAGAGCGTGATCTCGTCGGTGGATCCCGTCTTAGGTATAGAGATGAAATGATAATGCGATAATGTTCATAAAATTGTTGGTTAAGGTGGCGTGTGAATAACCATTTTCGAGGAATCGGATCGGGATGACACAATACGACCATGAAGGACTCATGGGTCATGTCGGCAGGAAATTGAACCTTCGTAATGTCGACGAGAGCGTCACCAATGTCGGGCATTAAAAATATTCACTCAAGTTGATAGAGTTGAATTCAGATTCCTTACCGCTGACAGATGAATGAATACAGCCGTCTGCTTCTTGCATGTTGCAATAAAACATGCGGACTACATTGTCATAAATTGGATGTGAAATATCTAGAAATTTATGAAGTCCTAGAGTTTCAAAGTGATAGTATATTTCTAAAAAATGGTAAAGTTTGTCGTTTTATCCGGGCAAATTTTTCGATACCAAAAATGATTGAACTAAAGGGTTGATCTCTCGGATGAAACAAAGAGTGTCGAGTCATAGTCATCATCATCATCGGAACAAGAGGGACTGAACATGTTGATCGGTTCATATTCCGATATGGAAGATGAGGTAGTGTCTCTAGTTTTCTTCCTCTTAGAAATTATAGGAGCCATGAAATTGAGAAAGAAAAAAAGAAAAATATACCTTAATGGAGATAAAAAAAAATGGTAGAGAATGCCTTCTGAGAGCCTTAGATCCAAGAAAAATCAAGTTTAGAGGCTTGGAAAATGGTTTTCTAGAATCTAGGGTTATGGTTTTTGAGGTTTGGGCGACTGCACTTTGAGGAGGAAGAAGAAGAATAGAAGAAAGGGGGTTCTATTCGTGCTGTTGTTTATAAAAAAGTCCCTACAGAGTTTGGCCCGAACTCGGTCAGAACTCGATCCGATTTCGGTCCGAATTCTGCCACTTGCATCTTAGGTCATATTTCATTAATAAATTATAAAAATAGCCTATAAACTTGTAATTTTTTGATTTAATTAATATTCATTACCTTGAGTTAGATGTAGGGGCCGGATCCCAGCTAACGGTAGTCCGAAGACACTTGGCACCGTGTCGCTTAGGCTTTTATGCCTTGTTGACAAAATGATCGTTTCGGCTTGTACCCCAAATAACTTTAATTAATATATCTCTGAATCTTAAGTTTTTAAGTATTTTTATTAATCATAACAAATTACAACTCTAAAAATTTAAGTATGCCTAACTCTCGGCGCAGATAGTTGAAACGATCTTCGGCTAGTGGTTTTGTGAATATGTCTGCCAGTTGATGATCTGTGTCAATAAACTCTATACTAATATCCCCATGTTTGTAGAAGCATAACAAAGTGCAACATCCATGAAAGCAAGGGACATCAGTTGCTGCATACAATTCAGGGAAGCGCAGGAGACACCAAGTTGCTATGCGCATCACGAAACCATAAGATAAAGCAGTCATAAAAGAAAACTCTTTATTAAATTATGTTTACAAAGATCTATTATACAGTCTTCATGATTACATATAACGACTCTATGTAGCCTATATTACATATAAAAACTCTACAGCCTACAAGTGCACAGCCTATGGGTCTACAGCCTACAAGTACACAACCTACAAGTGCACAGCTCTCCAAAAAGTCAGAGCAAATCACTTCCTTGTCAGGTGCGCAGCTTCCCCACTATAATATGGCTAATGAAGCATTTATTGTGCATGTTAGAGCACAACCTGTGGCTCTTCAGATTGGCAATCAATCTAAACCCGGTATCTTGGGACTCGAAGACCTCCAAGATGTTGTTCAGGTTCGAACCCCTCATTCCACATGCTCAAGTGCATCTCGAAACTCTAAAGTTGTTCTTTCACAAGACTATAGCTTCTTTGAACGAAGAGATCTACAACCAAAAGTTAACTTATGCAAGGTCTATGGCCGTTCGAAGCTAAGTCAGGGTTGAGCATGATAGAGGAATATCAAGAAACAACGAGCCAAGACTACCCCAAAAGCTCCTCTTTATATAGGCTATGTGGTCCGACCCACACACCACGTGGTAGTCGGTCAAAGGACTCCAGATTAATGTGATGAACCTAGAATTCAGCACAATGAATCTCATTTTTATGAATTCAATTGACTAAACCCTTAGTCACCGCTTCTCGAGCCCCCATAGGGGCAGCAATTAAGGAGACTTATGGACTCAGCAATTAAGGAGACTTTCTGACTCAGCAACTAAGGAGATTTTAGTCGCTCCAAAAGTGCAGTGACTTCGACTCCTCTGAAAGCAGTCTTTAGAGGTCCCTGAAGCGCAGCCCCTTCACGGCTCATTCGTTGATCTCTCAGGGCTTCCTAGAAGCGCAGCCCATTTATAGCTCCTTCATTGATCTCTCAGAACTTCCTAGAAGTACAGCCCCATCACGGCTGCATTGATCTCTCAGAGCTTTCCAGAATCTCAACTCCTTCATGGCTCCTTCATTGATCTCTCAGAGCTTCCCCGAAGCGCAGCCCCTTTATGGCTCCTTCATGGATCTCACAGAGCTTTTCAGAAGCGCAGCCCCTTTACGGCTCCTTCATTGATCTCTCAGAGCTTCCCAGAAGTGCAGTATTGTGACTTCAATCCCTCCATAGCGGTCATCCGTCGCCTAATATTACAGTGACTTTGACGTTTCAGAAAGTGCAGCTCGCATAGCGAGCAGCTTCCCCCCACAACGTGACATTATGCTACGTGATCGGGATGGCAGCCATATCTCTTCACATCCAGTTTGTTCAAGTAGTTGTTCTCTATGGATACAATCGAATTTTAGTTTGTTTAAACAACCATTTCTCTTAGATACAATTGAATTCGGTTTGTTCAAACTATATCCTCCAGGATAAGACCAAAATCCAGTTTGTTTAAACTGCCGTTCTTTTGATGGGGCAAAATCTACCCGGTTTTAGCCAAATAAGATCTTCAAAGCAGCGGGTACATGCCACGTGTCACTAATGACGAGTAGTACCAACCGTCCAAGATCTCAGCTATAAGAGAATCCCAATAACGGCCACGTGTCAGCTCAGCAACAGCCCTCATAGAGCGATTACAACAGATTCTTCTAAAATAGTGTGTGCAGCGCTCCTGTGCACCAAAATCCCCTTCGTACATCGTATATATGCTCGCCTATAAATAGAAAAAGTCTTCCTTCATTCAGGACGACTGTGCGTCTTCTTGATTGGCAACTCAGATTACCACTCACAAGCATCAGAAAGTCAGAGCAAGTTCATTTCGTCGTCAGACCGTCAACGGAGTAAAGGAGCCGCTGTAGTGCTCGATCTCCACCGTTACATTTTTCTAGAAACTTTTGTACTTAGATCTCATGTTTAGGAATCTTTCTGTACTCTTTTTTCGTTTGTATACAAAAATTTCATAAAACTTTTGTTCAAGGCAAACAAAAGGCGACTCTGCTGGGGACTTCCTTCTCCTCTGACGTGAAGGTAGTAATACAATCTAACAACGACTTGTTGGGATCTTCGCAAAGGATGTTGGTCGTGAGTTTCGATCAGCAAGCGTTCGAAGATGTCCTTTCTGAAGGCGGCTCGGGTCCTTCAAAGCGGCTCGTAAAGCCGAAGACGGCTCGACGCACTTGGGTGCCCAAGGCTGCTGTGACGAACGACAACACAAAGGGGGATACAGTCCAGACCCCCCTGAACGGCGAAGCATCGAAGAGGCGTTCACCAGCTGCTGCTGTATTGCCTCAATCAACTCCAGTTGCTGAGAGACGCAGTAAAGCCCGTCGCTCCTTTGCTGCGTGCCAAACGAAAGCACAACACAGGAACGAAAGTGCAGCCTCCCACCCACGCATGAAGATGGCTGTGTAGGTTGGAGCTTCTATCTTTGACAGAATTGTCTACCCCTTGGGTAGGACTATGTTGGATTCTGAACGCTATGCACCTTTTAGGGGTAGCATAAAGATATCCAAGGCAGCACGCGCCTTCCGCAATGAACGTGCTACGCCAACACTCATGTTGGATCCTGAATGCTATGCACCTTCCAGGGATAGCACAAAAAATCTAAGAAAGCATGCGTCTTGTGCGACTAACATGCTATGCCAACCAATATGTTGGAGTCTGAATACTACGCACCTCCCAGGGTAGTAGGAAGAAATCCAAGGCCGTATACGCCTCGAGCAAGTAACGTGCTATGCCAACGACTGATGCAAGGCCTGCGTTGGAAGCCACGTGCGCAGCCAACGGGAAACTGTATAAAATTGGTTCGAGTGCTTCGATACCTCGACCAGTAATACCCCTCTGTCACTTGAGCGTGCATGCCTATGATTCAAGCTAGAGGGCGCATACCGTGGGGACGCACTTAGGCGAATAACATTGCTATAAGCATGAGGAGATTCTGCCTCACGAGCAACTCTCTGACCATGACCTAAGCGTACCGTACGCATAGGAACTGGGTAGCGAAAACTAGTTTCACATCTTTACTCATGTACGCGGTGTACCTGCACACATGAAATGAGTATAGATGTGGAAGCTTCTGACCTGCGCAATGTGATCTCTCACAAGCGCAAGACGAAGGAAGACTCTGCTGCACACAACATGCCTATCTGAAGGCACATTTGTGCCAATATCACCATCTATTATTGTTGCTACCAAACAACAACATTGCCACCAAAGATGCGGTCCATTTTCCAACGACTGCAACCGATGGTACCTGTATAGAAGAGACTCAACGAGAGATTGTCGAGTCCAGAAGAAGATAAAACCCTGGTTGCTTCATGCTTCACCCATGGGGGTTACCATTCCTCAAGAAGCTCTTCAAGAATCCGCCCATCTCGGCTAACAAACCCAAAGGCCGACCTAAAGGCAGCAAACTGGCAGTGTCCAACATGGGTGTGTTCCAAAATACTCGTGCCAAGACCAAATCGTTGTCACAAGGGACTGTCACTTCAACAACAGCACATATGGGGGTAGCCAACTCCCTATGATCTGTGACAACCCTTCGTTCCAACCAAACGAAGATGTGTATGGGATCGACACAGATACCTCCAGAAGTAGAAGCTATCAGCAATCTGGGGGTAGCAACTGCTTCGAGTCGGAGGACGATTGCAACCTACCCGTCTACCCTCAGGAAGGTGAAACTCAAGGGTCCGAGACGGAGAGCAAAAGATCCATGGTGCCCTCTATCTTCCCCTACCTGATATCCGTCTACATGTCCGAAGGTGACAATGCGGGTAGCAACGAGGGACCAACCATCAACAACATGTAGAAGCCCTTGACATAGGCCTGGATATGTTAAATGAGACCATGCAAGCCTTGACTTTTGTGGTCCTAGAGATCAAGCATAAATTGACATCAACGCTTCTACTCTAGTAAATCAAGACCAGGGAACGAATGGGGAGTCTAATGCACCTCTGCATGCACCGTCTCCCCTCATAAACCAAGAACTGCCCCAGTCATTTACTCCATCAATGACTGGACCAAAAATGTCAAATGACATGCTACAGGCTCTCAAGGAGTTGTACGCTCCCTTTGACACCCGAAAAAAGTAAGAATCACTCCAAAAGATAGAAATCCGACAACCATATCCCCCTGAATGGGATAATGTGATATATCCTTCCAAATACAAACCACATACACTCGTACCCTTCAATGCGAAGGAGTCTCCTTGTCGATACTTGAGGTACTTTTGTCACTACCACTTTTCTAGATTAGGGGTATTTTTGTAATTATGTGATTTTAAATTTTTTAATAATATTTTTAATTGGTGCTTTTGTGTTAGTAGTTGGTTTAACCTTAGCTAACCACGATTAGAGACTAACCATGACTTTAGAAAATTAATTATCAAGTTAGATTTGAATTTTAAGCTTTAGTCCTAATTAAGAAACTTTTTAAACTCATTTTAGGTTCTTTTAATATATTGCTTTTGGGCTTTTTGCTAAAAGGCTTTCTATTAAACTTTAGTGGAGTTTTTGGCCCATACCTAAACCCTAACCCTAGCAGCAGCATGTGGCCGGCCAAATAGCTCCCCCTCTCTATATATTCATAACTTGTAGCCACCAAGCCTCTTTTACAAACCCTAATTTTTCACTTTCCTCAAAGTAGCCTATTTTTCTCATCTCTCATCCTATTTGAACCAAACGAATTGCGTTGCGATCTTTGGGAGGAGAAGAACTTGCTGGAGGCTAGCTAGCAAGGAATTGGAGGCATTTGACCTTAGGATTTTGGGTGTCGAGGCTTTTGGAGTACTTTTGTATTGAGATTCCAACTCTCAATAGGTAAATGCTTATAAACTCATTTAAATTCTGATTTTTCTTCATAGAAGCATGCATCTAGGTACCCTTGGTAAGATTTCGTGTCCGTTTGATATGTGTATCGGAGGCGTATCGGTGTATTGTGAAATGTGTTTGATGAAATGCCTCATAAAATTAAAAGTTGTTGTTTTTCAAAACAAATTTCATATATTTGTAGCCCTATATGAGGGGATTCCAAAACCCTATTTCTGAGTTCGTTTTGGCACGATTTTCGTGTCCAAATCGGATACGGGGGCATAGCACGAGGCCCCGTGCACTATCTTGCCTCTCGAGTGCCATAACTCGTTGGACATGATACGGTTTGGGGTGAAAATTGGTGGAAACATGGGGGCTACGCCTGACATCATATTCCTAAAATTTGGGGTGATTTGATAGAGTGGTTGGGAAGTTATCGAGGTCGCATTGATTCTGGCTGTTGTGCACACGCGTGCAAAATCTGCCCTGATACGGGTTTATAACTCGGACACGAGGACATGTGGACTTGCGACAGGGTGTCCAACACCTAGCCCTATACCTAGGCTACCCATGGACACGAGCACGTGACACGTGGCGGCGTGTGTCGTGTCCTATTGGGGCCGGCACCTCCCTACGAGGCCGCGCGCACACGCGTATGCAGCCCCTCCCCGATACGCATATGGACACGCGAT
Organism: Iris pallida; assembly: GCA_029216955.1. Taxonomy (NCBI): domain Eukaryota; kingdom Viridiplantae; phylum Streptophyta; class Magnoliopsida; order Asparagales; family Iridaceae; genus Iris; species Iris pallida. The sequence continues at coordinate 9,115,816 of JANAVB010018399.1, forward strand.
ACGGCAACTCGTAGACACGACTCAGGGTCCTAGACATATACCCTAGCACCCTAGCAACACCCTGGCACGAGCACGAGGCTTCTCGTTGTACACGGCGAGTCCTACAGTGCTCGACACACCCCACACATACACGTGCACGAGCACTGTTTTGGGTACGCACTGTTTGGACACAACTTGGACACAGTTTTGGTTCGATATGGACATGAGCATGACACACACACTCATCCCTTTCTGTTTTCCAGTTCTCTGGGTATTGGGTCCTCGAATTCCAGTTTTGAGTTTGTGTTTGGGTTTGTGTAGAGTTGGGTTCTTTTGTTTTGAGATGAGTCGAGTTTTGATTGGTTTCTACTTTCAAATTCCTGAGATAGATTCTAGGTTTATATATATATATATATATATATATATATATATATATATATATATATATATAGAGAGAGAGAGAGAGAGAGAGAGTTAGTTTTGGATTGTGTTTTGATTCCAGTATTCTGAGAATCGATTGTTGGTTAAGTTTTGGGGTTTACATGTCATTGGGTATGGGGATATCTTAATGTATATGAGATTATATGTATATTTGTATATATGTTGGTTTTGTACTAATTTTGGGATATGGGCTTTGATCATTGAGTTTAGCTCGGATTTAGATTTGTTGACATCACTGTACAGAGGTTGAGTGTCCAGTTTTGGGTTGATGACTTGGGTTGATGTTGTTTTGGGTATTGAGTTTAGATTAAGGCATTAATATAGGATACCTATATGTTAATGGGTAATTGATATAGGTTGATAGTTGTGAGTCATTTTTTAGTATATGTTTTCAATCTCAGTTCTCAGAGATTGTGGGTTCCAACCCCTTGCACAGTTCGCACACTCTTTTCCTTTATATATAGATATATATATATATATATATATATATATATATATATATATATATGGCTTAATTGCACTTTGCTACCCTCAACTATTACCATTTTTCAACTTTGTACCCTAAACTATTTTTTGTAACAATTTGGTACCCAGATATTATTTTGGACTAAAATGCCCCTACCCCTACCCCTAACCTCCCCCCCTGCACGCTCCGGCCGCCCCCCCTGCTCACTCCGGCCGCCCGCCCGCCCCCGCCTCTCCCCTAGGCCGCGGCAGCACGGGAGGAGGGGGGCTGGGGAGGGAGGGCGGGGCGGGAGGCGGGGCAGGGGGTGGCCGAAGGTAGCAGGGGGGGGGTGGGGGGCGGAGGGGGGGGGCGGAGCTAGCAGGGGGGGCGGCCGGAGTGAGCAGGGGGGGCGGCCGGAGTGGGGAAGGGGGTGGAGGAAAGGAAAAGGAAGGGCATTTTCGGCATTTTGAAAAATTAGGTATCAAGTTGAAAAAAAATAATAGTTGAGGTACCAATTTGTTACGAAAAAAAGTTTATGGTATCAAGTTGAAATGCGGAATAGTTGAGGGTAGCAAAGTGCAATTAAGCCTATATATATATATATATATATATATATATATATATATATATATATATATATATACACCAAATATCCTTAACAATCAATACATAACTATATACATACACTATGGTATGTTTGTGATAGATTATATATATAGGTATTGATATATATGTAGATATAGGTTATGTTAGATATTTAGTTAAGATATGGCTATGATAATACCTTGGTATCTTAGTCTATATCCTAGAAATGATTGGTGTTTGACCAAGTTGACCAAAAGTCAACTGTGGGTCGAACTTGACCCAATGGGTCTAAAATGACATGTTGACTAAAGTTTGACCAAACCCTAGACTAATTGACTAGTTGACCTAGGTTTGACCCAGTTTGACTAGAATGGTTGACCAGAGTTGACCAAGAGTTGACTTTGACCTAGAATGACTTAGAATCATATAGAATGCATTGTAAACTTATTTTATTTTATATTAGACACTTTGTAACCTGTGGTTGCTCTAAATAGGACTCAGTTACTCCGGTTCGGACATCTTTTCTCAACAGTTGTTCAGATTATCAGGCGAATACGTTCTCTGACCATTTCATACTTGCTAGGAATTATATTCTTGTTATAGGCTACTTTACTTGATGCCGTCACGATGTTATCACGGATTAGTACTATATGGATCTTTTCATGAGATGTTATCCCCCTCGGATGTATCGAATACATCATGTCATATGTTTTTCACGAACATCATGCATTTCTTGGACTCTTATTATTCATGTACACTCATGTGTTCTCATGAGCTTCATGTATAAACTTTCATGTATAATAACATAACCTGTCTAGATCCTTGTGTATTAATTGGGGTAAGGGGGAGTAGAAGTGGTCATGTGAACAATTCCAAAGTAGGTAATCTTGTTCAGACTCTATAGCTTAGTCATGTGCAATTCAAGCCGTTCACATAACCATCTTGTGCTCTAAATCACTTAGTCACTTACAGTCTTTACTTACCATATTTGTATTTTAGTTTATCAGATATTCCTTTAGTCTTCATGTTCATTTCTTATAGTATTTCATGTATTTTATTCTATAGCTTGCTTTACATTTCCTGTCATGATATGAACTGTGTGAGAGAGATGTATTCGTTCCTGTAAAGATTGGACCTGTTGAAAATATTACAGAGGATGAGGAGGATTTCTGCCCCACATATTGTGGAGCTGGCTTAGTTGACACAGGTGACCTCCCAGGAGGATCCAGCAGCTGCTGAGGATTTGTCCATTGTCTAGATTAGACTGCTAGACTAGTTATCTTATTTTAGTTATTTTTCCTTAATGTATTTCAGATATTTAGATTTTGGTGTTGTTTAAACACCCAGACTTATTTCTTTCTATTTGTAGTTCTCTATTGAGATTATCTATCTTATCTTTCTATTTCCATCTTAGACACTGTGATTGAGTTGTACCTTCTGTATTGTCCTTTTTTTTGGAGAGTATATTATTGTACAGGTACAGTTATATATTATTAGATATTGTGACCTAGGACAGCGTTCTACCGCCGATACTGTGGCGTAGGCTAGACGTACCCACTTCTCGTGCCCTATACTGGGTGCGGGTCGTGATACATTTTTAGTGGTGGCCCATGCAGGTCCAGTAGAGAGTCGCAACTAGTACGATTTCGTAGTGGTACTCAAACTAGAGTATCACTACAACCTGTAGTAGATATAGGATATAAGTCTTAAGGTACTCAATCACATTAGAAAAAACTCTTATCTAATTTTTTCCATCTAATTCTTGCTGCTAATTGCCTTCTTTTGAAATAACTGTCCTCCTTTGATCATACCATTTTTCGCTCAGAATTGACTTCTTTGTTTGATCTGTCTTCAGGATGGTGGAGACACGGTCGCATCGCTCTAGCCTAAGGAATACCACCGAGAGGTCTGCCACTTCTTGCTCGATTCGGCAGAGCCCTGGGACCGCAACTCCCCTTGTTCCTTCTCATGTTGGAGCACCTGCCACGTTTGGGGGTGCACCTCCACCTGTTCGAAGGCCTACCCCATTGTGGCTTCCCTTCCCGAAAATTTCGAAATATTTTTATTATTAATATTATTGTTATTATCATTATTATGTTGTTGAGGAAATTATTATTAATATTTGTTATATTTTTCTGTCAAATAAACATATTATATATGAAGGTGTATGTGTGCATAAATAAATATGGGAAAGAATAAAGTTCATATGTATATATATAGGAGTATAGAAGTGTGCATATAGATATTACTTATATGTGTGTGAATATATATATATGTATAAATATAAACATATATGTGTATATAGATATATGTATATATATAAGTATCTATATATGTGTACGTATATTTATATATATGTATAGGTGTGTATATATATATATATATATATATATATATATATATATATATATATATATATATATATATATATATATATATATATATATATATATATATATCTTAATATATAGGATGCAAGCCAGTCCAGACCCAGCCCTAAACAGCTGAACCCGGTTGCAATCTCTTTGAGTTGGCCCAAACCCTACCAGCTAACAGGAGTGTTGTCACTTTCACAAGGAAAAGAAAAGAAAATATGTACACAACAAACACTCTGCCCTCCAGATATGACTTGTACCACTGCCTACTGCCTAAAGCAACAAGTGCAAATGGTGGTGGCCTCTGTTATTATTATGATTATATAGTATAGTGGTGAATTGAATTGAATTGAAATGAGATAAATGTTTGAACTGAAATTTAATCCGATTCATTTCAATATATATTAGTTGCAGGTTGCTACAACAACTACATACATGCATGCAAACCGTAGAGTTCGTAAGAAGTTTGGACCCTAACATCATTGCATGATTAAGGTTCAATCATCAGCATGTGTATTCGTTGACCTTTAAATGATAGGTTAAACTGTCAAAGAGAAAGAAATAGGAAAACAAACAGAATGGGAAACGGCAGCCCAGCCCACCCCGGGCTGGGACCATCTCCAACCGAGCCCAGCAGCTCTCGGCTAAATCCTTCCCCCATCCAACTGCTAACCCACGTAAGCCCCAGCTTCCCATAAGCAATAGCCCGACCCCATAGCACAGGCCCGAACCCCCTTGGAACTAAATCCAACCAAGGCCGATCTCCAAATCACAGCAGTGCCTATAAATACGAAGGATCGAACGTGAGGAGAGAAGAATTCGATTAAGCATCTAAACTCTAGCCGTCACCACCACCATGGCTTCGACTACAACAAACCACATCACCATCTTCCCTCGCCTTGCCACCCGTCTTTGATGCCAAACGAGCGCACTCCATCGCGAGACTAGCCGCGATCGAAGACTGCACGCGTCCAATCCGTAAGGAGCATCCCAAATCAACCTCCTCGTGTGCACATTCCTGAGCTTGGGCCGACGTTGACCGGACATCGCTGCACGGAGAGCGCCGTGGCCGCTGAGCCGCGCTCCCCAGAACCGGCAGCCGAGCTTCCCAGCGCTGCTGTCCGCCGCGTCAGGCCATGCTCACCGGTGACGCGCTGTCCACCTCTCTCTCAGAAGCGTGCGTCACCGGAGGAAGCCCTCACTCCGTCTAGCCGGAAGCCTTCACCGACCAGGTGGCCCCCTTCTTCTTCTTCTTCTCACTGCTTCTTTTTCCTCTTCATTATCTATGTTTAGGTTGGAGGAGCAACCGAGAGCTCTGTCTCGGTTATTACATATATAACCATCTTTCACATATTTAATGCTCTCCCCCTTTATAATTAAAGAGCACACTTTTCAACGTGTCCTCTACTCTCACTTCACCCTCTTAAATTAGTACTGTCAACTTGTCTTTGCTCCATCAGCACTCAATAGTAGCAAAGTTGATAGGTAATATTTTATTATGGAAGATAATATCAGTAGGTGTAAAAAATTATAAGGAATGCCTTTGTTTAAAGTGCTTTGAATATATAATATTTAATTATTTTGATAGCAAGGAATTGAGGAACAGTCCTACCAAACTTAGTTGCCGTTTATTATGGTTAATATTATACAGTAAGAAGATGATTGGTTTATTTTGTTATTATCAAGGTCTATAATAATACGTTTGAATGTATTACTTTTAGTATTATTGTTTTAGTTTTAGTTATATTATTATCATAGATGTTTAAAAATAATATATATATTTCATGACCATATTTCTGTATTAGTAATATGTTAAGTATGACTTTTGAATTATAACCTTTTGTTTATAGTTTTTTTTTTTACAAAATAGGATTCCCTATATTTTCAAGTCCTTTTCGTAAGATTTTGAATACGTAGAAATATATAGATTGAATAATAACTAATTTTCAAGTATAGTTTCAAGTACCAAAATTATTTTCTAAAATGAAGTATAGATAAATTTCTTAAACAAAAAATATATATTTATATATAAGATCCTTTTATCAAGTCTTGTTCGTGTTAATCATATAGCCCTAACCACTTTATATCGACTCTAGGCTAACCAGATCATTCCGGATTCAACGGATAATTTTTTACACGGCTCGCCGGAATCCAACTCTGGACATACGGTTGGGTTTGTATCGGAAAACTGGATCCGTAGACATGTAGTTTGACGACTTTAGAGACCATTCACCCTGGCACGATTTTCGGTGCAAAGCGGGTCCAACGACGGACATCGTTTTTGTCCGAAATTACCGTTTTGCTCTTTGTCCAGAATTGGACTTAAGGACAGGCAATCCTAGCTAATTTGACTATTCTGAGAACGTTGGTACTATTTATTTCAGCATCCGGGGACTTCTACATGTGTTGACTGATTGTGGCTCATTGAGTGGTATGTATTTTGGTTTCTCCAGCTAAGGACCTCAGGCAAGTGCACTTTCTGATTGCTTTCCGATTCATAGTAGTCTTTTCATTTCATGTCTATACATATATCTTGCTGCTTGTTGACACGCTCGTCACACGGAGTAGTCGGGAGGGGAAATATCTTAGTAGACATGTGGACTACCCAGAACTATTCCATGATGTCTATTCGTGAACAATAGCACCTGTACACGACACGTGCAGGTGCCGGATTTACCCCCTAGCCGTTCACATGTCGAAAATGATATTTCATACCACCTAGATAGATGTCTTTTATTAGTTTTTCCTTGTTTACTTCTCTATCGTGCTATGTCATCAGTTATCTTCCAGTTTTTATTTCTCATATGCTATTTTCATGTCTTGTTAATTCTATTGTGTTTTGCATTGCCGTCGGTTTGTGTACTTGTTCCATTCCTGACTGGAAACCAATATTTTTCAGGTTTAGCCGCTATCACTCTTAGCACTGGGGAGAACTTGGGTATGCTGAAGACAACCTAGAAATAGAAAACAATTGTATCAATTTCATTAATTGTAAATCTTGTATTTTCTTTAATTATAAATGTTGTAATAAATGTAGAAATGTGAATGAGCAGCAATTGTTTTATTTTGAGCAGTTATTTCTTGCGGGCTTGACAGCGTTCTACCGCCGACTCTGCGGCGTAGGCTGGCTTGGACACGTCTCGTATCCGAAAAGCGGGTGCGGGTCGTGACAAGTTTTTTGTGGTGGCCCATGCAGGTCAGTCTTCGCAAAAGATTGCAAACTCGTGATTGTACGTTAGTCGTACTATTGCGAGCCTGCGACTCAAAAATGCTCATTCACAACTAGGATTAAAATAATTTAAGATAATGACTAGAACTAGGAGTCCCTTGTTCGAATTGACCGTTGGGTAGTTAAGGTTATTAGATAGGCCATGCAATTCAGATAGCTTGCTAGATCCCTATAGGCACACTATTACTTTGGATATGACAATGTGATCCGATGTGGATATACCATTCACTTGGTAAGTGAGGCTTACCTATAATTAGGCTATAACCTTGATAACCTGCTCAATTTTCTTTTTGCTCTATTTAGATAATTTTATAACATAAATTAGAACTGCCTGTTTAAATTCTATTTTGCTGTAAGGAAGTGGTTTATAACTCCTGATTCTGTTATTCCTGTACGAATCTCGAGATGGATTGATTTAAGAATATTTTTTTCTCAACCATTGAAATGCACATGAAATAGATACTAGAATATTTGTATTACTTTTGTTTTTAGTTATTTTCTCCATATTAACTCTTTTATTTTAAGTGTTGTGACGGATAGGACAAATACCTATACTTTACTTTTTGGTCAACCTGTTTGAATCTCTAGAAGCCCCTAAATTTTACGGATATAGTTAAAGGAATGGTTAGACAGCAGCGCACTGTCATCAATTATCTGAGAGTGGAGATGTGGGTTCACTACAGCCAGCGGCGCACTGGCGAGGCACAACCCATAGAGATGAACCCATTTTGAGGATCATAGATTATAAAACATTGCTAAAACTATGTTGTAGTTGACCAAGACTTTAGGGATAGTAAGATTGTAGGAAGACTGTATAGGCAGGAACACCAGGTAAGGATTTGACTTCCTCAAAACTCGAACTATTGTGCCTCCTTTCCAAAAATCTCGCATATTCATATTTTGACTATCTTGAACAATGCTGCTATTACAGCCTAGTTTTGCAAGCTAACTCTTTTATCGAGCTTGATTCGAGACATATTTTTATTGGGGACGTCCGTTAACATATTGTCTAATCAGAATCATTGTATTACGGTCTGATCAACCATGATGCAATTGGTTCGCTCTTCATCTAATTATCCTACGTGGGCTGAGATATAGAGATATCCAGGATCTCATCCGCGATTGCTTGACAATTCCTCTTAAATTATATATTCGCCTTTGAATCGCATAATTGTATTCAGCGACATCTCTTGAACTCTTTATTGTTTTTGTCTTTCGTGGATTGGAAAGACGAAAACTCATAATTGATAGATAGACACAGAGTATTCCCATGGCTATGATAGTTGTATATGCAAGTGTAGCTACCCTCGGCCAGCCCTGTGACAGGAACCTTGCCACCATATCCTAGCCTCTAAGGTGGGTAGAAGTCCTCGGAGTTTTCGGAGTTACAAAATGACAAGAAAGAGGATACAACTATTTTGAGAAATTAAATTGAGGAGGTTAAGGTTAAGCTAGACTTTCTTTTTGAATTTAAGAATAGTTATCAATAAGAATTTCGAGGACGAAATTATTTTAAGGTGGGTAGATTTGTGGCTTCCCTTCCCGGAAATTTCGAAATATTTTTATTATTAATATTATTGTTATTATCATTATTATGTTGTTGAGGAAATTATTATTAATATTTGTTATATTTTTCTGTCAAATAAACATATTATATATGAAGGTGTATGTGTGCATAAATAAATATGGGAAAGAATAAAGTTCATATGTATATATATAGGAGTATAGAAGTGTGCATATAGATATTACTTATATGTGTGTGAATATATATATATGTATAAATATAAACATATATGTGTATATAGATATATGTATATATATAAGTATCTATATATGTGTACGTATATTTATATATATGTATAGGTGTGTATATATATATATATATATATATATATATATATATATATATATATATATATAAATATATATATCTTAATATATAGGATGCAAGCCAGCCCAGACCCAGCCCTAAACAGCTGAACCCGGTTGCAATCTCTTTGAGTTGGCCCAAACCCTACCAGCTAACAGGAGTGTTGTCACTTTCACAAGGAAAAGAAAAGAAAATATGTACACAACAAACACTCTGCCCTCCAGATATGACTTGTACCACTGCCTACTGCCTAAAGCAACAAGTGCAAATGGTGGTGGCCTCTGTTATTATTATGATTATATAGTATAGTGGTGAATTGAATTGAATTGAAATGAGATAAATGTTTGAACTGAAATTTAATCCGATTCATTTCAATATATATTAGTTGCAGGTTGCTACAACAACTACATACATGCATGCAAACCGTAGAGTTCGTAAGAAGTTTGGACCCTAACATCATTGCATGATTAAGGTTCAATCATCAGCATGTGTATTCGTTGACCTTTAAATGATAGGTTAAACTGTCAAAGAGAAAGAAATAGGAAAACAAACAGAATGGGAAACGGCAGCCCAGCCCACCCCGGGCTGGGACCATCTCCAACCGAGCCCAGCAGCTCTCGGCTAAATCCTTCCCCCATCCAACTGCTAACCCACGTAAGCCCCAGCTTCCCATAAGCAATAGCCCGACCCCATAGCACAGGCCCGAACCCCCTTGGAACTAAATCCAACCAAGGCCGATCTCCAAATCACAGCAGTGCCTATAAATACGAAGGATCGAACGTGAGGAGAGAAGAATTCGATTAAGCATCTAAACTCTAGCCGTCACCACCACCATGGCTTCGACTACAACAAACCACATCACCATCTTCCCTCGCCTTGCCACCCGTCTTTGATGCCAAACGAGCGCACTCCATCGCGAGACTAGCCGCGATCGAAGACTGCACGCGTCCAATCCGTAAGGAGCATCCCAAATCAACCTCCTCGTGTGCACATTCCTGAGCTTGGGCCGACGTTGACCGGACATCGCTGCACGGAGAGCGCCGTGGCCGCTGAGCCGCGCTCCCCAGAACCGGCAGCCGAGCTTCCCAGCGCTGCTGTCCGCCGCGTCAGGCCATGCTCACCGGTGACGCGCTGTCCACCTCTCTCTCAGAAGCGTGCGTCACCGGAGGAAGCCCTCACTCCGTCTAGCCGGAAGCCTTCACCGACCAGGTGGCCCCCTTCTTCTTCTTCTTCTCACTGCTTCTTTTTCCTCTTCATTATCTATGTTTAGGTTGGAGGAGCAACCGAGAGCTCTGTCTCGGTTATTACATATATAACCATCTTTCACATATTTAATGCTCTCCCCCTTTATAATTAAAGAGCACACTTTTCAACGTGTCCTCTACTCTCACTTCACCCTCTTAAATTAGTACTGTCAACTTGTCTTTGCTCCATCAGCACTCAATAGTAGCAAAGTTGATAGGTAATATTTTATTATGGAAGATAATATCAGTAGGTGTAAAAAATTATAAGGAATGCCTTTGTTTAAAGTGCTTTGAATATATAATATTTAATTATTTTGATAGCAAGGAATTGAGGAACAGTCCTACCAAACTTAGTTGCCGTTTATTATGGTTAATATTATACAGTAAGAAGATGATTGGTTTATTTTGTTATTATCAAGGTCTATAATAATACGTTTGAATGTATTACTTTTAGTATTATTGTTTTAGTTTTAGTTATATTATTATCATAGATGTTTAAAAATAATATATATATTTCATGACCATATTTCTGTATTAGTAATATGTTAAGTATGACTTTTGAATTATAACCTTTTGTTTATAGTTTTTTTTTTTACAAAATAGGATTCCCTATATTTTCAAGTCCTTTTCGTAAGATTTTGAATACGTAGAAATATATAGATTGAATAATAACTAATTTTCAAGTATAGTTTCAAGTACCAAAATTATTTTCTAAAATGAAGTATAGATAAATTTCTTAAACAAAAAATATATATTTATATATAAGATCCTTTTATCAAGTCTTGTTCGTGTTAATCATATAGCCCTAACCACTTTATATCGACTCTAGGCTAACCAGATCATTCCGGATTCAACGGATAATTTTTTACACGGCTCGCCGGAATCCAACTCTGGACATACGGTTGGGTTTGTATCGGAAAACTGGATCCGTAGACATGTAGTTTGACGACTTTAGAGACCATTCACCCTGGCACGATTTTCGGTGCAAAGCGGGTCCAACGACGGACATCGTTTTTGTCCGAAATTACCGTTTTGCTCTTTGTCCAGAATTGGACTTAAGGACAGGCAATCCTAGCTAATTTGACTATTCTGAGAACGTTGGTACTATTTATTTCAGCATCCGGGGACTTCTACATGTGTTGACTGATTGTGGCTCATTGAGTGATATGTATTTTGGTTTCTCCAGCTAAGGACCTCAGGCAAGTGCACTTTCTGATTGCTTTCCGATTCATAGTAGTCTTTTCATTTCATGTCTATACATATATCTTGCTGCTTGTTGACACGCTCGTCACACGGAGTAGTCGGGAGGGGAAATATCTTAGTAGACATGTGGACTACCCAGAACTATCCCATGATGTCTATTCGTGAACAATAGCACCTGTACACGACACGTGCAGGTGCCGGATTTACCCCCTAGCCGTTCACATGTCGAAAAGGATATTTCATACCACCTAGATAGATGTCTTTTATTAGTTTTTCCTTGTTTACTTCTCTATCGTGCTATGTCATCAGTTATCTTCCAGTTTTTATTTCTCATATGCTATTTTCATGTCTTGTTAATTCTATTGTGTTTTGCATTGCCGTCGGTTTGTGTACTTGTTCCATTCCTGACTGGAAACCAACATTTTTCAGGTTTAGCCGCTATCACTCTTAGCACTGGGGAGAACTTGGGTATGCTGAAGACAACCTAGAAATAGAAAGCAATTGTATCAATTTCATTAATTGTAAATCTTGTATTTTCTTTAATTATAAATGTTGTAATAAATGTAGAAATGTGAATGAGCAGCAATTGTTTTATTTTGAGCAGTTATTTCTTGCGGGCTTGACAGCGTTCTACCGCCGACTCTGCGGCGTAGGCTGGCTTGGACACGTCTCGTATCCGAAAAGCGGGTGCGGGTCGTGACACCCAGTCATCCCAAAGGTATCCCAACAACAGCCACCTTTGGGATCAGTAGATGCAGCTCAGCTTTTTGCCTTCTTCCAGCAGATGATGGAGGCTCAACAGTGCCAGTCGGCAGACATAAGACAGGGCATCGACAATGCCTATCAGCTGGCCATGGTAGCAGTAGAGAAGGTGACTGCCCAGCCGCAGAAAGGTCAGATACAGCAGCAGTACCAGCTGAGGACCCCAAGCATTCAAGACTTTCAGAAGATGCGGCCGCAAGACTTTACGGATACGGTGGGTATCATATATGCCGACGACTGGATTGAACATATAGATGAGATCTTTCACCTCGTACTGATACCAGCTAGGATTCAGATAGAGGCAGCGGGCGGCCAGATGCAGGACCTTATCCTCACATGGTACCAGACCGACCCCATAGTTAGTACGTAGGGGCAAACGTGGAAGCCTTTCAAGAAGCTCTTCAAGGAGACGTTCTTCCCCGATACAGTACTTGGCGCCTTGGAGACACAGTTTGAGAACCTGGTTCAGGGGAACCAGACAGTAGTGGAGTATGCCGGAGAGTTCTTCCCCCTGGACAGATTCGTTGAGGGACTTAGTGAGACGGTAAAGGCTAGGAGGTTCAGGAAGGGCTTGGCCAAGGAAGTCAAGTCCTTGACCAAGAGTGACAGAGATGCTACCTTCGAAGAGATTCTGTCGGAAGCTATGGCAGCAGAGAACGACCTTGAACTGAAGTTGAAGAGAGGTCGTGATTCACGTGAAAACGGTGGCAGTGGAGGCCCAGCGAAGAGGCCACATTTTTAGCAGCAGCATCTGCAGAAGCCTTTCCAGCAGCAGTAGTTTCAGAGTCAGGATCATGCGCCTTTTCAGCAGAGACAGATTCAGCAGGCACCTAGACAGCAGCAAGCCATCAGTTGTACCTTCTACAAGAAGCCCGGGTATGGATAGAACGACTGCAGGAAGAGGCTAGGCAAGTGCCTACTTTGCGGTTCAGCGGAGCATCAGCTGAGGGACTGTCCTATGTCTTCGGTACGTACAGCTCAGGGAACGGGAGCCAAGGCTCCGGCAGGACACCAGAAGGGTCCATTGCAGACTCAGCAGCAGAAGTTTATCCAGCACCAACAACAGGCTATAGGAGGTCAGCAAGGGCGAGCTTTCGCCATGTCAGCTGAGGATGCAGAGGCAGTAGGAGATCTGATTGCATGTTCTGTTCTTCTCGACTTTATTCTCGCATTTGCTTTGTTTGATTCGGGTGCTTGCCATAGTTTTGTGTCTGTATCATTTGCTATTAGACACCATCTTTTTTCTGAATCGTTGCCTAGGACTTACAAGATCACGACTGGGGTGGTATCATCCTCATCAATAATATTTGTAAGGATCGGAGAGTAGTTTTGGAAGGCCGAGAACTGGATATGAGTCTGCTCGTAATGCCATTACCGAAATATGATATAGTACTCGGGATGGATTGGTTGAGCAGGCACCATGCCGGTATAGATTATTGCGGTGACAGAGTTCTTTTCGTTCGTCAGGAGAGCCAGAGTTCGAGTTCGCCAGATGAAAGACGGAGCAAAGCAATAGAGTTTTCTGCGGAGTCTCAGTAGAGAAGGAGAGCGTGCCATATCCATTGGTAGCTGAGTTCATGGATGTATTTCCGGAGGAGTTGCCAGTGTTACATCCAGACAGAGATATGGAGTTCTCTATAGATTTGGTTCCCGACGCAAAGCCGATATCTCAGCACATCTATAGAGTGAACAACAACGAGCTGGTGGAGTTGAAGAAGCAGGTGGATGAGTTATAGGACAAAGGTTTCATCCGATCAAGTTCTTCACCGTGGGTTGCATCGATGCTCTTTGTATCGAAGAAGATGGGTCAGTACGGATGTGTATCGACTACAAGGCTCTCAACAGCCTCACGATCAAGAACAAGTACCCGCTGCAGGGGATCGATGATTTGTTCGATCAATTGATCGGAGCGAGGTTAATTTTCAAAATTGATCTGAGGTCAGATTACCATCAAGTGAAGGTGAAGAAGGAGGACATTCTGAAGACAACATTCAGGACACAGTACGGCCAGTTTGAGTTCATGGTGATGCCGTTTGGGTTGACTAACGCCCTGGCGGTATTCATGAACTTGATGAACAAGGTATTCCATCAGTACTTGGATAAGTTTATTGTAGTGTTCATCGATGACATGTTGGTGTATTCGAAGACCCCAGAGGTGCATGAGGAGCACTGTAGCTGCCCTTCCCAGAAAAATTTAGAATATTTTTATTATCATTTATTTTATTGGATTGGTGATTTTAAATTTTATAGATAATTATTTAGTTTATTACGGTAGAATAATTTTAGCCATGGTGGAGTTTTGGAGGACTATGTGACTAGAAATCGTGGCACAAATAGTGCAATGGCGTGCTTTGAGTAGTGTATTAGCCCTGGTTGGGATGACCGAGCCATAGCGATGTCCTAACTAGGAAAACCAAGCCAAGTTGTGACTTAACCTTTACCAAAGTTTTATTTATTTATTAATTCTATTATTGAGTTTAGAAAAACCGGTTATACCACTTTAGCCCAGACTGGACCCGAACTGAGCCCGAGCCCATGTAGTCATGTGGCACGTCCAATGACATTTGTGGCGATGGAAATTTGATATGAGGTGTTGTAATTCATTTTAAGGATTTAATGATTATTTTCTAAGTATTCGTGATTAAAATAAATATTATTATTAGTCGATATTCGACGACATTTGTAGAAAAGGGTCCTGATACATTTTAGGATTTTTAGACTGTGCAATATGGTATATAAACCATTATTAATTTATTGAAATTATTATTATTATTATTATTATTATTATTATTATTATTATTATTATTATTATTATATAATATTTTATTATTGGTTATATTATTATTATTATCTAATAAAGGTATAATATATAGGGGTGGATGTATATATAAATATATGAATGTAGGTATATATGTAGATATTAAATATGTAATTGTATGTATATATAATAACATATAATGGTGTAATTGCATGTGTATATAAATATATATAATAGTGTAGTTGTATGTATATATAATTACGTATAAAATAGTGTTGTGTGTGTGTATATATATATATATATATAAATATACATATATAAATGTATATGTGTATGTATATACGTACGTGTGTGTGTATGTGTGTGTGTATATATATATATATATATCTCTATATATATATATATAGATAATATGATAATAAAAAGAAAAAAAGAAGAAGGAAGAAACAATGCAGCCCCCACAATGCTCGATCCCGAGCCAGGAGCAAACGAACCAACCAAGCCTGGCCAGCCCATCGGGCCAATAGGCCACATGCAGGTGAGCTTACAACAACATGAACTCCCCTGCCGCGAGCACGGGCACTCACAACCCAAACCCGACCCGGTGATCGAACAGAACCACCGCATAAATACGACGACAATGAAAACCATTAAACCCTAATCCCTCACCTAAACGCAATGCTGCGCCACCCTAGACACGCACGTGCGTCTACGCTACGCCACCGACGGTCGGGGTCACCGAGCAAGACCGTGCACGGCCACGGAACAGCGCGTGCGTACGCGAAACCAGGAAACGACAGCAGCAGTTGCAGCGATGAAGACGAGTTCGCGATGGAAATTCTTCCTCCACGCTCGGCGTCGTCGCGAGCCATTTTCTCCGGTATGATCCCTACATAACTAACTCCTAGTCCCTTCAGTTACTTTGATTTTAGCCGGCCTAGGGTTCCCGAAAAATTGACGAGAAAGTCGACGAAAATCCTGTTCGTAAACAGGGTATTGTACCGTCCCAATGACCTGTTTGGAAGGCCATTTCTGGTCGATCCAGTGCAAAATCTTGGAACCTATTTAGAAGGACTTAATGACAACCTATAGGACACTAGAACGCAGTTTATACTTTTTGATTTCGTTTATATTTCAGCAAGATAATCCAGCGTGAAGTTCAACAAAAAACCTGTTTTTTAAAATATAGAAAATAGGAAAAACCCTCGAAACGACGTGCGTCCAGCCAATCCGGGCGACGTGGTCGCGAACCAAAGGCATCGAAAGCTGCGTAACATCTTCATGGTCGTGTGGACTTTGACGGAATTCAAATTGGTCGCGTGTGCGCGACGAATTTGATGCGTATCCGTCGAAATTTACCGTATCATACACTTTGTAAATTTCTCAATTACTTTGTGCACGCTCGTCAGATCGAGACGAAACTTGTGCCAACAGGACCGTATCATTTTTCTGGTCCTGTATGCCAGGGTTGGTCCAATTCTGAGATAGTTGAATCGTACGTCGTTTTGCGGGCCCCACGGTCCGACTCAATAGGCGATTTTGTGCACAGCCCGCCGAAATCCAACTTTGGACATACGGTTGGGTTCGTATCAGAAAACTGGATCCGTAGACATGTAGTTTGACGACTTTAGAGACCGTTGACTCTGGCACACTTTTCGGTGCAAAGCGGGTCCAATAGCGGACACCGTTTTGACCCAAAATTATCGTTTTGCCCCTGTGTCTAAAATTGGACTTAAGGACAGGCAATCCTAGCTAATTTGACTATTCTGAAAACATTGGGAATATTTATTTTAGCTTTCGGGGACTGTTTTACGTGTTTTGACTATTGTGGCACATTGAGTAGTTCAGATTGTCGGTTTCACCAGCAGGAGACCTCAGGCGAGTACAGTTTATTGTTTGCATTTCGATATTGATCTTTACTATATTTCATTGATTGGCCATTGGTTATGTGATTATTTTCTATTATAAATGGTTGAGTCAGGAATGAGAAGTACCAAGGATGTGTGATCTAACCTTAGGCAGTGTAGACAGTGTAGACAGTGATTTATTATTGCAAAGTAGACAGTGATTTATTATTGCAAAGTAGACAGTATAAACAGTGATTTATTATTTCAAAGTATACCATGTTTCTTTATTGCATTATTTGCTGTAGACAGTGTAACTTTATGCAAAGTAGACAGTGTAACTTTAGACAGTGTAGACAGTATAACTTTAGACAGTGTAGACAGTGTAACTTTAGACAGTGTAGACAGTGTCGCATAATTGTCCCGAGACCGATCACATATCAAAGGTACTTCAAACAGTTGGAGAAATTATTTTGTGTCTATTTATTTACTATTGGTTTTCTGAATTTTCTGTTTATTTTCAAAACTCATGATTGATGTCTAACCTTTGTTTTATAGTCATTTTCTTTATTTGAAATTGCATTCAGTGAATTGTGCTCGTTCCATTCCTGACTGGAAACCAATATTTTTCAGGTTAGCCGTGGCTTTACTTAGCATGGGAGATACGGGGATACTTGCAGCCAGAAGCCTAGAGACTAGTTAGATAGTTGAGTTGTAGTCATTCCATATATGTACAAGTTTATATGTAAAACTTATGATCTTTGTAAATTAAATTAATTATGTGAATGAGCATTATTTGTGATTTTGATCTTCATGGCCGTGACAGCGTTCTACCGCCGACACTGCAGCGTAGGCTGGCTTGGACACGTCTCGTATCCGTTTGAAAAAAAAACGGGTGTGGGTCGTGACAAGTTTTTGTGGTGGCCAATGCAGGTCAATTTTCACAAATCATGCGATCTCGTGATAGTACTTAAGCTAGTCGTACTATTGCTAGCCTGCGACTAGAAATGCTCATTCACGAATTAGAAATTAATTTAATTTACGAGAATGACTAGGACTAGGAGTCCCTTATACAAATTGACCGATGGGTAGTATAGGCCATACAAATTAGATGAGAACTAGTTATTAATTTTGACAGTTTGTCAAATCCCCATAGGTACACTATTACTTATTGATATGACGATATGATCCAATGTGAATAGATTATTCACTTGGTGAGATCGGACTTCCTAGGATTGATAATCTAACCTTGATAAATTGTTCACTTTCTCCTCTTGACCCCTTAGGTATCATCTCCATACCCTAGTCCGAATGGCCCATTTTGTTCCTAGTTGCCCTAAGGATTAGTGTTTTTATACAATTTCTGATTATGTTACCCATATATAAACCTCGAGTTAGTTTCAATCCAAAAAAGTTTCCACTATGGTTTGAATACACAATGAATAGATATTAGAATATAGTATTTCTTTTGTCCTCAGATATTTCTTTCCTGTTCAATCCTTTATTTTACGGGTTGTGATTGATAAGACAAATGCTTACACTCTAGTTCATGGTCAACTTGTTCGATTCTCTAGAAGCTCATGAATATTTTCAGATATAGTTAAAGGAATGTTGATTTACTCATAATGGTAGGACAGCAGCGCACTGGCGAGACACGATCCCTAGAGTTGAAATAGGTTTAAGAAAATATAGGTCATAGAATATTGCTAAAACTATAACTAGTGGTCCTCTTGATCGTAGACACCCTTGAGCCAATATGGGATAGAGTTAAGAAGGGTTCGATTTTGTATCATGTTGAGTTACGAACCCAATGGTTTACCACAGCCAGAGTATACGGACGAGGCGTAATCCACGGTGAAAGGACTTCAAACATGATTACAAGTTTGGGATACCATAGAAGATAGGACAATGCCATGCATGTCCCATAAGATCCAAAGATAATATTTAGTAGAAGTTTTGTAAGTTGGGTAGCATGTCTCTCAACCTAGCATTCTGTAATCCTTGTGACTTGTTGACGGGGAATAGATTGACACTAATAGGTTACCTAGAATACAGAAGTTAGAGGTCATAATCCATTAGTCGACCAAGTCCTTGTGGATAAGAAGATAGTAGGAAGACTGTACAAGCAAGAACACCAGGTAAGTTTTGATTCTCTCTAAACTCGAACTACTTGTGCCTCTTTTCAAAAATCTCACGTACTTGTATCTTGACTATCTTGACCAACGCTGCTATTACAGCCTAGTTTTTGCAAGCTTACTCTTTTATCAAGCTTGATTCAAGACATATGTTTATTGGGGACGCCCACTAACAGATTGTCTAATCAGAATCGATGTATTACGGTTTGATCAACCGTAGTGCACCCAGTTCGCTCTCCCTCTGATTAACCTACGTGGATTGAGATGTAGATGTCTCTAGGATCTCATCCGCGACTGCATTGACAATTCCTCTTGAATTATATGTTTGCCCTTGAATCACGAAATTGTATTCAGTAACATCTCCCTTGAATTCTTTATTGTTTTTGTCTTTCACCGATTTGGAAAGACGAAAGCTCGTGATGGTAGAGAGATACAGAGTATTCCCATGGCTATGATAATGGTAGGCACAAGTGTAGCTACCATCGGCCAGTCATGTGATTGAGTTACTCGTTCTTCCATCGACCCTCAAACTACTATTGAGACTTTCGAGCCATTTGAACTTGAGAATGATTAGGGTTTTACCCTTAGTCAGAACGCCAACCTAGGAGACTATCTTTTGCAGGAAGCTTGCCTTAACTAGCAACCCTTAAGCCTTGAACCAACCCTTCCTCGACCGAAACCCACAGTTAGACATGAGATGAGTGGACAATAGGGTAGTCATTTACCGTGACACTCATCCCGAGATTGGTTTCCAACAAATATTACTCTAGTTATGTAAATTTTATTATTAAGACCTAACTAGTGTTGGAACACCACAGTCACTAGCTTAGCCAATACCATAGCTTAAATACCCTGTCATATTATGATCTACCAGTTGTCAACGGTAATATACGATCACTACAACTCTTGTGACGATAGTCTGGCAGGTTGACACAAATAGAAATTCACGACTCAGTTGTTAGAAATCTTGTGCCAGGCTCGTAGCAGCGCTTTAAGTCGAGCACCACTAAAAATTGTACTAGTCGTGACTCAGACCTGCATGGGCCACCACAAAAACATGTCACGACCCGCACCCTATTTAGGGGCACGAGCACGTAGGTAGGTCCAGCCTATGCCGCAGAGTCGGCGGTAGAACGCTGTATAGGTCGAGTCGAGGTACAGTATTCGGACTTTGGGAACCCTCTAACCTCAATATTCCTAAGACCATGTCCTATTTTTAAGGTGGGTAGACTGTAAGCCTCCTAAAGTTTTGGGATATACGAAGATCACCGATTGATTAGAATAAATTTTTATTAGAACGATAGTTAGTGCCCTATGAACTCCCACTTTCCATTTGGATCATTTTGTGTCCCCAGCCGTGTCATTAATATTCGGAGCACGAGACCAGCTGTTATCTTCCAACAAACTGCATATGCAAGGCCTAGACGGGTTCACCTTCATCTAGGTATATCATGTCCCACTCAAACGCGTCCCCTTGTACCCTATTTTTATGGTACGACTATAAGGTCAAAGGGACGAGTTATAACCCTTACCATAATACCGGAGTGCTTACCGAATTTCATTAGAGCTTCAACTTCGTCTCGAACCTTTCAACCCAATATATGATGGTGATCTACTCGAAGTCCACTACGCACATTGTCATTAGTGTGCCCCTCATTAGTGTCTTCTCGTGCTACTTAAACATAAAAGTCACAAAAGGCACATCTTCAGGGCTCTAGAGACCTAGCTGACCAATCCGACTGCACCTAGCTCAACCACTTGACTGGAAACTTATTCTAGGTTACCCTAACCGAGTAGAAATAGTTTTATCATTGGATCTTGTCTAGTCAATATAGATTGAAGTCCAAGGTTCATCCAACCGACGACTGATGTCCAATTTGGGAACCCATTAAGACCCAGTAATACCCATTCATGCATACCACCATAGTTGGACTATAAAACCGAACTTTCTGAAATAGGTACCTATACCCATTATGTTGTCTTCCCTTCTTAGAATGTGAAGTCATTCATAACCCTTATCCCATCTACCTGGAAGTCACGATACGAACGTGTATTACATTTTATCCCTTGCTCGTGTGTTTAAATAACCACAGAAAGGATCACAATCTCGATTTCTCAAATTCTGTTCTATTATGGAACCTTGTTTAGAGTAATTTCGAGGACGGAACCCCGGTATTGCACGGATGGCAAGCTCTTATAAGAAATGAAGGGTTTTCGATTTAGCAAGTGACCGGACTAGAGTAGCCAATTTAACAATAGGTCTATGGTTCATGAATTTTCTATTCGAGCTGTATCATTGGATACCGCTACCGCTCTTGAAACTTCGTATTTGCTTCCGATTATCCTTCCTTATCTTCCTGTCCTTCCTGTTGTAGGGCGACGAATGGTCTTGCTTATTAGAATTTACCAATAATTCTTAGCTACTTGTATAAATTTGTTGCTTGTTGGATTTTGGGTTGTTTAAAAGATAGGAAAGGAGTATAGAGGCCAAAAGCAGTAGATATGTATTGGTAGCAAGGTTAGCAAATAGTTAGAGGATTGTAAAGCTTTGGTGACGTAGCTTTACGGGAGTAGTGTGTTCAAAGGTGGGTAGAAGTCCTCGGAGTTTCATAGTTACAGAATGGCTAAGCGGGGATATAAACTATTTTTGAGGAATTAAAATTCGAGGAGATTAAGGTAATGGTAGATTTCCTTTTGAATTTAAGGAATAGTTACGAATTAGAATTTCGAGGGCAAAATTATTTTAAGGTGGGTAGATTTGTAGCTGCCCTTCCCAGAAAAATTTGGAATATTTTTATTATCATTTATTTTATTGGATTGGTGATTTTAAATTTTATAGATAATTATTTAGTTTATTTTTACGGTAGAATAATTTTAGCCATGGTGGAGTTTTGGAGGACTATGTGACTAGAAATCGTGGCACAAATAGTGCAATGGCGTGCTTTGAGTAGTGTATTAGCCCTGGTTGGAAAGACCGAGCCATAGCGATGTCCTAACTAGGAAAACCAAGCCAAGTTGCGACTTAACCTTTACCGAAGTTTTATTTATTTATTAATTCTATTATTGAGTTTAGAAAAACCGGTTATACCACTATAGCCCAGACTGGACACGAACTGAGCCCGAGCCCATGTAGTCATGCGGCACGTCCAATGACATTCGTGGAGATAGAAATTTGATATGAGGTGTTGTAATTCGTTTTAAGGATTTAATGATTATTTTCTAAGTATTCGTAATTAAAATAAATATTATTATTAGTCGATATTCGACGACATTTGTAGAAAAGGGTCCTGATACATTTTAGGATTTTTAGACTGTGCAATATGGTATATAAACCATTATTGATTTATTGAAATTATTATTATTATTATTATTATTATTATTATCATTATTATTATTATATAATATTTTATTATTGGTTATATTATTATTATTATCTAATAAAGGTATAATATATAGGTGTGGATGTATATATAAATATATGAATGTAGGTATATATATAGATATTAAATATGTAATTGTATGTATATATAATTACATATAATGGTGTAATTGCATGTGTATATAAATATATATAATAGTGTAATTGTATGTATATATAATTACGTATAATAGTGTTGTGTGTGTGTATATATATATATATATATATATATATATATTTATATATATATATATATATATATATATATATATATATATATATATATATATATATATATATATAAATATACATATATAAATGTATATGTGTATGTATATACGTACGTGTGTGTGTATGTGTGTATATATATATCTCTCTCTCTCTATATATATATAGATAATATGATAATAAAAAGAAAAAGAAAAGAAAAAAGAAGAAGGAAGAAACAATGCAGCTCCCACAATGCTCGATCCCGAGCCAGGAGCAATCGGACCAACCAAGCCTGGCCAGCCCATCGGGCCAATAGGCCACATGCAGGTGAGCTTACACCAACATGAACTCCCCTACTGCGAGCACGGGGACTCACAACCCAAACCCGACCCGGTGATCGAACAGAACCACAGCATAAATACGACGACAATGAAAACCATTAAACCCTAATCCCTCACCTAAACGCAACGCCGTGCCACCCTAGACACGCGCGCGCGTCTACGCTGCACCACCGACGGCCGGGGTCGCCGAGCAAGACCGTGCACGGCCACGGAACAGCACGTGCGTGCGCAAAACCAGGAAGCGACAGCAACAGTTGCAGCGATGAAGGCGAGTTCGTGATAGAAATTCTTCCTCCACGCTCGGCGTCATCGCGAGCCGTTTTCTCCGGTATGATCCCTACATAACCAACTCCTAGTCCCTTCAGTTACTTTGATTTTAGCCGGCCTAGGGTTCCCGAAAAATTGACGAGAAAGTCGACGAAAATCCTGTTCGTAAACAGGGTATTGTATCGTCCCAATGACCTGTTTGGAAGGCCGTTTCTGGTCGATCCAGTGTGAAATCTTGGAACATATTTAGAAGGACTTAATGACAACCTATAGGACACTAGAACGCAGTTTATACTTTTTGATTTCGTTTATATTTCAACAAGATAATCCAGCGTGAAGTTCAACAAAAAACCTGTTTTTCAAAATATAAAAAATAGGAAAAACCCTCGAAACGACGTACGTCCACCAATCCGGGAGACGTGGTCGCGAACCGAAGGCATCGAAAGCTGCGTAACAGCTTCGTGGTCGTGTGGGCTTTGACGGAATTCAAATTGGTTGCGTGTGCACGACAAATTTGATACGTATCCGTTAAAATTCACCGTATCGTGCACTTTGCAAATTTTTTAATTACTTTGTGCACGCTCGTCAGATCGAGACAAAACTTGTGCCAACAGGACCGTATCATTTTTCTGGTCCTGTATGCCAGGGTTGGTCCAATTTTGAGACAGTTGAATCGTACGTCGTTTTGTGGGTCCCACGGTCCGACTCAATGGGCGATTTTGTGCACGGTCTGCCGAAATCCAACTTTGGACATACGGTTGGGTTCGTATCGGAAAACTGGATCCGTAGACATGTAGTTTGACGACTTTAGAAACCGTTGACTCTGGCACGCTTTTTGGTGCAAAGCGGGTCCAACGGCAGACACCGTTTTGACCCGAAATTACCGTTTTGCCCCTGTGTCCAGAATTGGTCTTAAGGACAGGTAATCCTAGCTAATTTGACTATTCTGAAAACATTTGTAATATTTATTTCAGCTTTCGGGAACTGTTGTACGGGTTTTGACTATTGTGGCACATTGAGTAGTTCAGACTGTCGGTTTCACCAGCAGAGGACCACAGGCGAATACAGTTTATTGTCTGCATTTCGATATTGATCTTTACTATATTTCATTGATTAGCCATTGGTTATGTGAATATTTCCTATTATAAATGGTTGAGTCGGGAATGAGAAGTACCAAGGATGTGTGATCTAACCTTAGACAGTGTAGACAGTGTAGACAGTGATTTATTATTGCAAAGTAGATAGTGTAGACAGTGATTTATTATTGCAAAGTAGACAGTGTAAACAGTGATTTATTATTTCAAAGTATACCATGTTTTTTTATTGTATTATTTGCTGTAGATAGTGTAACTTTATGCAAAGTAGACAGTGTAACTTTAGACAGTGTAGACAGTGTAACTTTAGACAGTGTAGACAATGTAACTTTAGACAGTGTAGACAGTGTCGCATAATTTTCTCGAGACCGATCACATATCAAAGGTACTTCAAACAGTTGGAGAAAGTATTTTATGTCTATTTATTTACTATTGGTTTTCTGAATTTCTTGTTTATTTTCAAAACTCATGATTGATGTCTAACCTTTATTTTATAGTCATTTTCTTTATTTGAAATTGCATTCAGTGAATTGTGCTTGTTTCATTCCTGACTGAAAACCAATATTTTTTAGGTTAGCCGTAGTTTTACTTAGCATGGGAGATACGGGGATACTTGCAGCCAGAAGTCTAGAGACTAGTTAGATAGTTGAGTTGTAGTCATTCCATATATGTACAAGTTTATATGTAAAACTTGTGATCTTTGTAAATTAAATTAATTATATGAATGAGCATTATTTGTGATTTTGATCTTCATGGCCGT
This sequence comes from Iris pallida, assembly GCA_029216955.1. Classification (NCBI taxonomy): domain Eukaryota; kingdom Viridiplantae; phylum Streptophyta; class Magnoliopsida; order Asparagales; family Iridaceae; genus Iris; species Iris pallida. The sequence continues at coordinate 9,140,776 of JANAVB010018399.1, forward strand.
GACAGCGTTCTACCGCCGACACTGCGGTGTAGGCTGGCTTGGACACGTCCCGTATCCGTTTGAAAAAAAAATGGGTACGGGTCGTGACAAGCACTTGAGAGTAGTTCTGGAGACTCTCAGGAAGGAAGAGCTATACGGCAAGCTTTCGAAGTGTGAGTTCTTCCTTAATCGGGTTGAGTTCCTAGGTCATGTTATAGCAGGAGACGAAATCTCGGCCGACCTGAAGAAGATCATGGCAGTTGAGGCATGGACATCACTGACTTCAGTTGCGGAGATTAGAAGCTTCCTGGGATTGGCATGCTACTATAGGAGGTTCATTCAAGATTTTTTCCGGGTTGCAGAGCCATTGACTAGGCTGACCCGGAAGGACGCAGAGTTTATCTGGTCAGAAGAGTGTCAGGTTGCTTTTGATGAGTTGAAGAAGCGATTGACGACAGCCCTAATTTTGACATTGCCATCAGGATCAGGCGGGTTCATTATCTACAGTGACACCTCAGGGAAGGGTCTGGGTTGTGTCTTGTAGCAGTATGGGAAGGTGATTGCCTATGCTTCCAGGCAGTTACGTCCTCATGAGAAGAACTACCCTACCCATGATTTGGAGTTGGCGACTGTTATTTTTGCCCTTAAGTTGTAGAAACATTATTTATACGGAGAGCGAGTGGAGATCTTGACAGACCACAAGAGCTTGAAGTATGTATTTACCCAGAAAGAGCTCAACATGTGGCAGAGGAGATGGTTGGAGTTGATGAAGGACTTTGATATTACATTGCAGTATCATCTAGGGAAGGCCAACATGGTTGTCGGCACTTTGAGCAGATATTCGGTAGCCATATGTTTGACTGTGTCACTTGTTAGTAGATCTGGAGAGCCTGGAGATCGAGGTGATAGTGTCGGGAGTTGAGATACAGATGTGGGGTCTGCAGATTCAGTCAGACTTGATGGAGAGGATCAAGTCGACTCAGTTCTACAATGTTGCTCTGTAGTGTATCCGAGAGCAGGTTCGAGCACGACATGTGGATGAGTTTGTCATTGCAGAGGATGGCACATTGAGGCACGGTTCCAGGTTGTGTGTGCCTAGTGGAGACCTTCGGGAGCAGGTTATGCAGGAGGCCCACCGTTCTCAGTATTCTATATTGGTACAGTTTATTTTGATAACATTAACAACATCTTCGTAGTCTAGTTTTCTCTGTATTTTAGATAGATATTCTTTCAAAAGCTCTACTACATAAGTTCTGTCCATTCAAGCCAAGTCATCGAAGCCTTATGAAAATTCCTAAAAGAAGACTGAAGAAAAGACCAGCGATCCTTAAAGACGGCTCTCAATAATTCAAGATGTCGAGTCTGTACAAGGTTTAGGTCTCTCTGTAAACACCTAAGGTTGGATGACAAAACGTAAAGCTCTTCTATTTTTTCAGTCAAAAATCAATGTCTGAAAGAATGGCATACCGACGGTATACCGCTGTATACCCACGATATATCGTTTCTTTTGCCATAAAATATTCTGTGATAAACATCGGCGTACCGACGGTATACTACGGCATACCGACGGTATACCATTTTGAGATTCACAAAATATTCTATGATGAATATCAGAATACCGACGACATACAACAGTATACCGACGGTATACCGTTTTGTTAGCCAAAAAAATTTTATGTGACGAACTTTGGCATACCGACGGCATACAACAGTATACCGACGGTATACCGTTTTGTTAGTCACAAAATATTCTGTGACGAACATCGGTATACTGACGGCATATCGCTGTATACCGACGGTATACCGGTTTATCTCATTTGATTTTTGAATGGACAAATACTAGCATTAAATGCTCCCCAACGAATATAATTATTACCATTACTGTTCCAAGCGGTACACCGACGGCAAGCCGGTCCATACTGACGGTATGCCGTCTGGGTTATATTCAGGTGCATTGAATGCTACCTACTCTTGGTTTTCTATATAAATGGATTCCCTCTCTCTCTTGAAGGCTATCCACTTAAGCCATAAATTTCTCAACAACCAAGAGCTCCACCATTACTACTCTACCCTATCTTTTAATTGTCATCCAATCCAAAAGTGCTAGAGTATTCAAGAGTTGTACTTTTCTATCTTCTAGTGTTAGAAGATCAACAGTTCTCTTACTTTCCTTTTTGAAGTTGGCGAGCCTTCATAAGAAAACTCGTGTGTAAGAAGTTTGCGAGTTCTTCGGATCCAAACTCGTGTTGAAGTTGGCGAGTTCTTCGGATCCAAATTCGTGTGTACTATTTACTCAATAGTTGATTTAAGCCGGAGAGAGTTCCGGGGCTGGATTTCCTCTAGGGAGGAGACCAGGATACATCGTGTATTTGATTTTTGTACTCTCTTTTTATTTCAGTAATATAGCTTCTTGTGTTTAGTTTTATTTTATTTTCCTATTCACCTCCTCTCAGGATTCTACAATTGGTATCAGAGCTTTGTTCTCTTAATTTGGATTTACACCCTTAGAGTGATCCATGACCACTAACCCTAGTATCAACACATTCCACAATGAGGGACACTCCACAAATAGACCTTCTCTATTTGATGGAACCAACTATAACTATTTGAAGATTAGGATGAGCATTTATCTGAAGTCCATAGATTTTAATTTATGGGATTGTGTGATAAATGGGCTCCCTACTCCTTTCGGAGTTATTGAGGATGTTGTATCTGACACCCTTAGGGACAAACTCACTGAGAATGTCAAGAAGCTTGCTAGTCGAGATGCTAAGGCTATGAACGCTTTTTACTGTGCTCTCGATAGCAGTGAATTGAATAGGATCTCTACTTGCAAGACTTCTAATGAGATTTAGAAGTTGCTGGAAGTCACACACGAGGGAACATCACAAGTAAAAGAATCAAAGATTAGTAGACTCACACAAGAATATAAATCTTTTAAGATGAAACAAAATGAGTCTATTACTTGCATGTTTACTTGTTTCAGTGATATCATTAACCCTCTTTCTTCTCTTGGTAAGGAATATCCTGCTCATGAAAAGATCCGGAAAATTCTCAGAGGATTGACTAAAGGATGGAGTCCTAAAGCTACCGCCGTCATTGAAGGAAACGATTTGACAACCATTAACCTTGAGACCCTCATGCGGAAGCTTATGACTCATGAACTTGACATAAAAGATCAAGAGGAATCATCCATGCAAGAGAAGGAGAAAGAGAAGGCCAAAGAAAAGGAGAAGTCTCTGGCTCTCAAAGTTACAAAATCCTACTCAAAGGGTAGCTTCGACGACAATGAGTCGGATGATGATGAAGAGATAGCTCTCACAGCAAAGCATTTCTGAAAGTTCCTCAAGTTCAACAAAGCCAACCGCTTTAGACGGGACAACGATGAAGACCCTGCTTGCTACCAATGTAGGAGTACTGGTCACATCAAGAGAGATTGCCCTATAACAAGAAAAGACTCCGGTAAGTACGAAAAGCCTACCAAAGGAAGCTCCTCCTCCAGAAAATACGCCAACACCAGCATCTAGTGTGAAAGTGATGCTAGCGATTCAGACAATGACAAAGAATGCAAACACAGTACAAATATTTGTTTCATGTCAACCGATGAGGTACTCGATGATCTTTCTTTGAATACTCTCACATATGATGACTTGGAAAATGCTATTCTTGAACTATACGAGAAACACAAAGGTGTTAGAAACAAGTACAAGAAATCTTTAAAAGAGGTTGATGTACTCAAACTTGAAGTAGAAAGACTCTCCAACATCATTATTGATGTAAAAAAAAATCTTCTGCTTTCGACACGGATGAGATAGAGTCTTTGCGACTCAAGTTACAAGAATCTCAAGTTATCATTGAGAAAAAGGATAATGAGATTCAATCCCTCAGAAGGGCTTATGATTTTGCTATGCATAAAGTTCAAGCTGCAAACAGAAGAGAATATGATACTTCTACTAAGTATAATGATCTTCTTGTACAGGGTAAGAAACTAGTTGATAAGAATACTACTCGTACACATGCTCCAAGACACGCCTTCACTCATCACAATACTAGTCACAATTCTTATATGAACAAGAATACTACACACAGGTCCTATCCTAACACAAGGAAAGGACCCTTTGTTAAGAAGAACACCTCACATCATGCCTTCTACTATCATCATCATAACACTCATGATAGAACTCCTTGCACTAAAGCCTCACATGTGCATAACACTCACACATTCTCTTCTAAATCTTCCATGATGTACAACTATTGTGGCTTACTTGGACATACTTCTAATTACCGTCTAACTAGGAAACAAGTTGATATAAAGATTTATAAATGGGTTCCTAAGACTAACAATCAAGGACCCAAACAATTATGGGTACCAAAATGTTCATCTTTAACTTATGTTGTAGGTGAAGAATCCTTTTTATGCTAAAAGCAAGTGGATCCTCGATAGCGGTTGCTCACGGCACATGACCGGTAATGCTTCACTTTTTACAACGCTATCGATGAAGAAAGAAGGACATGTATCCTTTGGTAACAATCTAAAAGGCCATATCATAGGAAATGGTAATATCGGTTCCACTCCTTATCCTTGTATTAAGAATATTTGTCTTGTTACAAATATCAAACACAATCTTCTCAGTATCAGTCATCTTACGGATAATGGTTATGATATTAAGTTTGTTAAACTCAAATGCTTCATTACCGATAGCTCTAGTGGATCTACAGTATATGAAGGCACTAGAGAAAACAATATCTATGTTCTCTATCTTGTTAAAGGTACTAACAATGGCAGGTGCTTAGTTGCAAAGAACGATAAAAGTTGGCTTTGGCACATGAGGCTCGGACACGCCAACATGGATACCATATCACGTCTTGCAACCAAGAAGCTTGTACGAGGACTTCCAAGTATCTCCTTCAAAAAGGATATGGTGTGTGAAGAATGTGAGAAAAGTAAGTTGACCAAGTCATCCTTCAAATCCATCAACTCTGTGAGTACCACTAGACCACTTCAACTTATTCATATGGATTTATTTGGTCCTAGTAGCGTAGCTAGTCTTGGAGGCAAACTTTATGCTTTTGTTTTGGTTGATAATTTTTCGAGATTTACTTGGGTCATTTTTCTTGCTAGTAAAAGTGATACTTTTCGTAAATTTATTGCATTTGATAAACGTGTTCAAAATGAGAAAGGCATTTCTATTAACAAGATTAGACGTGATCATGGAGGAAAATTTGACAATGCCGATTTTAAAGATTTTGTGAAAAGAATAGTTTCGGTCATGATTTTGCTTGTCCACGAACTCCTCAACAAAATGGTGTTGTGGAGAGACAGAATAGAACCCTTGGCGATATGGCCCGGGTTATGTTAAACCAATATAAGCTCCCCCAATACTTTTGGACGAAAGCCGTAAATACGTCATGTCATATTATAAATAGGATCTTGATTAGACTTATTTCGAAAAAGACTCCTTATGAGCTTTGGTTTGACAAAATTTCCTCTATTGAGTATTTTAAAGTTTTTGGATGCAAATGTTTTATTTTGAATACCAAGGACAACCTAGGCAAGTTTGAAGAAAAAGCTTATGAAGGCATTTTCCTTGGCTACTCAATACATAGTAAAGGTTTTCGTGTCTTTAATAAAAAAGTCTCATTGTCGAAGAGTCAATTAATGTCTCTTTTGATGAACTTAACTCTTCTACATCCTCCTCATTCGATGATATTGATGACATCTCTTTTGGTTTGGAGAACTCTTCTATTGGAGATCCTCGTCCTTCTTCATCTAATAATAAAATTGTGACCCCTCCAACAAAAGATTCTCCACCACTTGAGCCTTCTCAAGAGGATCTTCCAAAGGAATGGAGATTTGTCCCTAATCATCCTAAGGAACTTATCATTGGTGATCCTCATTCCGTGTAAGTACTAGATCCTCTACTCGTGATCTTTATACAAACATGGCTTTTATTTTTCAAATAGAGCCTAAAAATATTAATGATGCTTTTCATGATGAATTTTGGATGATGATGCAAGAAGAGCTAAATAAATTTGAGCAAAACAAGGTTTGGGAACTTGTCCCTAAACCTAACAACCACCCCATTATTGGAACTAAATGGGTGTTTCACAATAAACTTAATGAAGATGGGTTAGTGACTCGTAACATAGTCCGATTGGTTGCTCAAGGCTATAACCAAGAGGAAAGCATTGACTACGATGAAACCTATGCTCCGGTTGCTCGTCTTGAATCCATTCACATGCTATGTGCTTTTGCTTGCTATAATGATTTCAAACTTTTTCAAATGGATGTTAAAAGTGCTTTTCTTAATGGCATTATTAAAGAGGAAGTTTATGTTAAGCAACCTCCTGGCTTTGAAGATTTTCAATTTCCTCATTACGTCTTCAAACTACACAAAGCCCTTTATGGCCTCAAACAAGCTCCTCGTGCTTGGTATGAGCGCCTTAGTTCCTTCCTTATTTCTCACAATTTTTCTAAGGGCAAAGTCGACACCACACTTTTTATCAAATCCCTTAATGGCACTCTTTTATTAGTACAAATTTATGTCGATGACATTATATTTAGTTCTACTAATAATGCACTTTGTGTAGAATTTGCTAAAGTCATGCAGGATGAATTTGAAATAAGCATGATGGAAGAACTATCATTCTTTTTGGGCTTACAAATCAAACAAGGACCCAAAGGAACCTTCATCAGTCAAGCTAAATATACAAAGGATCTCCTCAAATACTTCGAACTGGACTCATCCAAATCAATGAGGACTCATATGGCAATAACGACAAAACTTGATAATGATGAAGATGGTACTCCGGTCGACATTCGTAATTATCGAGGTATGATCGGTAGCTTACTCTATCTAACTGCTAGTCGACCTGATATCATGTTTAGTGTGTGTCTTTGTGCACGATACCAAGCAAATCCAAAGGAATCGCACTTATGTGCTGTAAAGCGTATTTTTCGATATCTCAAAGGTTCCATTAAATGGAACTTTGGTATCTGAAATCTTCATCCTTTGAGCTTCAAGGCTTTTCGGATGCAGATTTTACCGGATGTAAAATTGACCGAAAAAGCACTAGCGGCACATGTCAATTCCATGGGAAATCCTTGGTATCATGGTTTAGTAAGAAACAAAACTCTGTTGCTCTTTCAACCACTGAGGCCGAGTATATAGCGGCCGGATGCTATTGTACACAAATTCTTTGGATGTCACAAACACTTATAGAATATGACATTTCTTCTACTTGTACTTCTATTAAATGTGATAATACTAGCTCGATAAATCTTACGAAAAACTCGATTTGTCACTCCCGCATGAAGCACACTGAGATTAGACACCATTTTCTTCGTGACCATCAACAAAAAGGAGATATCCGCCTTGATTTCATTGACACTACTTATCAATTGGCCGACATTTTCACCAAACCACTCCCGGAGGATCGTTTTGTTTTTCTCTGCCAAGAATTAGGCATCATTCATTTCGACTCTTAGCTCCACTCGAACGACACACCGTCGGCATAGGTCGGCATACCGACGGTAGATCGATTTTTGTTCAGAATTATCTTCTGTACACAAAATCGGCATACCGTCGGTACATGCCGGTATACCGACGGCAAGCCGTTTGACGCGGACACTGACTGTCAATCTGCCTCGGGCCCCACCAAATCTTCTACTTTTTCCCCTATCTCATTAACTACCCATTAAATCCATCCGCTCCCTCATAACTTCCCATCCCATCCCAACCCTTCCACTCCCTTCATTTATTACTTTTATCATCACCCTTTTCAAAACTCCCCCTATTTATTTCCTTCTTTAATTCACTTCTATTTTTAATACTCTCACAACCTTTCAAATTCCCTTTTTTTTATAAACTCAACCTTCTTCTTCTTCATTCTCTTCATTCCTCTCTTCTCCTTTACACCTCTCCATCAACCCACGGCTACCCACAAATGTCCTCGCTCCTCCTCCACCGCTGCAAATCCGTTCACCCCCGTGCCTCTCCCTTATGGCTATGATCCAAAAATTTTCACCTCCGCCCTAGCTGCCAATGCTTGGTTCCAATATTTTGCCAACCATAACGTCTTCAAGGGCAAGGCCATCAACTGGAATCTTTTCTCTAGCCATCTCTCCCTCTTTGAGTCGGTCGGCCTTTCATCTCTTCTACGACGTCAGGTGTCCGTCTACCCGGCAGCGGTGCGCCTATTCTACTGCAATCTTATTTCCGATCTCCAGAACAATGCTATCGAGACCATAGTGAATGATCGGCACTTTCGCCTGACGGCTAGAGACATTGCCAAGATTCTCGAAGTCCCTAACAAAGGAGATGCTCTGCCGACCTTGGCCGGTCTCTATCCTTCTGCTGAAGTCTCTTTTGACGAGTACTGTGCCATCATTTGCAAGGGACCCAATCCTCTGGCCATTTCGGCCCTTTCCAAGCAGTTAGAGCCGTTCTACTACGAGCTTCATCGAATATCATCTGCCACACCATCTACCCCAAGGCCGACAACTACGATGCGATCACCAATGACGCACTCGTATGCATGTACAACTTGTACTCCAAGAAGACTTGGTCCTTTCCCAAGACTCTTCTCAATGCTTTCTTCTCTGTTCTGCCCGCCGGGAAGCAGTCCCTCAATTATGGCACCTTCATCACTCTTATCCTTGAGACGAAGAACGTGGATCTTTTCCTCTGCCAGTCAGACGATGTACCCTCGTTTCTTGCTGTTTCCCGTTCTATCCTTGGTGCATCCGCATCTCGTGCGTCTTCCTCCCATGACACGCCAGCCGTTTCTCCTGCTGCGCCATCTTCTGTGCCTCCTCCGTCCGACCATTTCATACCGCTGACCCAGCAACATTTTGACATGCGCATGGCTCAGGCGGAGGAGCAGATGAGGGCCAACACCCACCGGCTTGGGAATCTTATCCAGAGCCACTTCCATGACCAGGCCTATTTCATCCAGCACATTCTCCAGGACCGAAATGCCTATCTGGATCTCAACCTTCAGGATCCCCAGTTCCAAGGCTCCCGCTTTTCTGACCCCAACGCCTACGGATTCATGTACCCGGATGGCGTGGATCCTTTCGGTGCTTTTCACGGTGCTCAGGGAGGGGAGGACGATGTTCCGACGGATGAGTAGTTGCGGGCTCTTGTTGATGGTGGTAGAATAAATTGGTGTCGTTTTAGTGTATGTCCTTTGAGGTACTCCGGGGACAAGTAGTTTGTTTTTATGTTGTGTGTGGTCCTACGGGGACTATTTCTTATGTTTTAATATTGTCTTGCTCACTCTCTTGAAGGAGAGTTTTATACGGTTTTATGTAGTATCAAGCATGTACCCTTTCCTTATCTAATATATGCATACTTTTTGTCCACCATATTGCTTTCACTATTTATCTCTTATATTTTTTTACTACCTGTTTGCAAAAACAAAAGTCTTTTATTTCACAAACTTTAAAGAATAGTACAAGAGTACAATGAATTCTGGGAAAGTACAACTGTAGAAATCCGATCTGAAGACGATCACTTTATCCCTTGGACTATATGAACTTTGAAAACGATAGCCTCTGAAGAATGCAGCAGCACTTGAAGGTTTGGAGACTGAAGCCATGGTGCATTCCCACTCATCTAAATCTTCTACTTGGGACTCCGACACCAGTATAGGCCCAATCTTCAAAAAGGTGTTGTCGGTCAACATGACATCTGCATATCCTTAGAAGAAGATGACAATCAGATGATAGAATTCTTAGAAGAAGAACCCTGGGCTCAATGCCTAGGATATCAATCAGAATTTTGCTTCGAACAACAAGAGCCTCCCACTGTAGATGAGATCGAGCAAATCGACTTAGGGTATGAATCCTCTCCCAAATCCATCTTCATCAGCAGAAGCCTCACAGAGAAAGATCGAGAATCCTTAGTATAACTTATCAAAGAATACATCGACGTCTTCGCCTGGTGCTATGAGGATATGCCATGGTTGGACCCACAAGTCGCAACGCACATACTTAACATCTTACCAAATACTAAGCCTGTTAAGAAGCAACAATGATGCTTTCGTCCCAACATCATGGATGCTATTAAGAAGGAGGTGGACAAACTTATAACCAATGGGTTTATTCATGAGGAACTCACCCAGACTGGGTAGCCAATATTATCCCCATTACTAAAAAGAACGAGAAAACCTGAGTCTGTATTGACTTACGGGACCTCAACTTTGCTTGTCCGAAGGATGAGTTTTCCCTTCCGATCACCGACATGATGAACGACAACACCTGTGGATTTGAACTCATGTCCTTCATGGATGGATATTTACGCTACAATCAAATCAAGATATTCCCGGACGACGAGAAGCATACGTCGTTCAGAACTCCAAAGGGGGTTTACTATTACACAGTGATGCCCTTTGGGTTGAAAACTGTGGGTGCAACAAACCAACGAGCTATGAGCACTATATTCCGTGAACACCTCTGCAAGACAGTCGAATGTTATGTTAATGACATCGCTGTTAAAAGTTGTCGACAAGGCGATTACCTACAGGATCTAAGAACAGTCTTTGATCTCATGAGGGCGCATGAACTAAAGATGAACCTAGCTAAATCCTTCCTCAGGGTTTCTTGTGGCAAGTTCTTGGGTTTTATTGTCACTGCGAAGGGTATCCACATCGACCCAGACAAAACCAAGGTTATCCTTAATATACACCCTCCGAAGAATATAAGAGAACTTCGAGGCCTACAGGGACGTCTCGCATATATCAAAAGGTTTATAGCAAATCTCTCTGCGCGATGCCAATCCTTTACCAAACTCATGAAGAAGGGAGTTTCCTATGTCTGGACCGAAGAATGTTATATGGCATTCGACGACATCAAAGCTTACCTTACGAACCCTCCAGTCCTGGTAGCGTCAGTGGTAGGTAAACCCTTTCTGCTCTATGCCCGCGAGATGGACCATTCTTTTGATGTTTTGCTAGCTTAGAACAGTGATGCAGGTTATGAACTGGCTATCTACTACCTAAGCAGGACAATGATCGGGGCCAAACTCCGGTACAACCCTATCGAAAAAGAGTGCCTAGCTTTGCTATTTGCTATATAAAAGATCATCATTATGTAGCGGGCCAGACGATTCATGTAATCTCTCGAGTCAATCCATTCAAAGTCCTCATGACCAAGCCAGGAGCGTTGAACTCTCAATTAGCTGCATGGAAAATACTATTATCACCATACGTTATAGTATTTGTTCCACAAAAAGCTGTCAAGGGACAAGCGCTAGCCGACTTCTTAGCTGCACACCCGATACCAAAATTGTCCAAACTTTACGAGGACATTACAAATGAAGTGTTGGAATCCAATATGGCTGAGGAGAACTTCGTCTAGCGAATGTTCTTTGACATCACTTCAAGAATAGGTCCTAAGTGTCAGATCATCGCAGGAGTGGGGGTGGTCTTGGATTCTCCAGACAACAAGGTCATCCAGCATGCCTATTCCCTCACAGACCCATGCTCTAACAATGTGGCATAGTATAATAGTCTTATCATCGGACTCAAGTTAGCAAGACAACTGGGTTTGAACACCTCGAGTCCTATGGTAATTCGAAGCTTATCGTCAACCAGGTTCGAAGGCAATATAAGGTTCTTCATGAAGACTTGCTTCCCGACCATAAAGTAGCCTTGGACATCATCTCTACTTTCACTAAGTTCTTCATAAAACATGTACCTCGTCTAAAAAATAAAGAGGCTGATGCGCTAGCTGGCCTTGCTGCCTCCTTGGCAGCACCCCTAGGGACCCAATACTTCGTCACAGTGATTGGCCAAAAATTGGTGTCCCAAAAATAATTTACGCATGTGTCTAAACCATGCCATGCCAACAAATGCCGATGTCAACGTCAAGGACTGACGATTTCCATTTATAGACTTTGCAGCCTACAAAATCCTCCCAGATGACCCGAAGGAAGTCGTGTCTGTCAAAAGATGCTCCCTTCAATTCTACTACAATATAGCTACCAAAATATTGTACCGCCACTCGTACGAAGGACTTCTCTTCTGATGTTTATCAAACGAAGAGGTAATCGAAGCTCTTCGGGAGGTCCACGATGGTGCCTGTGGATCTTATCAATCCGGTCCTAAGCTGTAGGATCGACTCTGACGGATAGGCTATTACTGGCCTACCATGATGGCAGACGTTGTCGAGTATGCCAAGAAATGCCGAACATGCTAGCTACACACCGACTTTATCAATTGAACTTCGGAGTTCCTATACCGTACGGTCGCCTCTTGGCCATTTGAAGCCTGGGGCATGGACATAGTTGGACCGATTACCCCTCCGTCATCCAGAGGGCATTGCTTTAATTTGGCAGTCACTGATTACTTCTCTAAATGGGCTGAAGCAGTGCCTCTATCAAAGGTAAAGAGCTCAAAGGTGATCAGCTTCATCAAATATCATGTCATCTACCATTTCGGGGTACCCCAATGGATCATCCAAGACAATGGTGCACAATTCATAAGTCATACGTTTAGCAGATTTTATGATAAGAATCGTATCTTAAATGTGTCATCGACTGCTTACAATCCGACGATAAATGGATTGGCTGAAACTTTCAATAAAACAATCGTCAAACTTTTCAAGAAAGTCATGTCGTCTAAAAAACACAACCGGGACGAGAAATTAGGTGAATGCCTCTGGGCCTACTGCATTACGGTCTGGACTCCAATGGGTAACACACTATTTTCTCTGGTATATAGGAGTGAAGCAGTCCTTCTTTCGAAATCCTTTGCTGTGAGTGGCCATTATAAACCAGTTGACAGAGAAAGACAATCAATATCGCCTGTTGCAAGAGTTAGAGGCGCTTAATAAAAAACACCTCTTGGCTCAACAATGCATTGAGCTTTGTAAGGCTCGCATCCCCGAATATTTCAAGAAGAAAGTCAAGCAAAGAACTTTCTAAGTGGGTAACCTTGTCCTATCAGTCAGAAGGCCAATAGTGATGACTCATAAAATTGCCAGAAAGTTTGAATCCAAGTGGGAAAGCGCCTTCATCATAGAGATGGTATACTCTAATGGTGCCTACCGACTCGTAAAATCTAATAGGGAAATGTTCATGATGTAGATCAATGATAAGTTCCTAAAGAAATACTCTGTATGAAGCCTATCGATATATATTTCCACATCCCCAGCAAGTATTAATGAATCTGACAACCGGATTCACTTTCCTTCGTAATCATTATATGTCGGAGCCCAGTTGCTCTACGACATTCTCTCATCATTTACCGAGTAGAAAAAATCCAAGTCCATATCACCACTGAGTTGTTTCCTACATCCCCGCAAAGCTTAATCTTATCTCTGAGTAAGATGATGCTAAAATGAAGGTTTAGGGGTGCTTTAGTGCTGTTTGTGCCGAAAAAGGATGGGTCGGTGCATATGTCAATCGACTATCGGGACTTGAACAACATAACGATTAAAAACAAATACCCGCTACCAAGAATTGATGATCTTTTCGATCAGTTGATTGTTGCACGAGTATTTTTGAAGATTGAGTTGAGATCGGGGTACCATCAAGTGAAAGTGAAAAAGGAAGATATCCAGAAGACTACCTTCCGGACCAAATACAGCCAGTATGAGTTCATGGTGATGTTGTTTGGGTTGACTAATGTCCCGATAGTCTTCATGAACTTGATGAAAAAGGTGTTCCACCCAAACCTTGACCAGTTCATTGTGGTGTTCATCGACGACATACTCATCTATTCGAAGTCACCAGAGGAGCATGAGGAGCATCTGAGGATCGTGCTGGAGACCCTCAGGAAGGAGAAGCTCTACGAAAAACTCTTGAAATACGAGTTTTTCCTAGATAAGGTAAAATTCCTTGGGCACGTGATGACAAGAGACGGTATATCTGTGGACCCGAAGAAGATTGATGTCATAGAGTCTTAGACTACTCCAACTACTATGGCAGAGATCCAAAGCTTCTTAGGATTAGCGGGGTACTACAAGAAGTTTGTACAGGACTTCGCTTGGATTGTAGAGCCGATGACTAGGCTCACTCAGAAGGATGTAGAGTTTGTATGGACATAGGACTCCCAAGTTGCGTTCGACGAGCTGAAGAAGTGGTGATGACAGCTCCAGTATCGATGTTTCCGTCAGGATTCAGTAGTTTTCCATCTATAGTGATGCTTCGAAGAAAGGCTTGTGGTGCATTCTAGAGCAGAACAAAAAGGTGGTGGCGTATACATCTAGACAGCTTTGACCACATGAGAAGAACTACCCCACCAATGATCTTGAATTAGCAGGGGTAATTTTTGCCCTGAAGCTGTGGAAACATTACTTGTATGGAGGGCGTGTGGAGATATTTACCGACCACAGAACCTTGAAGTATATTTTCACGTAGAAGGAGCTGAATATGAGGCAACGTTGATGGATGGAATTGATGAAGTATTTCGACATCGCATTGCAGTATCATCCGAAGAAGGCCAACGTAGTTGCGGATGCCTTGAGTCGGTATCCAGTAGCTATATTTTTGACGAGGGACCGTCATCTGTTAACAGACTTATAGAGTTTAGGCACTGAGGTCGTCATTCCGAAAGTTGAGATATAGATGATGGGTATATATATTCAGTCAGGATTGATAGACAGAATTCGAGAGGCACAATACTAGGACGAGAATTTGAGGAGTATCGTAGCTCACGCAAGGTTCGGTTTGTTAGAAGAATTCACCATTACAGAGGATGTTTCATTGAGGCACATGACGAGATTATGTGTACCTAGCAGAGAGGCACACCGTTCTCAGTATTCTTTACATCCAGGAGCTAACAAGATGTACAAGGATCTAATGTAGTGCCCCGTCCCGCTCAGTTAATTGGAGGAGTCTAAACGCCAATGGCATTTAGACTTAGCCATGCAACGGCTTGCTCGAAGACATGCTCGATCGAGGCGACTCCTCGCTTAGGTGGGTGGCTTCGGTGAACTTAACTCGTATTGGCCTTCGCACTAATAATACGAAAGTTTTCAATGCATGAGTAGGCTTGGTAATAAAAGAGACGAATCCACATAGCTAAGGGAATAATCCCAAGTCAGGTCAAACTGAGTTAGAATATGGAATGGTCCCACGGTCGGCTTAGAAATATTGTACGATGGCTTTCAAAATGACAGATCCCTCGAGCCGTGGCTTAGGAGAAGGAAAGTTATTTTTTGCCACAAAGTTGTGAGTTAGCCTAAGTCATAGGTGTCACCCGCATAAATGCTTGATAAAGCATGCACGGTCCCATCGTCCAAGGCTTGGCATAGCCGTTGCTCGCCCCACGGGTTAAGTTGTATTGCACGGCTTGTGGTATAAGAATAGAAACCCAAATTACTTGGTTTCACGAACTCAAGGCCCATCGTATAAAGTATGACTTGGGCAGTAGTATCACACAGGACACAAGTTGGCTTGATGTACGATATCACGGACTTAGTGTTTAAGGCACGAACCACGGTAGATTCAAATTGAGTTTAGAAAAAGGGCTATCAAATAGGCATTACTGAGTTGAGTAAAATGATAGGACAACAAAGAAGAATGCTCGCGACCATGGGTCATCGAGGCGGTCTCAAATGTTAGAAGTCTTGAACTTGGTCCTGAAAGGATGGTAACATTGGAAGAAGAATGACTGTGTGAGACGTCAGTTCGAATCGAGTCTTGCATGGTCATGGACAACTTGTTGACAAGGGAGATGGTTCCTCGAGCTGCAACCCGGGGCCACGGGACCGACACAGCCTAAGAGAAAATAGGGTATAGTGGTGCAAGGATAATAGCACAGGTTAAGTGGAGACTTGCAACGGGGCTAGCTACTTGTGTTGAAAGGACCCCGATTAACAAAACTATATGTCCAGGATAGCTTGTGATGCTAGTGACCTTTCATATAGACGGGTCGATACGGGCGGTAATCCGCATGTGTGCCTTTGGATTGAGTCGAGTTGAATAGGTGCACGATCAGAAGATAATGTTTGGCCTAAGATTTGGCCGCAACGTAGACACCGTGCTTCGGCACGAGATATGGCGTCGAGTCTTAAGTTTTTGGCATAGAGTTGCACAAGTTGGATTTGAGTCATTGCGAGTTTAAGTCAGGAATCGTCGCAAGGTAAAGTTGGTTAGGTGACACTAAGTTCACAAGTCTTGATTTGGTCAGTTGGTGATTAAAGCAGTAAGGGCCGTGAGGCGACAATATGGTTAAGTCATACTGAGTTGTGAGGCACGACCTTAATATGGACACACGAATGGGTTTCATGATACGACCATGTTAATGGTGCAATGAACTTATAGCACAGTCAAATAGAAATTCGGTACTATCGTGTAGTTGCATCTCTGAGTATGGGCCAAAAGGCAAACACGACTTAATAAGTTGACGTCGTTGACACGAAAAGGGTTTAGAGGCAAGGTATAAGTAAGTTGCTAGTGCAAGGCAGAGAAATGGTCTAGAGACACAAAATAGGCCGAGAATCTATGTCCTAAAACTGAACCTAACACAAGAGTAGAACGACAATAAAAATGGGTTATATTACACAAAGTAAAATGAACATGTTGGTTTTGTATGTGTGGGCGAGGAGCTCATTCCACCAGTACAGTTTAGTACTGACACCCACACATTTTCATGTGCAGGAACAGGTAGAAGCTCGTGGCGTAGAGCTCGCTTGTATGCATCGAGGCAACGGAGTTCCTTGACGATTCGAGGCGTGCGGCCGTGTGGAGTCTGGACTTATACGTGACATAATGTATGGAGATCGCCTATCTAAAGCTTCCGCTGTCCTACTCAAATCGTATTGAGAGATGAGAGAGAGAGAGAGAAAGAGAGCAGAGTGACTTATAATGTGAGAAGAGTGAGCTTGAGTGATTGTAATTTTGGCCTTGAGCCATATTGTAATCTTTGTTTCAATATCAATAAAAGAGTATTTTGCATGACTTGTGTTTTGCTTCAAATTTTTGCTGCTGTATTAGTGTTTTTGCTTGGAAGTTCTGTGTGACGACCGCATCGCTTAGCCTGTAATCGGCCATTATAGAACCCGCCTTGCATGAGCGCAATCTAGGCTCACGCGGCATCACGCCTTAGCGAGGACGATCGCTCCTACGGGAGCGGGGCGTGTAATAGCCACTTTTCAGAAATGAGGGTAATTTTGAAATTCTATAATGATAATCATTTAATAATGATATTTAAATCATATTGTTATTTTTGTTGATTTTTAGTCAATTTAAAACTATTTAAAATATTGAATTATGATTTTGATGGTTAACTAGTTAAACCCTAGTTTTGCTAAGCCTAGAGACTAACCATGACCAAAGGAGCCTAGTCATGTGATTAGAATGTCATATTACTACTTTTTAGCCTAAGAATAGTTTGGTTATTTTGACAATTTTATGAAATTGTAATTTATATTAACTAAATATTGTGCTAATCTTTTAGTTAAGCCTTAACCTAGAAGTTTAACCTAATCTAGATTAGTCTTGAGGTTAGAATCATGGTTAGAACATTCCTACTAAGTTCCAAGGTTAGTAATATCCATATATTATTGTAGTATGATATTTTTCTTAAGATATTTGTAGAAGGAAAGCCTTAGGACTAAATTGGACCAATGAATGGACTTGAAATTTGGTGGAAAAGCCTTAGCCACCCATCTACATCTAAACCTAGCCCTAATTCCTATTGTGGCAGCCACAAGTAGTAAATCCCCCTCCTATAAAGTATCATCTAGTAGCCCTTGCCTCTTTTTAATACCTACAAAGAACCCTAATTTGTTCTTCCCTAAACTTTTCCCATTTAATCAAAATTGAGTCAAATCAATTGCATCATCATCCCCAACAGTAGAGGAGACTTGTGGAGGCTTGCTAGCAAGGTTTGAGGACATTTGAACCATAGCAAATCGAGGAAGACATCAATTCTAGGCTCTTTACATTGAGATTCCAACTCTCAATAGGTAAACCCCTTTAAACCCATTAAAACCCTAATTTTGCTTCATAAATGCATACATCTAGGTACCATACCCCTGTAGACCAAGTTTGGTAGGATCTCGTGTCCATTTAGTGTCCGTATCGGACACGTATCAGTCCTCTATAAACTGTGTTTGATGAAATGCCTAAACCAATATTTTGTTTATCTTTTTCAAAACTAATTTCACGAATGTATAGCCCTATATGTAGGATTTGTATATATATTGATGGAGTTGATTTTTGTTCACTTTTCGTGTCCAAATTGGACACGCACTTCATGCACGAGACACCGTACGAGGCTCCCCTGCTGCTCGAGTGTCCTAGCCGACACGACACGGCACCATTGGTCATAAAAATTCATAGACACGTGGAGGCACCCACTGACATCATGTCCATGAAGTTTTATGGGTCCTCGTTCAGTGTGCGCGAGGAAATCAATCGCGCACTGATATTGCAATGTCTGTGTATGGTTGAATTTTCGTCTCTAATACGGGGCTGTAACTTGGACACGACACGTCTTGGGTTCGCGCAGGCACCCTAGGACCTAGCCCGAGACCCCCTCTAACTCTAGGCACATACACGAGATAGATGGTTGTGTGTGTCGTGTCCTTTTTTGGTCGACACCACTGCACGAGGCAGCCTCTATGCTGTCTGTGATACACTGTGTCGACCCCCCCTATTTGGACACGATTTGACTCTTTGTGGACACATGGACACGTATGAGTGTCACACACATGACCACCCCCTGACAAGTGTGTTTAGTTCGATATTTGCATTGAGTTTAGGTTTGGAATTTGGGTTCTTTGGATTTGCCTGATACATATAACAGGGATTTTATGTTAATTGTAAAACTGATTGGGGTTTTCAATTTGATACTAAGTTTAAATGCAATCTGAGATTGAATGTTAATATGTAAATCTGAGAATGAGAATTGAGAGTTGGAGTTGATTCGATTCCTGAGATTTAATGAATATTGATGTTAATGTTGTTTAGATTCCAAGGTTTTTACTGTTGTGTTTGTTTTAGTTTTCAAACATTTGAATTGGGTTTTCAATTGAATATTTCTTATGAACATGTAAATTCTCAGGTTATGTAGTTCACTATTTTCTCAGTTTTTTCTCTTCTATTTGAATGCAATGCATGAATGAAGAATGCAATGCATGAATAGATACATGACTAACATTTATATATGCATAAGGTATGTAGTGATTTAATGAAATATATGACGGTAATGAACTGAAACTGTGTGCTTGTAGGTAATGAATGAATGAATATATATTTTGTAATGTAGGCATTGAAATGTATGTATGATAATGCAATTCCCTTCACTGTTTTCCAGTTTTCCTCTTCCTTCTTTCACTTCATTCCCATTTTTTCCTGAGATAAGTAATATAGGAATGTATGTAAAATATAATATAGTGTAATAATGTTGCAATATATGCATATATGAATAATGTAATGATGCACTAATCAAATGCATTGGTATATATGATATGTATGCTTGTAGGTATGCATTTATGAATGTAAGTGTCTATGTATGCAATAATGTATGAATGCTAGTATGTAATAGGATATGCATTTATCCTGTTTGATGTATGCAAGTATGTATATATTTATATATTTGTATCTATAGGTTGTGTTATAGGCCTAGTGTATAGTTTACCTATAGGCTTGTAGATTTGACTAGTTTGACCAAAGCTGATAACTGTAAGTTCCAAAACCCTAAAATTGACCAAAGTTTGACCCAATAGTTCAAATTGACTTGAGTTGACCAAAAGTCAACATTGAGTCAATATGTGACCAATTGACCTAGCTTGACTAGAGTTTGACTTAGTTGACTAAGATTGACTTAGTTGACCAACCCTAAAGTTGACCAATAGTTGACCATTGACCAAATTGACCCTTGATAGCCTAAGTTTGACCAGTTGGCCAAGATAGCCTTGTTGTTGACATAGTTTGACTAGATGTTGACTTGGGTTGACCCAGAGTTGATCAAGAGTTGACTTTGACCTAGATTGACCTAGAATCATATAGTTTGTATTGTATACTTCATTTACCCTTATTTTAAACACATTATAATCCATATTGCTCTAAATAGGACATTGTGACTCCGATTCAGACATCTGATATACATCAGTCATTCAGGGTATCAGACGAGTACATTCTCTGATAGTTCTTTTATTACTTGTCAATTACTGTACTTCAGTTCTAGTTACTTCTATGTGATTCTCTGTTACAACACGTATTGGCCTTCTGAATTCATGCATGCAACACACATACTTTACTTATCTGGCCCTACTATTCAAACCATCTATTCGTATCTTCAAGTGCTGGTTGGACTTGTATTCGTCTTATGTGTTGGATTATGGATTCATTTGTATTAGATTAGGCAGGGAAATACTGATTAGACATGTAGACATTTTTCACTATTCGAATCACACCTCTGTGAATGATATTCGTACGATAGCCATCCCTCACCTGATCAGTGTGTGGTGTGCTATATTACCTACAACCGTTTACATGTTGTCACTCCCCGTTCTCGGAATACGTATTTTTATATACATGTACAACTCATGTGTATTTATTTAGTATTTATCATGTAGTATCCTGTATTTAAATTCCTCTAGTTCATGTTAATTAATTATCTGCTCTTTAATTTTCATGTTAATTAATTTCTTACAATTTTATTATCTGCATTTTATTCCCTGCTTTTATTTCTTGCTTATGTGGTTCGGCCTAGATAAGGTTCTCGGGTTCATTGATGAATCCGAATCCAACCCGGCCCATTAGCTCCCACCTACCACCACTCCCCCTATTTAAAGCCACCCTCTCCATTCTCTCTCCTCATTACTCATCCTCACCATTACTTCTTCTTCTTCCTCTCATTACTCTCCACCCACCAGCAGTAGCAGGAGGCAAGTGCAAACTTGCTTCTACTTGAGAACCATGTTTTTATGGTTCATTTGTCTTCTTCTTGTGATTCCAAGAGAGTTTAGTTCTTAGTATTTTTGATTTCTATGGCTAGGTTTTCTCTAGATCTAAGTTGTTACATTTTCGGCTGTTCATGGGTTTTTGGTCCTCCCAACTTAGCGTATTTTCTGGCAGGAAACTTCATCTTCTGGCTTGGGACGAAGGCTGAGTCACGCACACGTCTCTACGTGTCTGCGTGGATTTTGAGACACGCTCATGTTCTTACATGTTAGCGTGTATTTTCAGTCACGTTCACGTTCTCATGAGCGTGCGTGTATTTTCAGTCACGTTCACGTTCTCATGAGTCTGCATGTATTTTTAGTCACGCACACATCTACGAGTCTGCGTGTATTTTTAGTCACGCACACATCCACGAGTCTGCGTGTATTTTTAGTCACACACACATCCACGAGTCTGCGTGTATTTTTAGTCACGCACACATCCACGAGTCTGCGTGTATTTTTAGTCACGCACACTTCCATGAGTGCGTGGATTTTTAGTCACGTGCTCTTGTGCGTGCACGGATTTTCCCTTTACGCACATACTGTGCTTGCTTGCGTGACTTTTCACGCTCACGCTTGCCAGCGTGTATCACTTTTCACGCTCACTGTTCACGCCCATTTTCCACGCTCACCCCAGCTAGACTTAGCGTGACTTGTTGGTCTTAAACATAGACTTCTTGCGTGACTTTTGGCCTTAGCATAGACTTGTTGGCGTGACTTCCTGACCTGGGTGTTTTTATTTATTCCTCAACCTATTCATTTAATGATGGCATGATAATTCTTCTATTATATCCTTACGCCTTTTTTTTGTGAATTTCTTGATAAATCATGATATGATTAAATTTGTTAAAATGGATTGTTATGTAAAATACGCCTTGTGTCCTGATTGATCCATGGATACCCAGTATGACTAGAACTTAACCCTGAGAGTTATAGACCCGACCCCATGTAATATTGATTGACTTTCATGCCTTGTCACCATTGATAATGATTGTGACATTGACTAATAATTGATCATGCGTTCCTAGTTGGAACTAAGAGACTGGCTAGTCGTCTTACTGAAATGAAATGAATGAGACACGTTCATGTAATGAACTATTATACTCGATTAGCCGATCCCGAATATTGGCATACAGGCACATGCAGGCTTCAAAGTAATTATTTATTATTTAATTATCTATTTATCTTACAAAGACAGCATGTGTACTTTATGGTCAAGGCATGATTATTCCGTGGTTAATTTGATTGTTGCATCACGCTATGTAAGGCCTACAACCTAGCCGCACAGGTATCGTTGTAGAGTTGCGCATATCGTACCCCGTACGAAAGTACTCATTTGAATGGCCATGATCCACGGCATGGAACTTCGCTCAACGTAGGGACTATTAAGTTAAATAAAATAATGATGGCATGGAGAGAATGGATTCTCGAGTTCTTACATGGCAGCCCCCTTGGAACTATTAAGTGCCCGACGGGCCGGCTGGTTCCCACAGATACTGTAAATCTGTCACACGGGCAGGGAACAGTATCTGCTTATATTATTGTACATACTATAACGGCAGGCGTCCCTCTGGGACTCGTCTAACTACATGATTGGCGCAATTGATTGACTGGATAGACTAGCCTTGCTTGCACATAGTAAGAACTAAGGAATCCCTATTTTGCATAATTCCAGAATAAACTTGGGACTCACAATAGCAAGCCGTAGGAATTGATTGGCCGTCCAAGATGATTTGTTTGTGTACTGTACCTACTCTGTTGCCTAACTGAGATGATTAGAATATCAGGACATGACGGGTCAACTTCTGTCCTTGTTTGGTTGGGAGGTTGGTTCGAAGTGTCGTGACGTTATGTGAATCCTAGTGGGAGGCAGAGATCTATTATTACATTTTCTTACTTACTGGTTTAGTCCTTCATATCGTCCTTCCTTGTGGTACTTGCTATTAGAGGTCTAACCTCTCTGGTTTTGTATGGCCAGATTTAGAGCCGGTCCCCGAGGATCCAGCTTACTTCTACCTCCAAGATGGTCAATACTAGAGGGATGATCGCAGGAGGACTCGAGTGGGTTTTCTTACTTCCCCGCTCGTTTTGCTAAATACTTTATACTTTGCCGTTTGGCACCGACATGTTAGTCGGATTGTCTCGTACTTACTTTTGCATAATTGTAACTAAAGGCAGACTGCAGCTGATAACAATTGTGTATACCTTGCTATACCATCTGGCTATGTTTTGTAAAGCCAGATCTCCAGAACATTTTGACTGAGCGTTTGGGACGCCTTACTGCTTTATCTTACATGTTCTTTATTACTGTTTCTTATTTGAATGATTGAGACAATAGATGTGAAATGACCATAGTAAGACTTTCATGTAGTATGCACCCCCTCGTCTGGTTAGACAGCATTGATCGTATTATACGGTATTCATCTACCCGTAATACGTAGCTGGCTGAGTCATTCCCCCGCGCTCCAGTATTCTGGTTCTGGGGCGTGACAAGGTTCTAGTGGTGGCCCATGCAGGTCTGATTTCAGACTTGTGGGGTGTTTCGATTTATAGGATGTCTCAATCACACATGTTCCCCCTTGATCTCATGATTCGTTATTCTCAGCCCTTGCTTGACATTTCGGTATCCTTTGGCTTCATTGATCCTTCATGTCCGGTTGTTTGATTGTTCTCTTGTCCCTTTTCTTAGGGGCACTTCGTCCGCATCTGCTAGGACTGGTCAACAGCAACAAGAGCAACATGGACAACCTGACCCTGTTGGTCAGCAACAAGGGCCGGTACTAACCCAAGAGGCTATCCAGGAAGAAGTGATAGTGGAACCAGCGGCTGGATCGCAGTATCCGGATGTTCTACCACCACCGACAGTTCCACCTACCCAAGTGGACACACCAGCCCTTCTGGAGATCATGAGAGGAATGATGGCCACTCAGCAACATCAGATGTTGGCCCAGCAACGCATGCACACTCAGTTACAAGAGCAGAATGTGCTACTCAACCAAGGATTGCAGACAGCATTAGAAAGAGGGACAAGGCCAGATTCAGGAGCATCAGCCAGGTTTTACAAGTACAACCCCCGCCGTTTCGAGGGCACGGAGGATGCCATCTCAGCAGATGCATGGCTTAAGGACATGGAGGCTATTCTGACAGCAGCTAAGGTACCGACAGAAGAACGTGTGGATCTAGTGAAGTTGTTACTTCAGGATCTCGTACGTGATTGGTGGGAATCAGAGGAAGTAGGCATTAGACGTCCTGTGGCTTGGAACGATTTCACGGCAAGATTCAAGACCAAGTACTATAGAGTTGTGGCACGGTTTGAGCTACAGCAGAAGTTTATCAGCCTCAGGCAGGCTGGCAAGACTATAGATGCTTATGCAGCAGAATTATGCAGATTGAGTAGATTTGTCCCAGAGATGGTAGCAACAGAGAGCCAGAGGGCTATGAGGTTTCAGCAAGGGTTTTATCTTGAACTCTTGTAATTGATCGAGGGGCACAATTACCAGACTTTTGATGAGATATTGACGGTGACTCGAAGGCATGAAATCACCATTCAGAGGCTTGCAGTAAGGACTGGGGGTCAGAAGAGATCCCACAGTCAGATTAAAGGAGGAGGGGGAGCAGCGCCCCGAACAACAGCACCATCCACTGGCGTTCGTATCCACGATGTGGCGATACGAGGACCAGCACCACCCAGGCAGCAGCAACAGCAACAGAGGAAGAACCAGCAACCCCCGATGGGCTGCACTTATTACAGAAAGATGGGACACACTAGAGATGTGTGTCGGACATTGAATGGACTGTGTCTGATATGTGGAAATCCAGACCATCGGGTTACCACATGTCCCATGAATTCGAGGGCAGGAGGACCAGGGCAGAAGTTTCCAGCTCTGCCAGCCCCAGGGCAGGACAATATCGAGGACCAGCAGTGGCAGTAAGGCCGTTGGCACAGCGTCCGCAGGCTCAGATGTTTCGGCAGCAGGGACCGCCGATGCAGCAACACCAGCATAGACCACCCCAGCATCATCAAGGAAGGGGCCAGCAGCAACATCAGGCTAGGCCGCAGCATGAAAACCAGCAAGTAGGTCGAGGGCAAGCATTCACTTTGTCCTTGGAGGAGGTATTAGCATCGGGAGATGTTGTGGCAGGTAACATTCTCGTCGCCTCATATCCCGCAATAGTATTGTTTGATTCGGGAGCATCCCATTCATTTATATCTGCACAATTTACGACACGACTAGGAATGGAGTTCGAGGCATTGCCAGGGAGGTTGAATATACTCACTGGCAATGGGCTCGTAGGAGTTAGTAGGGTTATTCTAGCGTGTAGCATTGTAGTTTGCGGGCATTCTTTACCTGTCCGGTTGATAGAATTCCCTGTCGGAAATTTCGACGTTATCTTAGGCATGGACTGTCTGAAAGACAGTCATGCGACAATAGATTGTCGTAGAGGGAGTGTATCTTTTGATATTCCAGGCATGGAGCGGTTCACCTTAGTCAGATCAGAGGCAACTCAACCAGAGCAGGGAATAGTAGCGGCAATGGAAGAAGTTCAGATCCCGAAGGTAGTTGAAGAATTTCTAGACGTATTTCCTGAAGATCTTCCAGGTCTACCACCAGTTAGAGATGTTGAGTTCAGTATAGAATTGGCACCAGGAACTAAACCGATATCAGATCGGGTTTACAGAATGGCGGATTCAGAGCAGGCCAAGGTATATCAGCATATTGAGGAACTGAAGGAGAAGAAGTTTATCCAAGCTAGTGTATCACCGTGGGCAGCACCAGTGGTACTTGTGGGGAAGAAGGATGGGTCATCCAGGTTATGCATTGACTACAGGAAGCTTAACACGGCAACAGTGAAGAACAAGTACCCACTACCCAGGATCGACGACTTATTTGATCAGTTGAGCAAAGCTAGAGTTTTCTCCAAGATAGATCTTCGTTCAGGGTACCATCAGGTGAGGGTTCGGAAGGAGGATATTCCCAAGACAGCATTTAGGTCAAAGTATGGGCATTATGAATTTTTAGTAATGCCGTTTGGTTTGACCAATGCTCCAGCAATATTCATGGATTTGATGAACCGCATCTTTATGCCATACTTAGACCAGTTTGTCGTTGTGTTTCTTGACGACATTCTCGTATACTCTGCTAGTGAAGAGGAGCATGAAGACCACCTCAGGGAAGTGTTGCAGGTTCTGAGAGAGAACCAGTTGTATGTCAAGCTCAGCAAGTGTGAGTTTTGGTCGGATCACATTTCATTTTTGAGTCACATCATATCAGGAGCTGGAGTAGCAGTAGATCCCAAAAAGGTAGAAGCAGTAGAGAGTTGGCCAGTACCCAAGACCGTAGCAGACGTGCAGAGTTTCTTGGGATTGGCAGGATATTATAGAAGGTTTGTGTCAGACTTTGCAAGGCTTTCAGCACCCATGACCCGCTTGACCCGGAAGGATGTACCATTCGTTTGGTCGGCAGAATGTCAGGCATCATTCGAGACTTTGAAGCAGAAGTTGATATCAGCACCTATTCTTACATTGCCAGTTAGACCCGGAGGTTTTACAGTATATTGTGATGCGTCAGGTAAGGGACTTGGATGTGTCCTTATGCAGCATGGGAAGGTGATAGCATATGCATCTAGGCAGTTTCGGGACCACGAAAAGAATTACCCAACTCATGATTTGGAGTTAGCGGCAGTAGTGTTTGCTCTGAAGCTATGGAGGCATTACCTATATGGTGACCGGGTGGAGATGTACACAGATCATAAAAGTCTGAAGTACATCTTTACTTAGAAGGAGCTGAATATGAGGCAGAGAAGATGGCTGGAATTGATTAAGGATTATGACGTGGAGCTTCAGTATCATCCAGGCAAGGCTAATGTAGTAGCAGACGCTCTTAGCAGGAGAGGCGGCGCATTTATGTTGACAACGTAGAGGCATATCTTAGAAGACCTTCAGGAGATGGGCATCGAAGCTATACTTCCTAGTGATGTAGGAGTTCTAACAAGTTTGCAAGTTCAATCTGACTTAGTAGACAGGATCAAGGCAGCTCAGGCACAAGACCCAAGGATTCAGAAGCTTAGGGCAGAATGCGAGTCAGGACTCAGGAAGGAGATGAGAATTCATGAAGATGGTACTCTTAGATTTGGATCACGTCTATGTGTGCCTAGTGGAGATATCAGACAGGAGGTTATGGCAGAAGCTCACAGTTCTCAATATTCTATTCACCCTGGGGGACCAAGATGTACCAAGATATCAAGCAGCATTTTTGGTGGAACGGGATGAAGAGGGAGATAGCAAGATTTGTTTCCCGTTGCTTGGTATGTCAGCAAGTGAAGGCAGAACAGCAGAGGCCAGCTGGGTTATTGCAACCGCTTCCTATTCCGGAATGGAAATGGGAGCATATTACAATGGACTTTGTTACCGGTTTACCGCGATCACCAAGTGGTAAGGACGCTATTTGGGTGATAGTGGACCGGCTTACGAAGGTAGCACACTTTCTTCCTTTTAGAGTAGGGCAATCTACAGAAAAGTTGGCAGAGTTATATATGCAACAGATAGTCAGGCAGCATGGAGTCCTTGTTAGTATTGTGTCGGATCGGGATACCCGCTTTACATCACATTTCTGGAAGAGCTTACATCATAGTCTTGGTACCAAGTTAAGATTTAGCACAGCTTACCATCCGCAGACGGATGGGCAATCAGAAAGAACGATTCAGACTTTAGAAGATATGTTGCGAGCTTGCACTTTAGATTTTGGAGGATCTTGGGAGAGCCACCTGCACTTGGTTGAGTTCTCGTACAACAATAGTTATCAAGCCAGTATCCAGATGGCGCCATTTGAAGCACTATATGGTAAGAAGTGCAGGTCACCACTTGCATGAGATGATATCGGAGAAAGGAAGATGTTAGGCCCAGAAATGATTGTTCAGACGGTTGAAGTGGTTAAGGGAATTAGAGAGCGACTTCGAGTTACGCAGGATCGACATCGTCATTGGGCGGACCAGCATCGTAGGCCGTTAGAGTTCTCTGTTGGGGACCACGTATTCTTGTGGATCTTACCTACTCGTGGGGTCATCAGATTTGGTGTTCGCAGGAAATTGAGTCCGCGGTACGTAGGCCCATTTGTTATCCTTGATCGGATAGGCGATGTTGCTTATCGTTTATCCCTTCCACCTTCGTTACGAGAGGTGCATGACGTGTTTCATGTATCTCAATTACGTAGGTATATATCGGACCCAAGCCATGTCCTCGATCACTCTGAGCTGGTTGTTGGTACCAACCTGTCTTACGAGGAACAGCCTGTGTCCATTTTGGACCGAAGAGAGAAGATACTCAAGAACCGAACAATTAGTCTTGTCCGTATTGCTTGGGATCATCACTCCTTGGGAGAGTCAACGTGGGAACGTGAGGATGATGTCCGATCACGATATCCACACCTGTTTGACTCACAAGGTATATCTCTTTCCGTATACCTTGATTGTCCTGATTCTTCATGCTTGTCACTTTATGGGTAGAGCTACTTGATATCATGGATTAATGAATTTACATATATAGTACTTGCTTTTGATATGGTAGAAATGTTTGCTTGCTCACTAGAATTGCTTGTATTAGTTTAGCTCCGATATTTCTACCTGCTGGGATTTGAAATTCCGAGGACGGAATTTTTCTAAGGTGGGTAGAGATGTCACTCCCCGTTCCCGAAATACATATTTTTATATACATATACAACTCATGTGTATTTATTTAGTATTTATCATGTAGTATCCTGTATTTAAATTCCTCTAGTTCATGTTAATTAATTATCTGCTCTTTAATTTTTATGTTAATTAATTTCTTATAATTTTATTATCTGCATTTTATTCTCTACTTTTATTTCCTGCTTTTAGTCTTGCTTATGTGGTTCGGCCTAGGTAAGGTTCTCGGGTTCATTGATGAATCCGATTCCAACCCGGCCCATTAGCTCCCACCTACCACCACTCCCCCTATTTAAAGCCACCCTCTCCATTCTCTCTCCTCATTACTCATCCTCACCATTACTTCTTCTTCTTCCTCTCATTACTCTCCACCCACCAGCAGTAGCAGGAGACAAGTGCAAACTTGCTTCTACTTGAGAACCATGTTTTTATGGTTCATTTGTCTTCTTCTTGTGATTCCAAGAGAGTTTAGTTCTTAGCATTTTTGATTTCTATGGCTAGGTTTTCTCTAGATCTAAGTTGTTACATTTTTGACTGTTCATGGGTTTTTGGTCCTCCCAACTTAGCGTGTTTTCTGGCTGGAAACTTCATCTTCTGGCTTGGGACGAAGGCTGAGTCACGTACACGTCTCTACGTGTCTGCGTGGATTTTGAGACACGCTCATGTTCTTACATGTTAGCGTGTATTTTCAGTCACGTTCACGTTCTCATGAGCGTGCGTGTATTTTCAGTCACGTTCACGTTCTCATGAGTCTGCGTGTATTTTTAGTCACGCACACATCCACGAGTCTGCGTGTATTTTTAGTCCCGCACACATCCACGAGTCTGCGTGTATTTTTAGTCACGCACACATCCACGAGTCTGCGTGTATTTTTAGTCACGCACACATCCACGAGTCTGCGTATATTTTTAGTCACGCACACATCCACGAGTCTGCGTATATTTTTAGTCACGCATACTTCCATGAGTGCGTGGATTTTTAGTCACGCGCTCTTGTGCGTGCATGGATTTTCCCTTCACGCACACACTGTGCTTGCTTGCGTGACTTTTCACGCTCATGCTTGCCAGCGTGTATCACTTTTCACGCTCACTGTTCACGCCCATTTTCCACGCTCACCCCAGCTAGACTTAGCGTGACTTGTTGGTCTTAAGCATAGACTTCTTGCGTGACTTTTGGCCTTAGCATAGACTTGTTGGCGTGACTTCCTGACCTGGGTGTTTTTATTTATTCCTCAACCTATTCATTTAATGATGGCATGATAATTGTTCTATTATATCCTTACGCCTTTTTTTTGTGAATTTCTTGATAAATCATGATATGATTAAATTTGTTAAAATGGATTGTTATGTAAAATACGCCTTGTGTCCTGATTGATCCATGGATACCCAGTATGACTAGAACATAACCCTGAGAGTTATAGACCCGACCCCATGTAATATTGATTGACTTTCGTGCCTTGTCACCATTGATAATGATTGGGACATTGACTAATAATTGATCATGCGTTCCTAGTTGGAACTAAGAGACTGGCTAGTCGTCTTACTGAAATGAAATGAATGAGACACGTTCATGTAATGAACTATTATACTCGATTAGCCGATCCCGAATATTGGCATACAGGCACATGCAGGCTTCAAAGTAATTATTTATTATTTAATTATCTATTTATCTTACAAAGACAGCATGTGTACTTTATGGTCAAGGCATGATTATTTCGTGGTTAATTTGATTGTTGCATCACGCTATGTAAGACCTACAACCTAGACGCACAGGTATCGTTGTAGAGTTGCGCATATCGTATCCCGTACGAAAGTACTCATTTGAATGGCCATGATCCACGGCATGGAACTTCGCTCAACGTAGGGACTATTAAGTTAAATAAAATAATGATGGCATGGAGAGAATGGATTCCCGAGTTCTTATATGGCAGCCTCCTTGGGACTATTAAGTGCCCGACGGGCCGGCTGGTTCCCACAGATACTGTAAATCTGTCACACGGGCAGGGAACAGTATCTGCTTATATTATTGTACATGCTATAACGGCGGGCGTCCCGCTGGGACTCGTCTAACTACATGATTGGCACAATTGATTGACTGGATAGACTAGCCTTGCTTGCATATAGTAAGAACTGAGGAATCCCTATTTTGCATAATTCCAGGATAAACTTGGGACTCACAATAGCAAGCCGTAGGAATTGATTGGCCGTCCAAGGTGATTTGTTTGTGTACTGTACCTACTCTGTTGCCTAACTGAGATGATCAGAATGTCAGGACATGACGGGTCAACTTCTGTCCTTGTTTGGTTGGGAGGTTGGTTCGAAGTGTCGTGACGTTATGTGAATCCTAGTGGGAGACAGAGATCTATTATTACATTTTCTTACTTACTGGTTTAGTCCTTCATATCGTCCTTCCTTGTGGTACTTGCTATTAGAGGTCTAACCTCTCTGGTTTTGCATGGCCAGATTTAGAGCCGGTCCCCGAGGATCCAGCTTACTTCTACCTCCAAGATGGTCAATACTAGAGGGATGATCGCAGGAGGACTCGAGTGGGTTTTCTTACTTCCCCGCTCGTTTTACTAAATACTTTATACTTTGCCGTTTGGCACCGACATGTTAGTCGGATTGTCTCGCACTTACTTTTGCATAATTGTAACTAAAGTCAGACTGCAGCTGATAACAATTGTGTATACCTTGCTATACCATCTGGCTATGTTTTGTAAAGCCAGATCTCCAGAATATTTTGACTGAGCGTTTGGGACGCCTTACTGCTTTATCTTACATGTTCTTTATTACTGTTTCTTATTTGAATGATTGAGACAATAGATGTAAAATGACCATAGTAAGACTTTTATGTAGTATGCACCCTCTCGTCTGGTTAGACAGCATTGATCGTATTATACGGTATTCATCTACCCGTAATACGTAGCTGGCTGAGTCATTCCTCCGCTCTCCAGTATTCTGGTTCTGGGGCGTGACACATGTCGATCTCGGTATTTTAAAAAACACTTTGGAAATTAATTTGAATCATTGTTAGAACATCATGTGAATCATTATTCGTACCACCTTATTCGAATCACCTTATTAGAATAATGATTAGAAACACATTCGACTCATACTGTACTGGAATTACATTAGACTCATATTGAGATTTACACTTGACTCATATAGTACTGTCTAGACTTATATCATGTTACTCTAGTTCAGCTAGATCTTATTTTACAGTCTTTCTTGCCATGTTTCTCCTCTTGTTTTGTACCTTACATTCCTTGTACCTTAACTGTTCTCTACATCTTCACCTGAATATAAACTGCCATGTTCATTAATACAACTGTCTATAACTGCTTTATAGTTCTCTGTCATTTACTTAGGATTTCTAGATGAGTTGTGCTCGTTCCTGTCCTGACTGGACCTGTTGAAAATATTATAGATGTATGCCTTGAGGATACTTGCCCTACATGCTATGGACCAGTGAAGGATTAGCTACTTTGGCCCCCGAAAGTAGAGATATAGATGATGGGTATATATATTCAGTCAGGATTGATAGACAGAATTTTCTAAGTGTATGCAGAATGAGTTTGAGATGAGCATGATGGGAGAGCTGAAATTCTTTCTCGGACTGTAAATCAAACAAACTGACAATGGGACGTTCATATATCAAGCCAAGTACACAAAAGATTTGCTAAAGAAGTTCGATCTGGACAATGTCAAACCTATTGGCACTCCGATGGCAACTTCAACAAAGCTTGATACAGCTGATCATCAAATGACTATCGGAATGATGACCTAGGATTAGCTACTTTGGCCCTATCCTGTGATTAAGGATGTTTGTCTGGTTACCGAATTGAAACATAATCTATTCAGCATAAGTCATTTGGCTGATCATGGTTATGGCATCAACTTTGGCAAAGACAAATGTATTATAGTTGATAGCTCAACTGGTAATACTATCTTTGAAGGTATCAGGGAAGACAACATATATGTTTTCTATTTGTTGGAAGAAACTAACATTTCAGGTAGATGCTTAATGGCTAAAAGCGATGAGAGTCATCTGTGGCATATGAGACTCGGTCGCACAAATATGGACACAATATCAAGATTATCTACAAAGAAGCTAGTACACGGTTTACCAGACATTACATTCAAAAAGGATGCGATATGCAACCAATGTGAAAAGAGCAAAGCTACAAGATCCACATTCAAGTCAGTAAACGCAGTATGTACTACTAGACCTCTACAATTGCTTCATATGGACTTATTTGGTCCTAGCAGAGTTGCTAGCCTCAGAGGTAAGCTTTATGCTTTCGTAATTGTAGATGATTTCTCTAGATACACATGGGTATACTTCTTTACACGTAAGAATGATGAATTATCCGAATTTGTCACCTTTTTTAAGAAAGTACAGAATGAAAAATGTTACATGATCACTCGCATAAGAAGCGATCATGGTGGCGAATTCGAAAATCCAGAGTTTGAGCAATTTTGTGACACACACGGTTTTGTACACGAGTTTTCCTGCCCTAGGACTCCATAACAAAATGTAGTTGTGGAATGTAAGAACATAACTCTATCCAAAATGGCCAGAGTAATGTTAAACTAGTTTAGTCTACCCAAATATTTCTGGGCTGAAGCGGTCAATACAGCTTGCTTTGTTCTCAATAGAGTTCTAATTCGACCCAAATCGAAGAAGACTCCATTTGAGTTATGGTTTGATAGAATTCCATCTGTTTCATATTTTAGAATATTTGGTTGTAAATATTTTATTCTTAATACAAAAGACAATTTGGGAAAGTTTGACAAAAAGGCCGATGAAGGTATATTTTTAGGTTATGCGGCCAAGAGCAAAGGATATAGAGTCTTCAACAAACGAACCATGATCATCGAAGAGTCAATCTTGTAGCTTTGTTCTTTTCACATTGGCTGCATACCGAATCCTTCTTGAATGTAATGTCTGATAAACCGTGTACTAGCTTCTTTGTGGATAATCTTGATATTGTGTCCATATTTGTGCGACCGAGTCTCATATGCCACAGATGACTCTCATCGCTTTTAGCCATTAAGCATCTACCTGAATTGTTAGTTTCTTCCAACAAATAGAAAACATATATGTTGTCTTCCCTGATACCTTCAAAGATAGTATTACCAGTTGAGCTATCAACTATAATACATTTGTCTTTGCCAAAGTTGATGCCATAACCCTGATCAGCCAAATGACTTATGCTGAGTAGATTATGTTTCAACTCGGTAACCAGACAGACATCCTTAATCACAGGATAGGGAGACTTAGGGGGAATGTTTCTTCGTAATTGTAGATGATTCAGAAATATTTGGAGGAATGTAAGATACTACTCTGTGTACCGAACTGCCTCGTGCAGGCAGTACACGACCTCGTGGACATGACACAGGGTGCCATTGGCCACGTGCTCGTACACAGACCTAGAGGGTATATAGGGGTACGTGTGTGTCACCCTGAAATAGGCCAAAGTGTCATCGTGTCCTAGATACGAATACGTATTAGGACGTGTCTGTGCGCGTGTGTGCGTGTGTGGAATTTCAGTACGAGTAGGATTTCTCCTAATCCGCTCGATGAAATCCCCCCAAATTTTTTGTGCGTGCTGTCAGTGAATGCCCGCATGTCTCCATAAATTTTTGTGGTGTCTCGTGTCGTGTCGTATCCTGTGTCGACCCCGAGCAGCATGACCGCACACGGTAGCCTCGTGCTGCATGTGTGTCCCATTTTGGACATAAAAAGTGTCCAGAAACATGCTCAATAGGATACGAAAACAATAAACATGTACAAAACAATATTTCCATTCAATCACTTTTCAAAAACAACAATTTATTTCCCTTTGATGCATTTCAACAAATACATGAATACATAGACTGATACGTGTCCGATACGGACACTAAACGACACGGTTTCCTACCAAACTTGAGGGAAAGCTTGGGGACACCTAGATCTAGTCTAATATGCAAAGAAATTAGAAATAAAATGCAATTTAAAGGGTTTACCTATAGGTTGCAAATGATCAAGAAAAGCCCCAAATCAAATGGTTCCCGTTGCTAGCTAAATCCTCAAAATTGCCCACAAACTGAAATCACTCTCCATCAATATCAAATATAGGATGATTAGAATCTATTGCAAAAGATTTGGATGAAAAAGGAATTGAAATGGATTTATTATGAATTAAGGAAGATGGGAATTACCTTTCCTTTCTAAAAGTTGGTTGAACACAAAAGAGGCAAGAACAAAGGAATGAGAGTTTAAATAGTGTGGGGATCCCTATGTCATAAAGGAAAGAATTAGGGTTACGGTTTTACTAATGGGCTATGGGCCAAGTTATATTAGTCATGGAATTAAATTCCTAAGTCATAAGTCATGAACATAGTCTTTATTTCTCCTATTCAAACTTGATTCTATATGACTAAAATTGGGTTGACTTAAGTTACACTTGGGTCCCACCATGCTATTCAAGTCACCATAGCTAGAGTCAATATCTAGGTTACTCTCTTATGTCACAACTAGAAAAGTCAAAATTAACAACCATCAATCCAATAATTAATCAAATAATTCCCATAAGTCAAATTTACCAAAATACCCTTAGGCTAAAAATGATAAATAAATATCTCAATCACATGGTTAGGCTCTAGGTCAAACAGTCTCTCGGGTTTCACTAGCAGCACATCAAAATAACAAATCATAACTTAAAACAATTTTAAATTGATTAAAAATTACCAAAATTTATAATGAGATATAAATATCAATAAATTATAATTATAATTATAAAAGTTTAAAATTATCCTTATTTGAAAAAACTAGGTGTTACACTAGATGGATTTATTACAAATCAATACATAGATACCTGTTAAGTGAAATATAGCTAACATTCATGTTACCCTACAAATTAAGCTTGGTTAATGTATGAAATCCCTAATTAAGATTTGTTAGATATTAATCAACTTATAATTATAAACATGAGGATATCCAGCTGTACATTCCACACTTGATCACCCTGAGCAAGTCAAGTATACTCCTCGGACTTGTCCATTTTCTCATGTCTTGAATATTTATTCTTGTATCTCCTTGTTGACACGATATATCACAAGACTGTCTGGTATATGGTTCCTTGAGTTTACTTGTGTCTGGGAGGGAAAATACTACAGATGTGTGATCAAACCCGAGTTACTATTCATGTGAATAGCATAGGCCCTGCATCGTGCACGCAGGACCGAAGCCGTACTATTTCATGTTCCCTGAATCTACCCAAGCCGATTACACACTCTGGATGTATTTCGATATATTGCACACTTCAGGTTCATGTTGTATTTCATGTTCAGGACTTATTTCATGTTCCCTGCATTTACTTTCAGTATTTATGTTCAGGTTTCGTGTCTTGTTCTCATTTCTCGTACTTTATATATATTTTCTGTATTCTTGTTCATACCATGATGTTCGTGTTCATTTTCTTGGATATACTTAGCTCCGCTCCTGACTAGGATATGTTACAGGTGAGTTGGAGGCTATCTGTAACACTTATTACTGGTAGGAGCATGGAGGCACCTATGAGCCAGTTGATGTTGCCCAGGACTTAGAGGCTGAGGAAGCCTAGTATTTTCCTTTTAGCTTTATCTGGACTTATATTAGAGACATCAGTATATTTTCCATTTGCTGGAATGTAATAACATTTAGACTTGTATTTGAGATTCTGGGATTCGATATTAGATGCTGTGATTTACATTCATGCTTATCTGGATTTATAGTTTTCTCTAGATATTGGTACAACTTACTTCATCGTGTCTAACGACGAAGGCTGGGCATGTCTGACTCGTGTCCGATTATTTGGGAGCGGGTCGTGGCAAGGCTTGATATAGGTTGATGTGTTGTTGAGCTAGTAGCCACTTCTCATCAAGTGCTTCAAGCTCATGAAGTCGAAGACGATCATTGTTTTCTGTTGTGAGTTCATTGGAAATTGCTATTCTTAATAAAGGGATTTGGATTTCCAATGGCAGAACAGCTTCACATCCGTACACTAAAGAGAACGGTACACAGTCGGTCAGGGTACGCACGGTAGTACGGTAAGCCGACAAACATTATCCAAGTTTTTTGCTCCAGTTGCATTTATTGGCAGAGACAAACTTCTTGAGAAGCTTGATGATGGTTTTGTTGAATTCTTCTGCCAACCCATTAGGTACAGGATTATAGGCTGTAGAAGCGATATTGTTGATTCTGTTATCATTACAAAATCGAGTAAACTTTTAACTAAATGCATTGGGCCCCATTATCATGGATAATTTGCCAAGGAACATTGAATCTGTAGAACACATGATGTTTGATGAAGTTGATGACATTGCTTGTCTTAACTTCGGCTAAAGGTGTAAACCCTTGAGCCAATATTTTTTTCTTCTAATTCCTCTAAAAGTATTAAATGATTTAGAATTGTGAGTAATGGTTCATTCAAACTTATTGAAAAGAATAGTGCATTTTGCAAAAACTATTTTTCCCAGGGGCCTTAGTGCTTAATCCCAAATTCAAAATCTACTAGTCGATTCCTTAAGGATTTTGGTGGAATCAAGCAGGGGATTACTCGACCTCCAGTTTGAATCAAAAAAGAAGATCAAACCAAATCTGATTTAAAATCAGATTCTTGCTATCTACTCCACATGAACCCTATATATTTGTAAAGGAGGAGACGGCCAACCCTCCCCATCTATAAACCCTAACGAGGTCGGTTCCTTCTTATCACGAAAGAAAGCCAGAAGAGTCGAAGAGAATTCAATCGCGAGCAACAAGCAACTCGATAGGTACCTAATCATTGTCTTCTAATTTACAGATTTGATTATATGCATAGGGTGTTCGAGTTTATGTTATGGGGTTCGAGGAGTTGCGTGTTAATATAACGGACCCTAGGTTCTGTAATAGGAGGTAACGATACGGCCAAACATGTTAATTATAGTTCCTGATGCATCCCTATACATAAGTGACAGTAGGGAGTCAGGGAGATATTGGTATCATACTCATTTCCTGGTCTCAAGTTGTGCGTTAAGCATCAGATGGATGCTGGTACCATATCCAGACATTGGTACAGATGATGCTTGGTATCATAGTTGACACTTAGTATCAGATCTATTTTTTTAATATCAAATCAGACTGTAAGTATTAGTTGATACTTGGTTACTATGAGATACCCAATGATTGAGTTCACAGAGGTTTCAAATATCATTACTGATATATTAATCTCAGATCACCACCTGTAACATATGTATATGTATATAGCATTGATATTCCTGGAAGTGTTAACATGTGAAATAATATGTTTGCACATTGGACTTTCATAGCAATACCAGAGTTGGGAAGTAGTAGGGAACCCTTAAATGTGTAACAGGAATCGGTTTGGAGCAACATAGATGGTTAGGATTGCAAGGAAGTTACCTTGAGTACAGACCATACAAGTAGCAAGAACCAAATTAATAGGTATCACTCTAAACAATAGAAACAAACTGAACTTTTCCTGCCTCCAAGAAGTAACAGTTATCAAAAATTAGTTGGAGAGTGTTCTGTTCAGGGAATGTTAACTGTTTTTTTCATTTTTTGTCAAGTATTGTTCGATTGTCGAACTAAAAGGGTGGGTACAGATGTTACAACGGGTTGACACTTGGGCTATGATAACATAAATAAAGACAGGACTTAAAGATGGATGCCGGTCGTAGGATAATAAGTCTAAGGTGTCCAAGGGATGACTCAGCAAATGTGTCGCTACTACAGTGATGTTGCTCTGTAACCCCAGATGGTTAGCTTAGAAGAGTATGAGTGTTCCCAATGTTCAGTTAGTAAGAGTTAGAGTGGTAGGGACTGTAGGAACGAAATCGTAAAGCACAATACTCTAGAGGGGGGGTGAATAGAGTAGGCAGCGGAATATTGCTAATTAAAAAATGTTAGCAGCAAGATCACAGAATAATAATCACAACTAAGTAAAGTAAAGGCAGAGACAAGAAAGCAAACGCAAAGACAGCAATGTATACTGGTTTCCCTCTGTTGAGGACTAATCCAGTCGGTAGAACTCTTGCTACCAGTTGAATCCACTATTGGAAAAATTGCAAGTTTTCTTACGAAGTCCTTGCAACTTCTACAACGCGAGCTTTGATACGAAGAACTCATCCAACTTCAAATGTGAAGAGGTATTCTTCAATCAAGCCTTCTGATTACAATCTCTCAGAAACTTCTAGACCGCACCGCACTGGCAAATCGACTAGAGGATTGTAATTGGCTTAGGATCTAAAATTTAAAGCTCAAGAAAACTCTTTGGAAGACTGAAAGCTTTAGATAGAGAGAAGATTGAAAGTGAATGAGTGAGTTGAAATGATCGAAATCCTTCTCTATTTATAGGAATTCCAAAAACAAAATTCTGGCAGAATTCGGGCAGAATTCGGGAAGAACTCGATGAGAAAATCTCGGTCAAATCCATAACTGCAGGAGGACCAAGTTCTAGAGAATTCAAAAATCAAACGGCCACCAACCGAACTCTGGCCGAACTCTGGCCGAGTTCTGTCAGGGTTAGGTTAGGTTTTTAAAAACAATTTTTGGGGATTTTTGAAAACCTTTTTGAAAACCTTTTTGAAGCTTTTGTTTAAAAGAATATTTTTCAAAACAAAGGACATTTTAAAAGTATTTTGAAAACATTTTAGAATAGCCTATTTGCCAGTACGACTCGGTATACAACGTATTCCTAGACTTAATAAAATGAAAAATACATTGCTTAAAGGAAATACAGACTCGAACAGGCAAACATAGCTTCGGTCTTGAACTGTGTAGATAGCTGTTCTTGTTCATGTCCAAGAGTCCAATACATCCTGACTAGCTTCAAATATCTAGACAGAGTTTGATCAATTATTGAAATCAGGTTGACCATATGACCAATGGGCCAACAATCTCCCCCATTTTGATAATTGACAAACTATGAATGATATAACATTTAAGCTTGAAATAAAATCAAAAAATAGTTCATGTCCTGCATTTTCTCAAAAGGAATGTTAGATCTTTATTTTTCTCCCCTGTTGTCATTTAGCAAAATAATTGCAAAAGAGTAAAAACTCCTCCGCAATCAATACATAAATAACAAACAGTGAAGAAACACAAGAAAATACATATGATAAATAATAGTAAAGAAAAGTTGAATAACATCACAGGCATGTATTTGTACTCAGGCAGTTTATAATAAACAAAGAATTGTATCACAGGCAGTTTATAGTAGAGAAGCAGATAAAGAAATGCTAAGTAAATACACTGATGTGAATCATAAAGTACGAATCTCATAAAGATAAAGATAAAGATGTTCAGATGACATCAAATAAAACAAATCCAGTACAAGTCCTCAAAAATACTGATAATAAAGTCTGAAAATAGAAAAACTTCGAATGTCGGAGCATTTCCAAGTATACAGTAGATAATGTCTAAGTCTCATATCAACTAACATATCACAACTCCTCCTCCTCCTCATCATCAGTATGATGACCAGCATGTCCAGAAGGACCAGCTCCAGAGGTACCCGTGCCAGAAGGGTGAGGAGGAGCGCCAGTGTAAAACTCACCAACATAATCACGAGGAGGAGCACGGTCAGAACGGTACCAATCAAATGCGTTATCGAGCTGGAAGTATGCATGAACAACCTTATCCTCACAGCGGTAACCAGAGAAAGCTGGATCTCTAGGGATGGAACCGGCTGAATGTCCAGTCTGGGCAAAACGAAGATCAGCTAATGAGTTTGCAATCGCCTGATAACGAGTGACGTCGCGGAACTCACGTTTGTGAGCCATGTCCGTCATGGAGGCGTGCAAATCTGAAAGGTGCTGGTGTATGCCCTCAAATGTCATAGCATACTGTTGAGGAGGTGGAGGAGGTGGAGCAGTAGCAGGAGCAGGAGGAGGAGCAGATGCAGTCATACTATGACGAGATAACTTTAGAACCTTGGGCTCAGCGTCTTGAACAAAAGTAGATAAGTCAATGTCGAAACGCTGAAAGATGCGTAGGAGAATCATCGCATAAGAGAGATTTCTATCTCTTGCACGACAACGTCCCATCATCTGAATAATGGTCTTAGGGGCAGAAAATAGAATCCCCTTAAGAATGTGATACATAGCAGATAATTCAAGAGACGTGACATCATCCTTCGAAGTAGATTTTGGAAGGAGAGTAGAATAAATGATACGGTGCAATTCATAATTAAACAAGTTCAGGTTGTTTGCCTTGAACTTTCTAGAGCGAACTCTATCATGTGCACAAAGTTCAGCTTTGAAACTGGTAAGTATCGTGCCTTCGGGGAAATCAAACTCAGTGATGTCAACAAGCGGTTCACCTTCGTTGGAATTTACAAGGATCTCCGCTAAGAGAATATCATTGAAATTGATATCTAATCCTCCAACATGTGTGCTTACATCAAAAGTGTTTAATATGATATTATAGTAAAACA
The DNA here is from genome assembly GCA_029216955.1 of Iris pallida. Classification (NCBI taxonomy): domain Eukaryota; kingdom Viridiplantae; phylum Streptophyta; class Magnoliopsida; order Asparagales; family Iridaceae; genus Iris; species Iris pallida. Next base: position 9,181,803 of record JANAVB010018399.1, read on the forward strand.
GTCTAATGGCACTAGTTGCTACGGGAAAATAGAGTTTAACAAAATGTTGTAACCCTAATGCCTCAAAGAAATGGCGATGATCAGGAAATACAGTCTATTTGATGGGTGCACCTGTGCATATGGATCTCATGGAGAAGTCTCCATACCACAGTAAGGCTTGGTCTAGGGTTTGAAAGTAAAACCCGTCGAACGCGCCGTCGCTAGATTGGACTGGCGAAAATTGGGAATTACTAGGTGGATCCGAAGATGAACCTTCCTCAATTGGGTTGGTTGTCTTCTTCCACTTAAAGGGGTTGAATCCCTTAGGTGCCATTTGTGCAAATAGAAGTAAATATGCACTAATTGAAAAGTGGAGAAAGATGGAGTTATACCTTCCGAAATCAAAGTATGTTGAAGAGAACGACGAACTCCGCACGAATCCAAAGTTTGGATTGATTTCACCACTTGGATTAGAAGATAGGGGGTAGTGAAGAACTAGGGTTCGGGGCTCCTTTGCGGCTGCTGTTGCTGATTATGATATCGTTTAGAAGCAATGATGAAGAAAGGCTCTCGGGTTCTGGTATATATAACCTGACACCCTCAACCGAACTCGGGCCGAATTCGGTCCGAAGTCTGGCCGAATTCGCCTGGGTTTGGTTTGAAATACTTTCTTTTTCATTGGCTCATTTCAAATATTTAATTCAAAGATTAGTAATTTCAACCTTCAATTAACATAATTAATATTATTTTATAGATTAAATATCATTACACAGCGACTGTTTCAGATTAGCTATAGGAGTACTGTCCTAGTTGGCAGAGGTTCAACGGGGAACTCTTAAGTACCGCTTCGCTTCAACCGTAGTTGTGGTGACAGACAGACTCTTTATTGGCTTGTCTCTAATACAGTTTTTGCATATTGAAATAAAATCATAAAACAAAATTAATTAATATTATTGACGTCCAAAATTCTAAATTCTCGACGTAAATAATTGAAACGATCTTCCGCTAGAGGTTTTATGAAAATGTCAGCTAATTAATTCTCAGTATCTATGTATACAAGGTCAATATCTTCATTTTGATGATGATCTCTAAAAAAATTATGTCTAATCTCGATATGTTTTGTACAAGAATGGCATACAGGATTCTTAGTCAAATTAATAGTGCTCGTATTATCACAGAAAATGGGAATATGTGTATAAAATAAATCATAGTCTTTCAAGGTTTGTTTCATCCACAAAATCTGAGCACAACAATGTCCTGCGGTGATATACTCAGCCTCTGTTGATAGGGCTACAGAATTTTACTTTTTACTAAACCATGAGACTAAAGCTTTGCATAAGAAATGACATGTGCCACTGGTACTTTTTCTATCAACTTTACATCCAGCAAAATCTGCATCCGAATAACCAGTAAGGTCAAAGGACTTAGTTTTGGGATACCACAAGCCAACAGAAGAAATGCCCTTAAGGTATCGAAAGATACGCTTAACTGCGCACAGATGTGATTCCTTTGGATTAGCTTGAAAACGTCCACACAGGCAAACACTAAACATTATATCTGGACGACTAGCAGTTAAATAAAGTAAACTACCGATCATACCTCGATACTTACGTGTGTCGACCGGCTTGCCTTGTTCATCAATATCAAGCTTTGTTGAAGTTGCCATCGGAGTGCCAATAGGTTTGACATTGTCCAGATCGAACTTCTTTAGCAAATCTTTTGTGTACTTGGCTTGATATATGAACGTCCTATTGTCAGTTTGTTTGATTTGCAGTCCGAAAAAGAATTTCAGCTCTCCCATCATGCTCATCTCAAACTCATTCTGCATACACTTAGAAAATTCTTGACACAGAGATTCATCAGTAGATCCAAATATGATATCATCTACATAGACTTGTATTAAAAGAAGCTTACCATTAAAGGACTTAATAAAAAGTGTAGTGTCAACCTTGCTTTTTGAAAAACCGTTGTCAAGTAGAAAAGAGCTTAGACGATCATACCAAGAACGAGGGGCTTGTTTCAAACCGTATAGAGCTTTCTTCAACTTGAAAACATGATCAAGGTTTTTAAAATCTGTGAAACCTGGAGGTTGTGCTACAAGAACTTCTTCTTTTATAAAACTATTTAAAAATGCACTCTTGACATCCATTTGAAATAATTTAAAATTATGAAAACATGCAAATGTACATAACATGCGAATGGATTCTAATCTCGCAACTGGGGCATAAGTCTCATCGTAGTCGATACCTTATTCTTGATTGTATCCTTGAGCTACGAGTCAAGCCTTATTACGAGTCACTAAACCATTCTCATTCAGTTTATTTCGGAATACCCAACGGGTGCCAATGACCGGACAATCAATAGGCTTGGGAACAAGTTCCCAAACTTGATTTCGTTTAAATTGGTTTAATTCTTCTAACATAGCATCTATCCAAAAACTATCACTACATGCTTCATCAATAGTTTTGGGTTCTAGCTGTGAAATAAATGCAACACTAAAAACAATATCTCTACTGGATGTACGAGTACTTACACCTTTGGTAATGTCACCAATTACCAAATCCTTTAGATGATCAGCTGTAAATTTTAATCTTTTCGGCAGACTCTGAAGGTAGCTGGTTCCTGGATCTTCTCTAGAAGGATCAGCTAGTGCCGAGCTTGGTTGAGAATCAGCTGTTGTTGAGCTTGGTACAGTTGGATCTTCGTCATTGTCATCAATAGTCATTTGATTCAGTTCATCAAAAGTGACGTTGATTGACTCTTCGATGATCATGGTTCGTTTGTTGAATACTCTGTATCCTTTGCTCTTGGCCGCATAACCTAAAAATATACCTTCATCGGCCTTTTCGTCACACTTTTCTAAATTGTCTTTTGTATTAAGAATAAAATATTTACAACCAAATATTCTAAAATATGAAACATATGGAATTCTATCAAACCATAACTCAAATGGAGTCTTCTTCGATTTGGGTCAAATTAGAACTCTATTGAGAACAAAGCAAGCTGTATTGACAGCTTCAGTCCAGAAATATTTGGGTAGACTAAACTGGTTTAACATTACTCTGGCCATTTCGGATAGAGTTATGTTCTTACGTTCCACAACTCTATTTTGTTGTGGAGTCCTAGGGCAGGAGAACTCGTGTATAAAACCGTGTGTGTCACAAAATTACTCAAACTCTGCATTCTCGAATTTGCCACCATGATCGCTTCTTATGCGAATGATCATGTAACCTTTTTCATTCTGTACTTTCTTGCAAAAGGCGACAAATTCGGATAATACATCATTCTTGCGTGTAAAGAAGTATACCCACGTGTATCTAGAGAAATCATCTACAATTACGAAAGCATAAAGCTTACCTCCGAGGCTAGCAACTCTGCTAGGACCAAATAAGTCCATATGAAGCAATTGTAGAGGTCTAGTAGTACATACTGCGTTTACTGACTTGAATGTGGATCTTGTAGCTTTGTTCTTTTCACATTAGCTGCATACCGAATCCTTCTTGAATGTAATGTCCGGTAAACCGTGCACTAGCTTCTTTGTGGATAATCTTGATATTGTGTCCATATTTGTGCGACCGAGTCTCATATGCCACAGATGACTCTCATCGCTTTTAGCCATTAAGCATCTACCTGAAATGTTAGTTTCTTCCAACAAATAGAAAATATATATATTGTCTTCCCTGATACCTTCAAAGATAGTATTACAAGTTGAGCTATCAACTATAATACATTTGTCTTTGCCAAAGTTGATGCCATAACCATGATCAGCCAAATGACTTATGCTGAGTAGATTATGTTTCAACTCGGTAACCAGACAGACATCCTTAATCACAAGATAGGGAGACTTACCAACATCATCGATACCAATAATATACCCTTTCAAGTTATTACCGAAGGAAACATAGACTTCCTTCTTTTTCTTCTTTAGTATTATAAATAGTGTAGCGTCACCGGTCATATGCCGTGAGCAACCGCTGTCGAGGATCCATTTGCTTCTAGCATGTGAAAGGTGTTCTACCTACAAAACAGTTTACAGATGAAACTTTGGTACCCATTTCTTGTAGGATCCTAAAATGTTAGCCTTTGGTATCCAAGCATAAATATTTAAATCAACAAGCTTTCTGATTCTACATGCAGATGAAATATGACCAATGAGGCCACAATAATAACATTTTGCATGTTGAGTGTTGAAAGCTGAGTGGCGTGCATGGTTGGTAGGTTTAGGTTTTCTAGTATAGAAGAAAGCATACCTATAATCCTGTTTGGGCTTAACCTTTTGGGGTAAAGGTTTGATAGGGTAAGGTCTGACAGTGTTTGGCTTGGGAATGTTCCGATTTTTTGGTAAGTGACACGTGTTAGGGAAGGAAGCAGCAGTCTCAGACTGTTTTCCTAACCTAATTTCCAATCTTTTGGAAGTGTCATACAACTTAGTATAATCAGAAGTGAGTGTTTCTATTCTGATTTGTGCACTTTGAAGACTTTTCTTCTCTTTAGAAAGTTCTTCCTTGACTTGGTCAATAACTTTGTCTTTCTCTTCAGATGACTTGGTAGTCTCGTGTAATAAGAGCTTTATTGAAGAAAGCTCACCAGACTCACTAACATTATTTCTAATCTCAGCTAGTAGGTCGGTAAGTCTACCTATTTCACCTTTGTACTCTTTGAGTACCTTCTTAGAGGTCTGATACTTGCTACGCAGTTTCTTATAATCAGTCATCAGTTCACTGAAGGCATCTCCTAATTGCTCAAATGTGAAGTCATCATAAGTATCAACTACAGGTTCAGTAGGTACCTGATCGGATGCCATAAAGCATACGTTTGCAGCGTCTTCTGATTGTTCGTCTTCTGAGTCGCTGGTTTCACTTTCATGCCATATGCTGGTGTTGGCATACTTCCGTGATGTTGATCTTTTCAGGTTCTCTTTTTCATACCTGTTGCTCTTCTTGCTTGATGATGAGTTTGTAGGACAATCTTTCTTCATGTGTCCCTTCTTTTTGCAGCCATAGCAGACAGCATCATCTTGATACGAGTTGTTGCTGTTGTTTTCTTTGGCTCTCTTCTCATGTCTCATGAATCTCTTGAATTTCCTTGCTAGGAGTGCTTGATCTTCAGCATCAGATTCACTGCTGTTTGAGTCACCTTCAGCAGCTTTTTTGTACTGAGCCTTGAAAGCGATCGTCTTCTCCTTTGGTGCAGGCTCTTCAAAATCTTGTAGCTCCAGTTCATGAGTGAGTAGCTTGCCCATGAGTACTTCGAGGGACATAGTTGTGAGGTCGTTCCTTTCAATGATTGCAGTAGCCTTCGGAATCCAGTTCTTGGTAAGTGCTCGCAGGAGTTTGCGAATCTTTTCATGGTTACTATACTCTTTGCCTAGGGAGGACAAAGGATTTACAATATCCAAGAATGTTTTGAACATTTGAGTAACTATTTCGTTGGGCTTCATCTTGAACACCTCATACTCTTGAGTAAGTCTGCTGACTTTTGATTCTTTGACTTGAGTCGTGCCTTCATGTGTGACTTCAAGTAGCTTCCACACTTCATTAGCCGTTGTGCAGATAGACACCCGGTTAAATTCAGTTATGTCTAAAGCACAAAATAGAGCATTAATAGCACGTGCGTCAAGACTGGCCTTTTTCTTTTCCTCCTCTGTATATCTGCTATGGGGTATTTCAACTAAAACTCCATCAACATTTATAGGAGGTGGCTTTTGATAGCCATCAATAACAATAGACCATAAATCAAAGTCAAGAGATTTCAAGAAGAAACTCATCCGTGTTTTCCAATAGGTATAGTTCGTACCATCAAACAGTGGAGGTCTGTTTGTGGCCTGGCCTTCACTTGTGAATTTCATAGTTGACATGTGTTGTGCTGTGATCTATATAATAATTAATTAAAATAAATAAATAATTGCAATGTTACCTTGCTTTACCTGTAACACCCGCTCTGATACCAATTGTAGGAACGAAATCGTAAAGCACAATACTCTAGAGGGGGGTGAATAGAGTAGGCAGCAGAATATTGCTAATTAAAAAATGTTAGCAGTAAGATCACAGAATAATAATCACAACTAAGTAAAGTAAAGGCAGAGATAAGAAAGCAAACGCAAAGACAGCGATGTATACTGGTTTCCCTCTGTTGAGGACTAATCCAGTCGGTAGAACTCTTGCTACCAGTTGAATCCACTATTGGCAAAATCGCAAGTTTTCTTATGAAGTCCTTGCAACTTCTACAACGCGAGCTTTGATACGAAGAACTCGTCCAACTTCAAATGTGAAGAGGTATTCTTTAATCAAACCTTCGGATTACAATCTCTCAGAAACTTCTAGACCGCACAGTACTGGCAAATCGACTAGAGGATTGTAATTGGCTTTGGATCTGAAATTTAAAGCTCAAGAAAACTCTTTGGAAGACTGAAAGCTTTAGATAGAGAGAAGATTGAAAGTGAATGAGTGAGTTGAAATGATCGAAATCCTTCTCTATTTATAGGAATTCCAAAGACAGAATTCTGGCAAAATTCGGGCAGAATTCGGGCAGAACTCGATGAGGAAATCTCGGTCAAATCCGTAACTGCAGGAGGTCCAAGTTCCAGAGAATTCAAAAATCAAACGGCCACCAACCGAACTCTGGCCGAACTCTTGCCAAAATCTGGCCGAGTTCTGTCAGGGTTAGGTTAGGGTTTTAAAATCAGTTTTTGGGGATTTTTGAAAACCTTTTTGAAGCTTGTGTTTAAAATAATGTTTTTCAAAAGTATTTTGAAAATAGCAGGAAATACAACGTATTCCTAGACATTTTAAAAGTATTTTGAAAACATTTTAGAATAGCCTATTTGCCAGTATGACTCGGGGTATAACGTATTCCTAGACTCAATAAAATGAAAAATATATTGCTTAAAGGAAATACAGACTCGAACAGGAAAATATAGCTTCGGTCTTGAACTGTGTAGATATATGTTCTTGTTCATGTCCAAGAGTCCGATACATCCTGACTAGGTTCAAATATCTTGACAGAGTTTGATCAATTATTAAAATCAGGTTGACCATATGACCAATGGGCCAACAGGTACTAGGTACACAAGTGTACAGTTTAGTGAGTGCATGACCCTCAAAACTTGAGGAACAAAACAACAATCAATACCTGGGAATAAAATTTATATTTGCTAAATGTCTCAATAACAGACCTTGCAGCAAACCATGTGTTCCATTATGGTATTAGTCTCTATGGGAGGATTTGGGGTATGTTAGTGTATCCATAGACAACAGCAGGTAGTAGTATCAATATAGTGTCTGAGTGTCATGGGCAGGAAGTTTCCAACTCAGTATAAGGTAAATGTGTATGAATATAATTAGTGTCGAGCCTGTGTGAGTTGCCATCTTGGGCAGAAGTAAGTATTGAAAACATAGTAGGTCTGTGGGTTAACATTCTTGTGTGAGGGGATAGAGGGCATGGTGATATTAGTATCAGATTGGCAGCAGTAACGAACAAAGCAAGATAGTAGGATCAAAGGGACTGTTTGTGAGCAGGAAAGAACTATAGAGTATCATATGGGAACAGTTGGGGGTCCAAGGATTTGGGGCAAGGTAATATACAGCAGTAAAGGGTTTACATCGGTAATATTTTCAACAGGTCCAGTCAGGACAGGAACGAGCACAACTCATCTAGAAATCCCAAGTAAATGACAGAGAACTATAAAACAGTTATAGACAGTTGTATTAATGAACATGGCAGTTTATATTCAGGTGAAGATGTAGAGAACAGTTAAGGTACAAGGAATGTAAGGTACAAAACAAGAGGAAAAACATGTTTGCACACTGGAGAGGGGTCTGTCAGCTCTTGTCTAGTGCAGCAGGAGAGGGGTCTGTCAGCTCTTGTCTAGTGCAGCAGGATTCAGTAGTTTTCCATCTATACCCCGTCAGGATTCAGTAGTTTTCCATCTATAGTGATGCTTCGAAGAAAGGCTTGTGGTGCATTCTAGAGCAGAACAAAAAGGTGGTGGCGTATGCATCTAGACAGCTATGACCACATGAGAAGAACTACCCCACCAATGATCTTGAATTAGCAGGGGTAATTTTTGCCCTGAAGCTGTGGAAACATTACTTGTATAGAGGGCGTGTGGAGATATTCACCGACCACAGAACCTTGAAGTATATTTACACGTAGAAGAAGCTGAATATGAGGCAACGCAGATGGATGGAATTGATGAAGTATTTCGACATCGCATTGCAGTATCATCCGGGGAAGGCCAACGTAGTTGCGGATGCCTTGAGTCGGTATCCAGTAGCTATATTTCTGACGAGGGACCGTCATCTGTTAACAGACTTATAGAGTTTGGGCACTGAGGTCGTTATTCCGAAAGTTGAGATATAGATGATGGGTATATATATTCAGTCAGGATTGATAGACAAAATTCGAGAGGCACAATATAGGAGGCATATTTTGTTGTGGAGTCCTAGGACAGGCAAACCTTCTGGCCATTTCGGATAGAGTTATGTTCTTACGTTTCACAGAACAAACAAACCTTCTGCCTCCTATAACAAGTCTCCCAAACGTACCCAACCCTCTTGCAGTAAGCACAAGTCTGCACACTGTGCTCCTATCCTCTAGGCTGATGCTGTGCCTGCTGTACTCTTACTAGTGCCTATGTCTGCTGAATCTGTATATGTGGCCTCTTAGCCGGACCTCCACTGCTACTGGATACATGAGCATCTCGACCCCTCTTCAGTTCCAACCCTAGATCATCTTCTGCTACCATAGCTCCTGTTAAGATCGCTGCGAAGGAAGCATCCTTGTCACTCTTAGTCAATGATCGAACCTCTCTGATCAAACCTCTACGAAACTTTCTCGCCTTCGTCTTCTCGCTCAGGTCCTTAATGAATCTGTCCAGCCGGCAGAACTCTCTAGCATATTCTTCGACTGTCTGGTTTCCCTGAACCAGGATCTCAAACTGTGCCTTTATGCCTCCAAGTGCTACGTCTGGGAAGAACTGCTTCTTGAACAGCTCCTTGAAGGCAGTCCAAGTCTGTCCCTCGGTTCCCACTCGGGGGTCTGTCTGGTACCAGGTGCGGGCCAGGTCCTATATCTGGCAATTTGTCGCCTCTATCTGAACTCGGACTGGTATCTCTGCCAGCAGAAATATCTCCTCGACGTGCTCTATCCAGTCATCCGCATAGTGGATGCCCTCTGTACCAAGGAAATCCTTCGGATGTATATTCTGAAACTCCTGGATGCCTGGCGTCCTCTGATGGCACTGATGTGTCTGTGCTGGCCACTGGATGGTCACCATCTCCACTATCGTCCGGACCGGCTAGTGAGCCTTGTCTATACCCTGACAAAAGTCGGCAGTCTACACACTTTGGAAATTAAGTTCGAATTAATTTGTAGACAAGGCTCACTAGCCGACTTTTGTCAGGGTATAGACAAGGCTCACTAGCCGATCCGGACGATAGTGGAGATGGCGACCATCCAGTGGCCAGCACAGACACATCAGTGCCATCAGAGGATGCCAGGCATCCAGGAGTTTCAGAAGATACATCCGAGGGATTTCCTTGGTACAGAGGGCATCCACTATGCGGATGATTGGATAGAGCACATCGAGGAGATATTTCTGCTGGCAGAGATACCAGTCCAAGTTCAGATAGAGGTGACAAATTGCCAGATATAGGACCTGGCCTGCACCTAGTACAAGACAGACCCCCGAGTGGGAACCGAGGGACAGACTTGGGCTGCCTTCAAGGAGATGTTCAAGAAGCAGTTCTTTCCAGACGTAGCACTTGGAGGCAAAGAGGCAAAGTTTGAGATCCTAGTTCTGGAAAACCAGACAGTCGAAGAATATGCTAGAGAGTTCTGTCGGCTGGACAGATTCATTGAGGACCTGAGCGAGAAGACAAAGGCGAGAAAGTTTCGTAGAGGTTTGATCAGAAAGGTTCGATCATTGACTAAGAGTGACAAGGATGCTTCCTTCGCAGCGATATTAACATGAGCTATGGTAGCAGAAGATGATCTAGGGTTGGAACTGAAGAGGGGTCGAGATGCTCATGTAGCCAGTAGCAGTGGAGGTCCGGCCAAGAGGCCACACGTACAGATTCAGCAGACATAGGCACCAGTGAGAGTACAGCAGGCACAGCATCAGCCTAGATGATAGGAGCGCAGTGTGTAGACTTGTGCTTACTGCAAGAGGGTTGGGCACGTTTAGGAGACTTGTTATAGGAGGCAGAAGGTTTGTCTGTTCTGTGGATCCGCTGCTCATCAGGTCAGGGATTGCCCTACTGCACCCGCATATGACGGAGCACCGGGTCAGAGAGAGGGAGTTAGGCCACCTATAGCGCAGCACCATGCCCAAAGGGGTGGGGCTTTTGCGCTGGTGGTCGAGGAGACCGACGCTGCAGGTGATGGGTTAGCAGGTTTGTCCTCTTGTTCTTCTTTTCCATCTTCATGTGTGATTCCATTAGTACCTGTCAGGATATTCTTGTGATATGCTAGATAGCGTAGTTACCCTGTTCAAGACTATGGAATTACGACCAGCAGGACTATGATTGCATGTTATCTATTGACCTTGATTGTTGGGGGTTTGACCTAGAAGGGGTACGATCATCTTAATTTCGAGGACGAAATTTTTCTAAGGATGGTAGACTTGTAACACCCACTTTTTAGAAATAAGGGTAATTTTAAAATTTTATAATTATAATCATTTAATAATGATATTTAAATCATATTATGATTTTTGGTGATTTTTAATCAATTTAAAACTATTTAAAATATTGAATTGTGATTTTGATGGTTAACTAGTTAAACCCTAGTTTTGCTAAGCCTAGAGACTAACCATGACCGAGGGAGCCTAGTCATGTGATTAGAATATCATATTACTACTTTTTAGCCTAGGAGTATTTTGGTCATTTTGACAATTTTATGAAATTGTAATTTATATTAACTAAATATTGTGCGAATCCTTTAGTTAAGCCTTAACCTAGAAGTTTAACCAAATCTAGATTAATCTTGAGTTTAGAATCATGGTTAGAACATTCCTACTAAGTGCCAAGGTTAGTAATATATAGATATTATTGTAGTATGATATTTTCCTTAAGATATTTGTAAAAGAAAAGCCTTAGGACTAAATTGGGCCAATGAATGGACTTGAAATTTGGTGGAGAAGCCTTAGCCATCCATCTACATCTAAACCTAACCCTAATTCCTATTGTGGCAGCCACAAGTAGTAAATCCCCCTCCTATAAAGTATTATCTAGTAGCCCTTGCCTCTTTTTAATACCTACAAAGAACCCTAATTTGTTCGTCCCTAAACTTCTCCCATTTAATCCAAATTGAGTCCCAATTGAGTCAAATCAATTGCATCATCATCCCTAACAGTAGAGGAGACTTGTGGAGGCATGATAGAAAGGTTTGAGGACATTTGAACCATAGCAAATCGAGGAAGACATCAATTCTAGGCTCTTTATATTGAGATTCCAACTCTCATTAGGTAAACCCCTTTAAACCCATTAAAACCCTAATTTTTTTTCATAGATGCATACATCTAGGTACCATACCCCTGTAGACCAAGTTTGGTAGAATCTCGTGTCCATTTAGTGTCCGTATCGGATACGTATCAGTCCTCTATAGACTGTGTTTGATGAAATGCCTAAACCTGCCTGCAACGTGTCCAAGTGAGTCGTGTCAAGAGTTTTTCGTGCGTATCGGAGGAGGGAATTCCTGCGCGTGTATAGTGGTTGAATCAATGCACGGTCGATCCCGTGTCCGATACATCACGAACTCGTCCCAAACCTTAGGGGTGGCCTGTCAGTGTCGGCCCCCACCCTCGTGCCAAGTGGCACGAGTCCACGTGTCCAATTCGAGGAGAAAATAATGTGTATCATCAGGGCACCCATGTGCTGTGTCGTGCAACGTGTCCATGGCCGTTTTCGACACGAAAACGACACGAATTCATGTTCAATCAGTGGGGGTTCAAAAACACACATCAAGGGCTTCCCAAATATGTAATTTGTTTTAGAAAATACAAAGATTTAATCCATTCAAGCATTTCACCAAATACCTACATAGACACATTGATACGTGTCCGATACGGACACCAAACGGATACGAATTCTACCCAAACTTTTGGGACAGCTAGGGACACCTAGATCTATGCATCCATGCAAAGAAATCGAAATTAAAATACAATTTAAGGGGTTTTATCTATAGGTACAAATAGCTAGAAAAAGCTTCAAATGGGGGGTATTCTCCTTGATAGCCAAATGCTCCAAATTGATCCCAAACTGAAATAGCTCTCCACCAACAGTACATAAACATCATTTAGAACCCAATGCAAAAGACTAGGATGAAAAAGGAGGGTAAATGAATAAAATAGGAATTTTAAAGAAGGGAACAAACCTTGGTTTTTGTCAACTGGAGAAATGATATAAAAGAGGCAAGAACAATAGGAAGAGAGCTTTTATAGGGTTGGGAATCCCTAGGTGGCTGGTCATAAAGGATAAAATTAGGGTTAGGGTTTCAAGTCATGGGCCATGGGCCAAGTTTCATAAGTCATGGAACCAATTTCTAAGTCTCAAGCCTATGGACAAAATCACTAATCCTCCTATTTCAAACTTGATCCTAAGTGACCTAACTTGAGTTGACTTAAGTTAGACTAGGGTCTCACCATGCTAATCAAGTCACCATAACCAGGGTCAACACCTAAGTTAGTCTCAAAAGTCTCAACTAGTCAAGTCAAAATCAACAACCACCAATCCAATAATTAATCAAATAATTCTAATAAGTCAAAATGACCAAATTATCCCTAGGCTAAAAATAATAAATAAATATCCCAATTACATGGTTAGGCTCTAGGTCAGACAGTCTCTAGGGTTTCACTAGCTGCACATCAAAATCACAAGTCATGATTTTTAAATAGTTTTAAAATAATTAAAATCACCAAAAATCATATTATTATTTAAATATCATAATTATATAATTAAAATCACAAAATTTCAAAATTACCTTCATTTAGAAAACTAGATGTTACACTTCATGGCAGTCTATCAAATTCGGGCAATGGCATCACTAGAAGTCAAGCCCTAAGCTCCCTGCCAGCTATAGTGATAGGGCAATCCACCATCTCACTAACTGGAACTACCCCTCCTCCTGTCATAATCTGACAATTCCTCCTAGTGGGCTTAGGTTTGAAGTCGTGTCTATGCAGAAACTCATATGATACAAAGCTATGTATGGCTCAAGAATCAAACAATACAATGGCAAGAAATGAATGTAAAAGGATAGAACCTGTAATCACATCTGCTACTGCCTCATCCTCCTCAACTGCGGCCATGACGTAAATACGTCCCTGCTGTGGTGGTCCCCCGTACTCTAATAACATTATGTCACGTCCCGGCTCTGAAGAACCAATCGTCCTCGCTATGGTATGATGCCGTACGAGCCTAGGTTGTGCTCGTACAAGACAAATTCCATAACGGCCGATTTCAGCAGCTTACGACGGGGTGGTCACACAGAAGTTCCAAGCAGAGAAGTTGAATATCACAAAATATGTACAAAATGATGATCTTTATTGATATTGAAAATAAGATTATAAGGTGTAACGCCACAGTCCCAAAATACATAGGACCAGGATTACGATACATGCCAGCAACACTTCTCCAATGGGCCAAATCCATAGCAAGCCCATTAGCAAAATGCTTAAGCTGTAAATCATGATAACAACCCAGAATATAACACATGTCATAGGTACACATCTTATCTCATCCACACAAAATAACCATCCAAGAGTCCAATAAGATAAATGTAGCAAATGTCCAGTAGTAAAGGAAACATAATTGTGTGGGTAAGACATCTCGAAACCACAATAAAAAGAAATAGTTAATCATCTACTACAAGTCTGCTGTAAAGAAATATGGAAATAAAGTAGCAAGTCTAAAATGAAGGGTTATGTCTCAAGAGAAGTCCTCGGGCACTATCTCGTCCTCCTACGAAGGTACATCACTTGTCTCGACTCCAGAACTGTAAACCTCCGGGTAGTCCTTCTTTCTAACTAAGCCTGGAGGGATCACCAGGTCCTTAGAAGACTAGCAAGATACACATAAACATGCCAAAATGTAGCAGTATAAAATACGCACAAAAGTAAAAAATAATCAAGAAAAATCAACGGAGACACAATGGACTAAGATACCAAGATCTAAGACATAAGGAACCTCAGACACCGACATGCCATACTAGTCGTGGCTAACTGGTCAAAGCTATAAACTGTAGTCAAGGCAAGCACTCCCAATCTATAGTATCTCAATCGTAGTCAAGGCAAACACTCCCAATCGAGATGGTAGCCATTCCAAGTATCAAAGTCGAATAATCCTATAGACCTTAGTCAAGGTAAGCACTCACAACCTATATAATGTCACAAGTCCTACTCAAGCCAAGTTATGTCGAGTCAAGTCATATCCGGTCAAGTCAAGGGAACAAGTGTGTAGGACTAGACAATTAGATAAAGGGACACATATGAAACTAAAGCAACATAACAAACAAGGAACTCATAACAGAAAACAAGAACATGTAGGTAAACCAAAAATATGTAAAAGTAAAACTATAAACATGATGAGTGAAACTAAACATGGAGTAAGTAATCACGAATATGAGAAAGTGATCAACCGTGAAGTAATAAGCATACATATAAAATATATTGTACAAGTTGACAAGGTATACTTGCCAGTGGTAGCACGTAGAACCAACAATCCCATTACTCAGTGAGCCATAAAAGTTAAACTCCCATAAATGTCTTCGGATGCTGAAACAGACTTCACCAACATGTTTCGCATAAAAAATGTCTAAATTTGACTGCCTAAAAGTCCAATTCTGGATACAGGAGAAAAGCGATAATTTTGGGCCAAAACAGTATACGTCATTGGATCCGCTTTGAACCAAAAAATATGCAAGAGCCTATGGTCTCTATAAACTATATACCTATGAGTCCTGTTTTTCAATACGAACTCAATGGTATGTCCAGATTTTGACTCCAATAAGCCGTGCACAAAAGCACCCGTTGGGTTAGGTCGTGTGTAACGCCCCAGTCCCAAAATACGTAGGATTAGGAACGTAGACATGCCAGCTGTATACATACAAAATATGCTCCAATATATGGAATCCTCGTGTGTAGACATAAGCTATAAAAATACAGTAGAACCATGACTAATCTCAACCTCGCAAAATAAATGAATAAAAAATTTCATATAATCAACTATGAAATTGTCATTTGGTACACGCAGTTGGGCGGAGACAAATCCATTGCCAACTACGAAAAGAAATACATAACAAATAAAAGAGTTTGGCGAGCCAAGCAAAGATGATCAAAGTGCAATCATCCTCGAAGAAGTAGAGATGATCGTGGCCACGGCTAGAACACCTGCGAAAGACAAGAGCGCACACCTGGCGAGATAACCAGGTCCTCAGAGGGACATAACAAGATACAATAAACATGCCCCATAACTGAATATATATACTATGTCATAATTCACAAGTAAAGTAAATAGTCCGACTCGTAACAAGATCCAATACCTCATCATCAAAACAGTAGACTACCCCTACAACTAAACAAGGACAAGGGGTAGTATACTATACCGTGATACGACATTGTCTCAAGCTACTAATGGGATAGGGTGATATGACCTTGACGAGGGTTACCTAACCGTACTAAAGTGAACATGTAGTTGAGAAACAAACCTTTCGTCGTATGGGCACTGGCTGTAAATGGGATCTGGTATAGTTCCTACTTGGGCACCAGTGACCTAAGCACTTGACATTCAAAAACAACAGTGGGCAACCTGAGAGGCTAATCATACCCGTACCTCCAGCGGAGCTTCCGAGTTACAAGGGAAGTGCAATCGAAGCCCATACGACAAGGAAATGTTCTCCCTATCCAATGTACCTATCATGTCGCATCCACGACCATGTAACACTACTAACTGTACAACTATTAACAGTTAGACCTAACGCATGTGCACGGGTGATCGGTCAACACGCAAGGACCTCTACATGCCACTTATCTCACACATCCTCGTGGAATAACTGTATCAAGGTATATGCGATAAACTGCAATCGGTAGTCCCTTAACTCTAGGGCCATATACAATCAAAGGATAATAACAAGTAAGCTAATATCACTGAACAGGTAGTAAATCAAAAACTATAAGAAGTGAAAATAATTGAACAGTGATATATAATAAAATGCAACTCAAAATAAACAGTATAATGTCAAGGTATCTTGCCTTGTGTGTCACCTGGTGGTGCGATGTTCTGTCATGTCCCAATAGTCCAATAGCCACGATCCAGACGTAGGGGTCCGAAATCGAAAATGGAGTAAAGATACGATTAATCATGATCAGCTAATATAGTTGAGGAGAATTTGAGGGAGAGATACGTCTGCTAGTTTATTTATTATTTATTTATTTATTTATTTTTAGAAATTAACTATACTATTTTGAAGACTAGGTTTTATTAGTAAAATATTTTACACAAATACGTGAAATTCAAGAATACGTTTTTAGAAAAAATCTAAGTTCATAAAATAAAATTTTCTAGGTTAAAAACTATATTTTTATTAGTAAAAATAACTTAGATAATATTGGGAATACTAGAAATTATTTATAACTTTGAAAAGTACCTTTCTTATTAGTTACAAAAATATTTTAGGAGACATCCTCGAAAAATAAAAAAAATAGCCTTTGGACTAAAATTCCACGTTTATCAAAATAATGCAATTATTAATAATAATATTGACAAAAATATATATATTTCTAGAATTCCTAAAATAATGCAATTATTAGTACTGCAATAATACTACTAGTATTATAAATAATATTAATAATAATACTCATACCATTATAAATGAAATATCATTTCTAACAATAATAAAACGAAAATAATAATAAATATAATAATAATCAGAGCAACAGTAGCTGCTCTCAAAATTTTCTTTATTAGCTACAGAGAGCAGTAGTTGCTCTTTATTAGGAGAGAGGAAGAGGGAAGTGGGAAGAGGATGCGAGAGAGGGCTCGGGGAGAGGGGCTCACCAGCGGGCGGCGCTCTGGGCGGGGAGGTCCGATGGCACTCGTGGAGGGGCGGCGCACGCTCCGGTGGTTGGTCGCATGACCGAGGGGATCTTGGTGGGCGCTCGGGTGAGGGAGGCCTCGAATGGATGGGCGCGACAGTGCCTGAAAGCGGTGGCGTGTTATGCGGTTGTGACCGTGCAAGAGGGCGAGGGCGTCGAGGTCAGGCGACGGCAGTGGGGAGGAAGCCAGCGGATGGTATTGTGAGAGGTGGCGTAGGGCAAACAAACGACTGAGGAGGTCGGCGCGTGGTAGTTCGACATGGCCGGGATGAGTGGGCGTTGGCTCGTCGGAGGGCAAAGATGCGGGCACGAGGACGGCGGCGACCGAGGATAGGTATGGGTTTTGTTTTGATATTTTAATTTGGGGGTTTGGTGGTAGCTGTTTGTGGCGGAGATGAGAGGGGGTTCTGGTGGTGATGATGGGGTGGGGCCGAGCGGCACTGGTTGACAGTGGCTGGGGGTGGTTTCGAAGGGAAGATGACAGTTCCGACGATGGTGGTGGTGGTGGTGGTGGTAGCGGTAAAGGCTGCTGTGTTTGGGTGGTGGTCGACGATGGAGATCGATTGCAGCGGCGATGAGGTGGTGGTGATGGTAGTACTGTTGGTCGGGAGATGGGCAGGGTCTCCGGTGACGGGGATAGAGACGCTCGGTGCTGCTGACAGTAGGTTAGGGTGTCGTGTCAGGATGTCCAGTACGGCTGGATTGTGTCCTGCGTGACATGGATGGTGTCGAGGTCCGGGATGTCGGACACAGATGGATGTTTGTATTTGTAATGGAGAAGTTATAGTGGATGGGGATTGGCACGGACACGATGCACGGCACTTGGATGGTTGTGGAAATTCATGGAAAAACGAGGGCAAGTACCTCTCCTTTTATAGGAGGTGGGAATCCCATTAGGATAAGGATTAGGACTTATTTAAATTCCCACTAGATAATTCATCATTTAATTAAATAGACTTAAAGTCAATCCAATCAAATCCAAATCCAATTTAAATCACAACTTTAATTTAGAACTATTTTAAATAAAAATAAGATAACTCAAATTTAAATCGTCATAATAATCAAACATTAAATCAAACTATTTTGAAAATGTCTTTTTATAAACAATATTAAAATAATAAAAAATTAAATTCAAAAAAAAATATATACATGAATAATTTCATGTACCTTGCATGTAAACAAGATATTTACATAAATCATGGTTTTTTCTAAATTACTACTAACTTTAAACAAGAAAAAAAATAGTCTTTCAAAAAGTAAAAATAAATTTTTTGGCAATTATCGTGGGATGCCTTTTTTATAGAAACATACTTGCTCATACCATAAAACAAAATATCGATTTTTATATATATAAAAATAAATAATCAAATATTTTGCATATGAATAAATAAATATTTTATATTTACGTTTTGTACGATACAAAAATAAAATCCATATCAAAATAAATAAATTTTAAAATCATAGTAAAAATTTAGGGGGTTTATAACCTACCCAACTTACAAAAATTTCGTCCTCGAAATTTAGGAATAGATAGGGTAGGTATGGTTGAAGGGATAGAAATAGTTTATCGAATAGAATCATGATCAAATAATTGAACGAGGAGTTCGAAGCAGAGTTCAACGAAACAGGTAATTCATATAACTAGACAAATAAACAATAGATGTAGTTTAAAGGATGATCATATACATGTCAACCCTCAAACGTCTAATTAACAATAACATCGATGCATAATCTCAAAATGAGTAATCAATTCTCTATATTCAAATTTTAAATTTGCGTTGATATCGTCATAGTTTTGTGGTTTAATAAAATCATCAATGACCTTCAATACTCATCCCTATTTCTACTCACTCAAAGTTTTCAAACTCCTTAAAATATGACTTAAATCCAATATTTTCTAGAAAAATCAACAAGTCACTACTTGGAATCTCTTACATGCCTACATAAATTTTTTTTTTTCAACTAAGTTTCATCGGAACTTAAAATTCAGTATACCTTCAATTGAATTAGTCGAAAGCAAAATTAATTTCCAGCTCAATCATGAAATTTATATTCACTTTCATCATATCTATATATATCTTATTTTCCTTAAAATCAAAGAATTAGAAAGTTTTACTCTTCAATATCTCTTTAACCTCGAAAATCAATCAAATCTATATCGTATTATCTAATGAACAGTTTCATCGGAACTTGTCCTTTTTTTTTTCTTTTTTTTTTTGAAAACTATTTTCCTTTCCTCTATTTGAATTGATAACTATCCTCAAAATAGATCTCATAAACTATAAGAAATCTTTGAATCATACTTATGCATATATCGACCTTTCAACCGATATTTATTCCTAAATTCCAACACTTTTTTTTTGAATTGAGAAATCACCTTTGCTTATATCATCTCTTCAACAAAAAATCACATTCCACCCTTTTCATCTTATGTCAAATTTTATACCTCGTAGTCGCTTAACCATCTTAACAAACTATACCATTGATCTCCTCTATAAAATTTTCTAATCTAACCTTGCATAACTGAAGGGTATCAAGATCAAAATTTTCAACTTCGTTCAAGGGAATCATAAGAAACAAAGGTTTTATGAATCGTGAGGGAGTTTAAGGAAAATTCTCAAAGAGAAAAGTCAAACAAAGGAAAAGCGTAAAAGTATGGTTAGGTTCCATGGTTGTGGTAAGGGTTTGGATAATAAGTAAGGTTTGCTAATTATCACACGAAAAGTAAAAGTTGTTATCGGTCGGAGTAAATCAAGATAAGGTACGAAAATAAAGGACAAGGGTTAAGCAATCAAGATAAAACACAAAGTTAAGCATTTAAGGAATCACATCATATATTGGGTCGAAAGATTGAGTCGTGGTTGAGCCCAAATATGTAGTCAAAAGTATATCGGTACCATGGTAAAGGTTATAGTTTAGTCTTTATGACCCGAAAGTGGTATAAAAAAATAGTGTACAAGGGGACGTGTTTTAATAGGACATGATATACCTACACGAAGGGGAGCTCGTCTCGGTCTTGCATGTGAAATTCGTTGGAAGGAAAAGTCTAGTGTTGTGCTCCAAATATCAATTTCACGGTAAGGGACACCAAAAGATCTAAAATAGAAAGTGGGTTTTCATAAAGTACTAATTAATGCACAAAAATAAAAGGTTAAAGCACGAAATAAAGATAATTTAGGAAATCTCGTAGATTAAGATATGTTTGAGACACAGTTTCTAGAGAGAAAATAGTCTCATAGATAAGGGTATGGTTAAGGGAATGATTCCAATCATTTCTAAGTTTCAAATAATTTGATGGTCACGATAAAAGATCTATATTTGAGGGAAGGTCGGGTGGGTCAAGGTTGAGATATGATCACATAGTTTAGTAGATGACTAACTATACTCGAGTATTTACAACTATCATGGCCATGGGTGATATGTCCCTAAGGTGGACTACTCTATCTCATTATGGCTGCCTTGGTTGTCCATCATTATAATCTAACTCCTTGAACTCGAGCCTTCACAAAAATTTTCAAAAAAATCTACCATAATTTATATTCATTCTAATCGTCCAACATAATCATAACTTAAAATGTAAATTTCTTTAATCAATCTAAATAACTTTTCATCATATCATTAATAACTTTTCCCAAACTTGTAATAAAACTCAATATTCAAATAATTCTATCAGTCATCAACTCTTTCCTTCTTTTTTTTACTAAACTTCCATAAAATCATGGCTAAACAAAAAATTAAAATTTCTCAAATAACCTCGAGATAACTCTTAGCATATCATAACCAACCCAAAATATAAGCTCAAGTTTTAAATAGTCTTATCAATCATGATTTAAACAAAAATTGAGCATTTAAAATAAATCCTCGGATTGATTCTATATCTTTTAAATTTTATATCTACACTTCCAATAAGTCACAACTATTCTAAAACCTTCAAAACCCAAAAATTCCTTTTTTTTCTCACCAAAATTTAAATACCCATAATCTAGGCCTTAAACTCGAAATCTAAATAACTTTATAAATCATAGATCATATGACGTAATTTAATTCAAAAATATTTTACCAAAATTTATCAATCATCCTTAAATTTTGGTTAATCGTAAATCATACTTTAAAATTGTATGATCATTTTCAAATCAAATTTATATTCCTCCAAAAGATGTATAGCTATAACTTAATAAATCATAAATGTTCAAAGACCTTTAAAATCAAAACGTAAATCAAATCAATTTGTTTTCTCGATCTAGCTATCCTCTTGTGTATACTACCTTGTAATATCAAAATAAAATTCCAACTATCTTTTGAAAGCGGTAATATGCTACTACCCAACTTGGAATTAACTAATCCTTGAGATCATATTTCTGGGAAAATAAATGCCTTTATAACTCAAATAAAATATCAATACATATTAATTGTCAATGCAACCTTCTAGCCATATGTTCAACCTATGGGCGTATACTATGGTAGTCATCTTACTAAGCACGAAACTAAGAATTTATGTTAAAAGGAGTCAAGCAAGATGCAAATCAAGGAGGTCGAACGAGAGTTCAGAATTTGAAGTCAAGAAAGGATTTCAAGTAGGTGGATGAGATTCTAGACTCTAATCCTATATTGCAGGCCCGTTCGGTACAGTCATGTAATCGAAACGGCAAACTAGACCTGCATGGGCCACCACAAAAACATGTAACGCCCCAGTCCCAAAATACGTAGAATTAGGAACGAAGACATGCCAGCTGTATACATACGAAGTATGCTCCAATATATGGAATCCTCGTGTGTATACATAAGCTGTAAAAATAAAGTAGAACCATGAATATTCTCATCCACACAAAATAAATGAATAAAAGATTTCATATAATCAACTATGAAATTGTCATTTGGTACACGTAGTTGGGCGGAGATAATCTACTACAAACTATGACATAACAAATAAAAGAGTTTGGCGCGCGAAGCGAAGACGATCAAAGTGCAATCATCTTCGAAGAAGTAGAGATGATCATGGCCACGGCTAGAACACCTGCGAAAGGCAAGAGCACACACCTGGCGACATAACCAAGTCCTCAGAGGGACGTAACAAGATACAATAAACATGCCACATAACTGAATATATATACTATGTCATAAATCACAAGTAAAGTAAATAGTCCCACTCGTAACAAGATCCAATACCTCATCATCGAAATAGTGGACTACCCCTACAACCAAACAAAGACAAGGGGTAGTACACTATATCGCGATGCGACAATGTCTCAAGCTACTAATGGGACGGGGTGATATGACCTTGACGAGGGTTACCTAACCGTACTAAAGTGAACATGTAGTTGAGAAACAAACCTTTGGTCGCATGGGCCCTAGCTGTAAATAGGATCTAGTATAGTCTCCACTTGGGAACCACTGACCTAAGCGCATGACGTTCAAAAACGACATTGGTCAACCTGAGAGGCTAATCATACCCGTATCTCCAGCGGAGCTTCCAGATTACAAGAAAAGTGAAATCTAAGCCCATACGACAAGGAAATGTTCTCCCCACCCAATGTACCTATCATTTTGCATCCACGACCATGTAACACTACTAACCGTTAAGTCTTCTAATATACAACTATTGACAGTTAGACTTAACGCATGTGCACGGGTGGTCAGCCAACACGCAAGGACATCTACATGCCACTCATCTCACACATCTTCATGGTACAACTGTGTTAAGGTATATGCGATACACTACAATCGGTAGTCCCTTAACTCTAGGGCCATATGCAATCAAAAGATAATAACAAGTAAGCTAATATCACTGAACAGGTAGTAAATCAAGAACTGTAAGAACTGGAAATAATTGAACAGTGACATGTAATAAAATGCAACTCAAAATAAACAGTATAATGGCAATATATCTTGCCTGGTGTGTCATCTGGTGGTGCGATGTTCTGTCATGTCCCAATAGTCCAATAGCCACGATCGAGACGTAGGGGTCCGAAATCGGAAAGGGAGTAAGGATACGATTTGTCATGATTAGCTAATATAGTTGAGGAGAATTTGAGGGAGAGATATGTCTGCTATTTTATTTATTATTTATTTATTTTTAGAAATTAACTATACTATTTTGAAGACTAGGTTTTATTAGTAAAATATTTTACACGAATACGTGAAATTCAAGAATACATTTTTAGGAAAAATCTAAGTTCATAAAATAAATTTTTCTAGGTTAAAAACTATATTTTTATTAGTAAAAATAACTTAGATAATATTGGGAATACTAGAAATCATTTATAACTTTGAAAATTACCTTTCTTATTTGTTAGAAAAATATTTTAGGAGACATCCTCGAAAAGTAAAAAAAATAGCCTTTGGACTAAAATTCCACGTTTATCAAAATAATGTAATTATTAATAATAATATTGACAAAAATATATATTTCTAGAATTCCTAAAATAATGCAATTATTAGTACTGCAAAAATACTACTAGTATTATAAATAATATTAATAATAATACTCATAACATTATAAATGAAATATCATTTCTAAAAATAATAAAATTGAAATAATAATAATAAATATAATAATAATCAGAGCAACAGTAGCTGCTCTCAAATTTTTCTTTATTAGCTACAAAGAGCAGTAGCTGTTCTTTATTAGGAGAGAGAAAGAAGGAAGTGGGAAGAGGATGCGAGAGAGGGCTCGGGGAGAGGGGCTAACCAGCGGGCGGTGCTCTGGGCGGGGAGGTCCGACGGAACTCATGGAGGGGCGACGCACGCTCCGGTGGTTGGCCGCATGACCAAGGGGATCTTGGTGGGCGCTCGACTGAGGGAGGCCTCGAATGGACGGGTGCGGTAGTGCCTAAACGCGGTGGCGGTATTCTGCGGTTGTGACCGAGTGGGAGGACGGTGGCGCCAAGGTGTCACGCCCCAGAACCAGAATACTGGAGAGCGGGGGCAGACATAGCCAGCTACGTATATTGAAATGGATTCCATCTCGCTATACGG
This sequence comes from Iris pallida, assembly GCA_029216955.1. Taxonomy (NCBI): domain Eukaryota; kingdom Viridiplantae; phylum Streptophyta; class Magnoliopsida; order Asparagales; family Iridaceae; genus Iris; species Iris pallida. Next base: position 9,205,849 of record JANAVB010018399.1, read on the forward strand.
TCACGGTTGTCTAGATACATGAGGGTTTACTACAAGCCAACAGTCTCCTATGGTCATGAACAAGCCTAGTGTCTCAATCACAAGCAAGTAAGTAAATGTTACAAGATGTATGATCATTAAATATACAATAATAAGGCGTCCCAAATATTACATATTCTGCTGATCATGAAGCTAGTCGTTACAAAATGTGAGGACTAGCAAGAGTTTAGTCATACATGATCAACCCTAGGATCTTTCAATCATGTTACAGCCCGTAGGCAGACAGTAAGTAAATACAATCGAGCTAAACAGGTGCTCGTCGGCTAAACGCCTCAAAAGAATATTTTTACAATAAAGTGGGAGAGCAAAAATAAATCCACTCGTTGCCCGGGTTACGCCTGGTGTTCACCATCGGGCTGGAAAAGCGGTGGATCCTCTGGAGCTGCTCCAAAATCTGGCCATACAAAACCAGCTGGGTCAGACCCGAGAAAGAGCAAGTGCCACAAAGGAAGCTTCACTTAGGAACTAAAACCAGCAACCAGCACAAGAGTATAATTAAGGTAAAAACTGGAAATAAAGAAAATACATCAGGATGATATACGACGAGATAACCATGGAACTATTCAGATAACCAGGTTACAACCCGTAAACCAAACAAGGACCGGGGTTGCAACCCTTCGTCTGAACAGGACTTGGAATTCTCACCATTTATCGGTAAAATAAATACAAGCATTCTGGTCATGCAGTAGTCTGGAACAGGATCAGGACAAGGCTAGACAAGTTAGACTCCATTCAATCATATCACGGCCAAGCAAGAATTACGGCTTAATACTTTAACTAACTAGGGTTATCACAGGCCTAATTACTAGCAAGATGCAGTGAGATTACTCCACAGCCACAAGCCCTGCAGACCATCCAGGTTACCCAGGACAAAAGATTAGGGTTGAATTCAAGTGGGTATATTGTCCAGGAAACGCATGTACCCTTAAGTAGCTTGAAGGGTGCAACACATGACAGTGTGCTGGAAATGTGCCCTACTCGACGGCAGGCTACAGATCCCAGGCGCGCCCAGGTAACGGGATTGCCTGTAGCTGGAAAATCTCTTCATGACTAACGTGTTAATCTAGTTATTAGCCTTAGTCCATTTTAATAGGTACTCCTGACCGTGGTACTCAGGAGCTCCCTCCCCAGACATGATGCAAGACAGGACTGGTTTATTTGTACAAGCACAATCGCCTACAGTGTCCATATTATTTATTCAGGTCATGTCATGTCAGGTAGCCGTCGTAACAGCTTCTCAAGATATATCATGTCAGGTTATCATGTCAAGTGTACTTGTCAGGAGTGCGCCACGGCGGGCCACTATCATGTCAGGTTATCATGTCAAGTGTACTTGTCAGGAGTGCGCCACGGCGGGCCACTATCATGTCAGGTTATCATATCAAGTGTACTTGTCAGGAGTGCGCCACGGCGGGCCACTATCATGTCAGGTTATCATGTCAAGTGTACTTGTTAGGAGTGCGCCACGGCAGGCCACTATCATGTCAGGTTGGTCATGTCAGAAGTGCACCACTACGGGTCACCGTCATGTTGCTAGTCCCTTGTTATACCATGTCAAGTACAATAATCATTCCAAACATATTAAGCAAATCCATGATTATCAAGTTCACGACAAAAGGCGTAAGGATATAAAATGGACGTAAAATATCTAATAAAATATCAATACTCAGGGATATAGAAGAGCCAAGCGGCTAAGGCATATGCGGTCAGGAAAGGGTAATACTCATGCGGCCCAATTAGAAGAGCGCATACGGCCAGGGTCACTGTATCCCATGCGGCCAAGACAGGGGGCGCATGCGGCTGGAAGTGCAAGGACACATGCGGCTGGATAGGGCCAGGCGCATGCGGCTCAGTAGAAGCCCATACGGCTCAGGAAATAAAGGATGCATATGCGGCTAGGATTAATCGGGATCATGCGGCTCTCGGGGTAGGGGCACATGCGGCTAGCGGGGGAACGGGTGCACATGCGGCTGAAGGACCCGAGTTCATGCGGCTCTCGGGGCAAGATTCATGCGGTCAAGGAAGGCAAATCCATGCGGCCGGGAGTGATGGGCGCACATGCGGCTGACGGCAAGTGGGACCCCATGCGGCTAGAAGGAACTGAGGGCTTATGCGGTCAGGTTCAATTCGTATTCATGCGGCCAAGGATGGAAGCAGGCTTATGCGGCCAGGACGCAAGGGCCTCATGCGGTTTAAGAATGAGACTCAGCCCATACGGCTGAAAGTTTCATACGGCTGAATCACTTGTCGCATGAATTGCCATGCGGTCAAGTCAAGCACTGTTCTTCTTCCCCAAATTTCAGAGAAGAAGAACACCATGAACCCAAGCTTCCAAGCTCCATAAAACCTTCATCCAGAGCCCAAATCCGAACTTCCATAGGTCAAAATGGAGGTAGAACGAGCTACTCAACAACATGGAACCATCAAAACTTGAAAATAACAAGATTAAGTGGATCAAAATCCAAGAATCCGAAAATAAAATAAACTTAGATATACAAGATTCTAGCCATAGAAATTAGAAATGTCAAGTACTAAAGTGTTTTAGAATGTAGTAAGGAAGAGAATAGAGCAATAAAATCAGAGTTCCTCCATGAAGCAAGTTGTACTTGCCTAAGCTCTCCACTCTCTCCTGGTAGGTGGGGAAGTAAAGATGGAGAAGAAGAAATGAGTAATGAGTAATAATGGAAGAGAGAGAGAGTGGGATAGATATTTATGGTGGGAGTGGTGGTAGGTGGGAGTGGTTTTCCTCAAAAACTAAACCAAGCCAAATCCACTAAACCGAACCAAACCAAGCCAATGCAATGCCATGATGAACCATGCTAATGTAACATGCAAAAAAATAAAAATCCAAGGCTAACTAATTATGACAAACCAGAAATACGAGCCCGGAATACGTACACGTATTCCCAATACGTAATACGAACTACGGGCATTACAACTCTACCCACCTTAAAAGAATTTCGTCCTCGGAATTTAATCAAGAGGCTAGAGTGGCAAGGACAAGTTATACTAATATCAGGCAAGCTATACTAAGCAATCAATCATGCAATCATGTATGTAAGCAAGGAAATCGAAGGCACGAGAAAGAGGAAAGATATCCTGCTAGGAACCTCTCTGCCGGTTCTGGATCTGAGCTTGGACCTGGGCATACTGCTGGGGTCTCTGTAGCTGGAAGGCTAGGGTCTGAGGCGGCAATGGCCTCGGAGGCTGGTACTGCTGCTGAAATACTTGGGCCTGAGGCGGCAATGGCCTCGGCAATGGATACTGTTGCTGCTGCTGGACTGGGGCTGGTCCCCTTACCGAGGGACTAGTCTGGGCCGATGATGAACTGGCCCTATTCGGACAGGACCCTATCTTGTGGTCCGGTGCTCCACAAGCCAAGCACAATCCCTGCGCTCTGCGACATTCCGAAACAACGTGTCCTGGCTTCCCACAATAAGTGCAGCCCATTGCGGAAGACTGCTTCAGTTTCTGTTGCTGAGGAGACGTGACCGACGTCACTGAGGCCGCCTGTCTCGGAGTTCCAATTGTCAAAGCCCTGACTGCCGGGGCTGGTACTGTCGACTGGGTCATCTGGCCGTGAGATCGCTTCCGACCTTCGGTCCTGTCTACTATCCTGTGGGAGGTATACTCGTGCCTTCGAGCTGCTCTCAACACTGCATCAAAAGTCTGATGCTCAAACTGTTCCACTGCCAATAAATTTCGAGGTGGAGCCTCTGCTGGAACCGCTGGGCTCTGTCAAACTCGGTCGCCACCAAAGTGGGAGCAAACTAACTAAGCCTTGAAAACTCGGCCGCATATCCGTCGACCGTTCTTCCTCCTTGTTTCAGATTGGTGAACTTGGTCTGAAGATTATACCGAGCCACCGCATCGAAATACTTGGTCTGGAATCTCTCTCTGAATACTGCCCATGGAATGGGTGCTGCCAACCCAACGGCCTGCGCCGCCCACCAGCTGCGGGCAAGATCTAACAACTGCAGGCGCACAACTGCCACCTTCTCGTTCTCTGGAGTCCTGGCTGCTTCGAGAATCACCTCTGTATCCTGAAGCCAAGCATCTGCGGCGATAGCATCTTCATTACCGTCGAAGAATGGAGGGTTCAAGCGCTTGAAGCTGTTGGCCGCGCTGTTACCCTGATGACCACCCCGGGTCAAAGCATCCACCACTGCCTGTTGCAAGGCATCTCCACGACGATCTTGAGAAGCTAACAATGATCTGATGAGACCCACCAAAGTGCCATCATCAGGCTCTGCAGGCTGGACTGGCTGAACTGGCGGCTCTCCTTCAGTAGGTACGACTCGGAAGGCCGCTCCTGAGTGCTGGGCCTGATCTTCTGGTTGCTGCTGGTCCACGGAAGGTGATCCGCCTTGCTGATCGGCCGGGTCAGGTACTATGCCGCTGAAGAAGACGACATAGGAACAATAAGGAAGGACCAGGACAGTTCAACGATACAAGCATATGATCAGGACAAGAATCCAGGGATTCAGAAGATACGAGCAGAGATCAAGGACGAATACTGATTGAGACATCTATTTGGTAAACCCTCACATATCTTGATTTACAAGACCTGCATGGGCCACCACTTAAACCATGTCACGCCCCAGAACCAGAATACTGGAGAGCGGGGGCAGACATAGCCAGCTACGTATATTGAAATGGATTCCATCTCGCTATACGGTCACGGCTGTCTAGATACATGAGGGTTTACTACAAGCCAACAGTCTCCTATGGTCATGAACAAGCCTAGTGTCTCAATCACAAGCAAGTAAGTAAATATTACAAGATGTATGATCATTAAATATACAATAATAAGGCGTCCCAAATATTACATATTCAGCTGATCATGAAGCTAGTCGTTACAAAATATGAGGACTAGCAAGAGTTTAGTCATACATGATCAACCCTAGGATCTGTCAATCATGTTACAGCCCGTAGGCAGACAATAAGTAAATACAATCGAGCTAAACAGGTGCTCGTCGGCTAAACGCCTCAAAAGAATATTTTTATAATAAAGTGGGAGAGCAAAAATAAACCCACTCGTTGCCCGGTTTACGCCTGGTGTTCACCATCGGGCTGGAAAAACGGTGGATCCTCTGGAGCTGCTCTGAAATCTGGCCATACAAAACCAGCTGGGTCAGACCCCAGAAAGAGCAAGTGCCACAAAGGAAGCTTCACTTAGGAACTAAAACCAGCAACCAGCACAAGAGTATAATTAAGGTAAAAACTGGAAATAAAGAAAATACATCAGGATGATATACGACGAGATAACCATGGAACTATTCAGATAACCAGGTTACAACCCGTAAACCAAACAAGGACCGGGGTTGCAACCCTTCGTCTGAACAGGACTTGGAATTCTCACTATTTATCGGTAAAATAAATATAAGCATTCTGGTCATGCAGTAGTCTGGAACAGGATCAGGACAAGGCTAGACAAGTTAGACTCCATTCAATCATATCACGGCCAAGCAAGAATTATGGCTTAATACTTTAACTAACTAGGGTTATCACAGGCCTAATTACTAGCAAGATGCAGTGAGATTACTCCACAGCCACAAGCCCTGCAGACCATCCAGGTTACCCAGGACAAAAGATTAGGGTTGAATTCAGGTGGGTACATTGTCCAGGAAACGCATGTACCCTTAAGTAGCTTGAAGGGTGCAACACATGACAGTGTGCTGAAAATGTGCCCTACTCGACGGCAGGCTACAGATCCCAGGCGCGCCCAGGTAACGGGATTGCCTGTAGCTGAGAAATCTCTTCATGACTAATGTGTTAATCTAGTTATTAGCCTTAGTCCATTTTAATAGGTACTCCTGACCGTGGTACTCAGGAGCTCCCTCTCTAGACATGATGCAAGACAAGACTGGTTTATTTGTACAAGCACAATCGCCCACGGTGTCCATGTTATTTATACAGGTCATGTCATGTCAGGTAGCCATCGCAATAGCTTCTCAAGATATATCATGTCAGGTTATCATGTCAAGTGTACTTGTCAGGAGTGCGCCACGACAGGCCACTATCATGTCAGGTTATCATGTCAAGTGTACTTGTCAGGAGTGCGCCACGGCGGGCCACTATCATGTCAGGTTATCATGTCAAGTGTACTTGTTAGGAGTGCGCCATGACGGGCCACTATTATGTCAGGTTGGTCATGTCAGGAGTGTACCACTACGGGTCACCGTCATGTTGCTAGTCCCTTGTTATACCATGTCAAGTACAATAATCATTCCAAACATATTAAGCAAATCCATGATTATCAAGTTCACGACAAAAGACGTAAGGATATAAAATGGACGTAAAATATCTAATAAAATATCAATACTCAGGGCTATAGAAGAGCCATGCGGCTAAGGCATATGCGGTCAGGAAAGGGTAAGACTCATGCGGCCCAATTAGAAGAGCGCATGCGGCCAGGGTCACTGGATCCCATGCGGCCAAGATAAGGGGCGCATGCGGCTGGAAGTGCAAGGGCACATGCGGCTGGATAGGGCCAGGCGCATGCGGCTCAGTAGAAGCCCATGCGGCTTAGGAAATAAAGGATGCATATGCGGCTAGGATTAATCGGGATCATGCGGCTCTCGGGGTAGGGGCACATGCGGCTAGCGGGGGAACGGGTGCGCATGCGGCTGAAGGACCCGAGTTCATGCGGCTCTCGGGGCAAGATTCATGTGGTCAAGGAAGGAAAATCCATGCGGCCGGGAGTGATGGGCGCACATGCGGCTGACGGCAAGTGGGATCCCATGCGGCTAGAAGGAACTGAGGGCTTATGCGGTCAGGTTCAATTCGTATTCATGCGGCCAAGGATGGAAGCAGGCTTATGCGGCCAGGACGCAAGGGCCTCATGCGGTTTAAGAATGAGACTCAGCCCATACGGCTGAAAGTCTCATGCGGCTGAATCACTTACCGCATGAATTGCCATGCGGTCAAGTCAAGCACTGTTCTTCTTCCCCAAATTTCAGAGAAGAAGAACACCATGAACCCAAGCTTCCAAGCTCCATAAAACCTTCATCCAGAGCCCAAATCCGAACTTCCATAGGTCAAAATGGGGTAGAACGAGCTACTCAACAACATGGAACCATCAAAACTTAAAAATAACAAGATTAAGTGGATCAAAACCCAAGAATCCGAAAATGAAATAAACTTAGATCTACAAGATTCTAGCCATAGAAATTAGAAATGTCAAGTACTAAAGTGTTTTAGAATATTGTAAGGAAGAAAATAGAGCAATAAAATCAGAGTTCCTCCATGAAGCAAGTTGCACTTGCCTAAGCTCTCCACTCTCCCTGGAAGGTGGGGAAGTAAAGATAGAGAAGAAGAAATGAGTAATGAGTAATAATGGAAGAGAGAGAGTGGGATAGATATTTATGGTGGGAGTGGTGGTAGGTGGGAGTGGTTCTCCTCAAAAACCAAACCAAGCCAAACCCACTAAACCGAACCAAACCAAGCCAATGCAATGCCATGATGAACCATGCTAATGCAACATGCAAAAAAATAAAAATCCAAGGCTAACTAATTATGACAAACCAGAAATACGAGCCCGGAATACGTACACGTATTCCCAATACGTAATACGAACTACGGGCATTACACAAGGCCAGGCGACGGCAGCGGGAAGGAGGCCGACGGATGGTATTGTGAGAGGTGGCGTGGCCAAACAAACGGCGGAGGAGGTCGACGCGTGGTAGCTCGACACGGCCGGGATGAGTAGGCGTTGGCTCGCCGGAGGGCAGAGACGCGGGCACGGGGACGGCGGCGACCGAGGATTGGTATGGGTTTTGTTTTGATATTTTAATTTTGGGGTTTGGTGGTAGCTGTTTGTGGTGGAGATGAGAGGGGGTTCTGGTGGTGATGATGGGGCGGGGCCGAGCGGCACTGGTTGACAGTGGCTAGGGGTGGTGTCGAAGGGAAGATGAGGGTTCCGGTGATGGTGGTGGTTGTGGTAGCAGTGGAGGCTGCTGGGTTTGGGTGGTGGTCGACGACGGAGACCGACCGCAACGGCGATGAGGTGGTGGTGATGGTAGTGCTGTTGGTCGAAAGATGGATAGGGTCTCCGATGACGGGGATAGAGACGCTCGGTACTGCTGACAATTGGTTAGGGTGTCGTGTCGGGGTGTCCGGTACGGCTGGATTGTGTCCTGCGTGACACGGATGGTGTCGAGGTCCGGGATGTCGGACACGGATGGATGTTTGTATTTGTAATAGAGAAGTTATAGTGGATGGGGATTGGCACGGACACGATGCACGACACTTGGATGGTTGTAGAAATTCATGAAAAAAGGAAGGCAAGTACCTCTCCCTCCTTTTATAGGAGGTGGGAATCCCTTTAGGATAAGGATTAGAATTTATTTAAATTCCCACTAGATAATTCATCATTTAATTAAATAGATTTAAAGCCAATCCAATCAAATCCAAATCCAATTTAAATCACAACTTTGATTTAGAACTATTTTAAATAAAAATAAGATAACTCAAATTTAAATTA